>VXBO01006675.1:444089-454565 GCA_013400135.1 Rhinoptilus africanus | reverse complement strand
AGGCTTGGGGCGGAGTGGCTCGAAAGCTGCCCGGCAGAAAGGGCCCTGGGGGTGTTGGTGTCCAGCCGGCTGGATATGAGCCAGCAGTGTGCCCAGGGGGGCAAGGAGGCCAACAGCATCCTGGCCTGGATCAGGAATAGTGTGGTGAGCTGGACTAGGGAAGGGATCATCCCCCTGTACTGGGCACTGGTGAGGCCCCCCCTCGAGTGCTGTGTTCAGTTTTGGGCCCCTCACTCCAAGAAGGACATTGAGGTGTTGGAGCGTGTCCAGAGAAGGGCTACGGAGCTGGTGAGGGGTCTGGAGGACAAAGCTTACGAGGAAGGACTGAGGGAACTGGGGTTGTTCAGCCTGGAGAAGAGGAGGCTGAGGGGAGCCCTCATCCCCCTCTACAACTCCCTGAAAGGAGGGTGGAGAGACATGGGGGCTGAGCTCTTCTCCCTGGGGACAAGGGATAGGACAAGAGGAAACGGGTTCAAGTTATGCTATGGGAGGTTCAGGATGGATATTAGGAGAAACTTGTTCACCGGAAGGGTTATGAAGCATTGGAACATTCTGCCCAGGGAAGTGGTGGAATCCGCATCCCTGGAGGTGTTTCAAAGCCGTGTAGACGTGGTGCTGAGGGACACAGTTTAGTGGTGGTGTTTGTCTGTGGGAGACGGCGGGAGATCAACACCATCCGATGATGATCAGCAAGTCTCAGTTTATTCCCCGTTGCGCGGTTACAATTATACTCTGCTTAATTAGCCTCATGCATAGTGCAAAAAGCAAGCTCATCATTGGCCCCAACTCCCCCGTCTCCCCTTGCCCTTTGTAGTTTGTGAAAGTTTCTACTCCCTCTTTGCTCAGGCTCCTGGTTCCTCCTTCGCATCCTGTCATTGTATAAGACTCAGGCTCAAGGTTACTTTGTCCTTGGGCCTGTGCCCAATGCTCAGGGCTCAAGCCTAATGAGCCTGATATTGTCCCAGTGCCCCTTATCCCTAAGCCACTCTTCCACGGTATCAGCAACACTCTCCACATTTGTCAGTGTTGGGTTGGTGGTTGGACTCAATGATCTTAAAGGTCTCCCTTCCAACCTAGACAATTCTATGATTCCGTGATTTCCCGGCAAAGGCCGTGCCTGCTCCTCCCTCACCTTCCTGCCTCGGCAGCTGTGGCCAGGACACCCGGGCACAGCCGTCCCACACCACACGGGCCCCTCGCCCTGAGCCCCTCCAAAGCCTGCTGTACATTTTGTGCAGTTTTCTCAGCTGTTGGTGACTTTCCTTCCAACACTGTGACTGAACGCTTTCCCCCTGGTGACGGAAGCCCAGCTTCAGGATTTGGGAAGGCCTCTTACCACTGAAGAGTGCTTCCCCAGTCAGAAGGGAACTGGGACAATCACAGTGTTAGTGTTTATCTGGGTGTACAAAATCTGCATTGCCACCGCCCCGGTTTTCCATACATTTGCATTCCTGTCTCCCTTTCTTCCAGTTCTGTGCACCTTTCCACAACTATTTTGGGCTTTCTCATTGACCAAGGACTCTTTGTCACTTTCCAACATGCTGGATCACGCAATTTAAGTGAGAAAAAAAAAACCAACAGACCCAAACCCTTCTCAACTGTAACTTGAACCAACCCGTCTCTTGACAGAAGACAGAGCAGGACAAATTCGTTGCACAAAATTCCAGCTGTGCCAGAATCACAGACATTGGTTTCATTCCCAGAAATGGGAGCTGACTTTGTAGGCAAACTTACCCTTTGCCGAAAAAAAAAAAGTAGGCAGGATGCTGCAGCTGAGTCACAAACACCGTAAGCACGCAGCGGAGACATTTCAGCAGTAGCAGTGCGGTGACCCTGCGTGTGGCACCCGTGATCTTTACCTTTCCCTGCTCTCTGGGCTGATGTCAGCAGACCCTGACTATGTTCAGTGCCCCTGAGGTGGAAACAAGGATGACTTTGCATCTCCCACCTGTAAACAGAATCACAGAATCCCAGGGTTGGCAGGGCCCTCTGGAGATCCCCCAGTCCCACCCCCTGCCAGAGCAGGGTCACCCAGAGCAGGGGGCACAGGAACNCCACACTCTGCTTGATGCAGTTCTCACCTCTTTACTGCCGCTCCTCTCATGCCAATCTGAGGACAGATCATAGAACCATAGAATGGGTGAGGTTGGAAGGGACCTTTAAGATCATCAAGTCCAACCATTAACCCCCCCTGACAAAAACCCCTTCTAAACCCTGTCCCTCAGTACCACATCGACCCTTTTCTGAAACACCTCCAGGGATGGGGAATCCACCCCCTCCCTGGGCAGCCTGTGCCAATGGTTAATAACCCTTTCAGTGAAAAAGTGTTTCCTGAGATCCAATCTAAACCTGCCCTGACATCACTTGAACCCGTTTCCTCTTGTCCTATCCCTTGTCCCCAGGGAGAAGAGCTCAGCCCCCATCTCTCTCCACCCTCCTTTCAGGGAGTTGTAGAGGGGGATACGGAGGAGCGAGTCCTCTGTTTTGTAAAGCTGCAGGTCTCCAGGGAACATTGCAACCGCCGTGGAGCTACCAGAGCTCAGAGACATCCCGCCATGCTAACTTCTCCTGCAGCCCCTTACGCTGCCGGTCTTTTGGGCCAGAAGCATCTCCAGTCTGCTGCCTGCTCTCTGCTGCCATGGATACAAGGCATGCAGGATGGGGAGACGGGCCAGCTCTTCTCCTATCCTGTATTCCTTGGTTGTTTAAAAGACTTACCATGCGTGTCTCACAGCGTCAGCTTTTGCTGGCCTGAAATGTATTATTCCCCTCTTCAATTTGTCTTGCATCCATTTTTATATATTTGTATCTTATGTACCATCCTGCGATGTGTGTTTGTGAAAGGATGAGGGGTTTGTACCTCTCCCTGCTCTGAACCGAGTCTCTCTCTCACACGCACACTCACAGTGGCCTCAAGGAGCCTCGACTGTCAGCCATGGGTTAGTTCTCTTCCCCTTCTCCTGCCCTCGGGAAAAAATGCTTTCTGCAAAGCCATCCTCACGCACGCACGGAGGCAGTGCGGTACTCCCACAAGGAAGGAGAAATGCTGTCACTGCGGTGCTCTCTCTTCTTTCTCCCGACCTCTTCTCACACACGTTGCAGAGCAGGTGATGTAGCATTCTCCGCAGACACACTGCTGCCTTCTTCACCCCGTCCGTGGCATTCAAAGCTGACAACAGAAAGGACTCAGACCTTAAAGTGTCTCTTCTGAGCTGGTACTGGCTTTTTCCTCCTCCCTAGTGCAAGTTACTATGGTTTGTTAGAGCATATAATGTTTCTGGTTTTAACCCATCGGATTGAAATTGCCCCGTTCATAAAGCAGAGGCAAGAATTCTCCTTCTGGAGGGTGAATGGACCGTGTCCAATTTTGTGAATCGGAAAGGGCACCATTCATGTGCTGGGGCTGCTGGGACGAGCGCGGGGATCTCTGCAGCAGTGAAAATCAACAGCGTGAGCCGGGGAGGGGTTTGCTGAGGATGTTACTGATGTTACTGAGCCAGGGAGGGGGATCCACAGCCCTGTGGCGTGACAGGGACACTGGCTGGTCCACGTGCGGCCGGGGGGGGCCGGGGACCACCGAACGCCGCCTGCGCCAGCCCCTGCGGAGCCCAGGGGCCCTTCCTCTGCCTCCTTGCGAAGAAAGTGCATCGAATCTTTGACTCTGCAATTCCTAGGAAACCCATAGAAATGGCACTCGCACATTTGGATGAGTGACGTGTAAGTAGAGGGAGTAGGGACTACAAATTCCTACCGCTGCGCACCTATGAGTTCGGAAGTTTTAAGCCAAGTCTTAACTGTCAGTAAGACTGAGTTTATTTTAAAAAGAAAAATCCCTTCTGCCCGCTCCTCACCCTTCCTTGCTCAGCAGGAACACTGCGTGCTGCCTCCTGTCCTGCAGGTCATGAACAAGCCATTTCGGAACGGCCTGGAGCATGGCCTCTTCTTTCCCACGGAGCTCATCCGTTGCCAGCAGGCGTTCCAGCTCACGGAAGGAGAGCTCCGGCAACTCTGCAGACACCCTGGTCACCTCCTCAAAGTGATGTACGATGAACTTGTGGGCTGCTTCTCACAGGTCAGGGCAGTGGTAGTAATTGGTGAATCTCCAGATGCCCACGCAATTTTCCAAGCTGAGCTGGGATGGTAAGAACTGGCAGCACAGTCTGACGAGGCCCAGGATGTTGAACTGGTCTGCCGCCATCAGCAAGCTTTCAACGTTTTCTGCCGTGACCGACACTGTCCCGGTGTAGGCGTACTCCAGGATGAGCCCCATCATTTCGGGGGAAGTGCCGGGCACATCATAGATGTTCGTCTCGGCATCGCCGCTGTTGCTGGAAAACAAAGCCCAGAAAAAACCCAAAGCAGTTCTGGGGAAAAAAGTGGCCTTGCTGCTCTAAACCCTCACCCCATTTCTCTATCCCCTCTGCCTCCTTCCCTGGCCACCAATTTGGGCACCACTAGCAGTAGCCATGCTGGGAGGCTGTGGAGTTTTCTTAAGGAAGGGTTTACTAGCCCATCGTTTTAATAAGGAGCCAGGGGGCCAGGGGGCACCTTGCTTCACGCACAAGAACACCAGAGAATAAGGGGACGTGGGGAAGGAAAACCCCCCTCCTGACAGCGCAGCAGCCAGGCTGGCCACGCTCCCAGCCCCGCACCCCACCTGGACCTTCCACGGACACCACTTCCAGCGCTGCTCTTAGATCCGAGCTTGTGGAGACATTGTGGTGTGTGTGGGGAGGTCCCAGGACGAGGGGGAACCGCTGGAGGAGAGTTGGAGTGCCGAGGTAGGTGCTGGAGACAGACGAAGGCAGGGTGGAAGAGCAGGAAATGCTGTTGGGCCCCATCCCCTCCTCTTTCAAGCGCTCACCTGAAGTATGGACGGCAGCTGGAGAGGAGCATCTTGCGCGCACTGAATCCAACGCCGCCCACGCTGATGATCAGGGCTGGCAGGTGCCCTTCGGGGCAAAGCCGGCCATTGGAGGCGGTGCGAGCGGCAGCACTCACGGTCCTCTGCCTGGCTGAGGACCAGGATGCGGTGCGGGACAAGCTGTCGCCCACCTCGAAGCCTGAGGCAGCGGGAGACGCTTCTCTCTTGGGTGCTGACAGCACCGTGTCCTTGCCCTCCCTCCAACGTCACGGTAGAACCCCTGCCTCTCTGCTGGCTCTGGAACGTGCCCCATAAGGACATGACTGGCATGGCGGGGACCAAGGCTGCCTGTGAGCCCCTCCGCAGCCCCCCTCTGGGGGCCAGCTCCGGGTCCCCGCGCTCCGTATTGCCGTGGGGTCCCTGGGCTCTGTGCACTTCAGCACAGCAGAGGAAATAAAAGATGTACACAGCACGAGGCACCGTCTCTAAAAGACTCCAAGCTCTGCAAAGAAAGCAAAGACGGGGAAAGGGACTTTTGGCACACAGGAAAAGAGACAGAGAAAGCCCATTTTCAAAACGCGTGGCAGTGCCTGTTGCTCACTGTAACACATTATTGCCATGAACAGCTACTGTAGCTAAAAAAAAAACAAAAAAACCAAACAAAAAAACCAAACTGGGCTCCCCAGCTCAAGAAGGACAAGGAATTGCTGGAGAGGGGACAGCAAAGGGCTACCAAGGTGATGAGGGGACTGGAACACCTCTCTGATGGAGAAAGGCTGAGGGAATTGGGTCTCTTTAGTCTGGAAAAGATACGTCCGAGGGGGGACCTTATCAACGCCTATAAATACTGACAGGGGGGTGTCAGGAGGATGGGGCCAGGCTCTTTTCAGTGGTGCCCAGGGACAGGACAAGAGGGAACGGGCACAAACTTGAGCACGGGAAGTTCCACCTAAACATGAGGAGGAACTTCTTTCCCTTGAGGGTGGCAGAGCCCTGGCCCAGGCTGCCCAGGGAGGTGGTGGAGTCTCCGTCTCTGGAGACATCCCAAACCCGCCTGGAGGCGTTCCTGTGCCCCCTGCTCTGGGTGACCCTGCTCTGGCAGGGGGTGGGACTGGGGGATCTCCAGAGGGCCCTGCCAACCCTGGGATTCTGTGAATCAGTTGCGGCTGAAATATTCATGGAGGCTTGATGAGCGTTTCATCCCTGTAGGAAAATTTGGAGAGCAATGCGATTTTATTAAAGGCTAGAATTAAAGAAATGCAAGCAGCATCAGCTATTTTATTTCAAAATAGCAAGAAAAATGGAGGATGTAGTCTGCTTTGATAGAGATTTCCCTGAAACCACATCAGGGAGCCTGTTTATATTCTAGTGATGTAGCTAAGCCAGACAAGTCTGCCGCACAGCGTCTATTTTTAGACTCCAGGTTGCCATTTATAGCTTGTAAAAATATTCATCAGCATCTGGATAACGGGCTATCAATTTTTATAAATGCACAGGAGAAATCGGGTATTTTATCTCTCTTTGCTTTGCCCTTTTATGTCTCTTCGGGGGTCATCTGGGAATTTGTTTTTAAGGGCTTTTCCGTCACACCATACCTTTGCCAGCCGTCGCATACAGCATCTTGTATTTTCTGCCGGGATGATGAGTATACAGGAGAGAAAGAAATGCTCAGAGACCCTTCTGCTGCTGTGTTTCCACAGACATAAAGCAACTGCATGCGAGATTATGGGGCACCCTGTGCAGGGAGTGCTGGAAGGAGCACATTATGAAAGCACCTTCCTAATAATAGGAGATTAATTTTTAAAGGCAAACACGAAGGGGAAAACTAATGTCTTGGGGACCTCTTTCCCACCTGATTTTCAACCTATGTCACAGCATAACTAAAAAATCGTAGCTCAATTTTTTCTTCTGAAAAAATTGTTAATGGCTACTACAAATATATAAGGTACTGGACTAAATTAGAGTTTCATTTAGTCTAAGTGAAAGAGAAAGCAGTATATTGTAACAGCCAGGTCATTGTCTTCATCCACTCTTTTGGCTTAAATCTTACCACCAAATGACACCCTCATTTATATCAATAATTGTGATTAGTCTCATCAATAAACTGTATCTATCAGCCGATTGCACAGCTCTGCCTCTTGAGCCAGTCCATCGTACACTTCCAGCGTGACTGGTGGCACTGGTCAATACAGTGATCTGCATGATGTCTCTCACCCTATGTCCTCTATTGCTTTCCTGAACTGAAAAGAAAAAGAAATGTAAATATACTTCGGAGGTCTGCTGCCGTAGCTGCTCCCGCTGAAGGACGTGAGTCACAAGGATATTCAGTTAGGCAAGTGTTCCCTTCACGGAAATTATAATACAGCAGAAACATGCAGATAGAGACACTCGGTCAGCGTACGTTCCCCCCTCCCTAAAGCTTTCCGCTGCCACGGTTTGCAGATGCATTAATCTTTAATCAATCGAATGCTTTCTGCAGTGAGGTATTCAGGGAAAGAACAGGTCATGACAAGCGTTCGCCCAGAATAACTGAGCGCTCGTGCATGAGCTGTGCCATCAGACCTCGCGGGAGAGCGGCAGGGAATAGACAGAGAGCTAAAAATAGCCTTTCCTTGCAGTGTTTTTCCGGACTATTTTTGATTCTTCATTTTGATAAGGTCGACTGGCTATTTGCTAAAAATAACCAATCCCGGCAAACTGAGGACAAAAAGTAGAGTATTTATAACCATCTCAGACCCGTCAGTACATTTGTCAGCTGCAGATAATCTAGGATCTTGCCATGGGTCAGTTGCCAGGGTTTTATGTAAGTCAGTAATAAATAAAGCATTAATTGCAATGAAGAACAAGTGTTATCTTCCCACTCTGATTTTCTCAGATGGAATACCCATCTTTTTTGTACATATATCCATGTAGGTTACCCTGCCCTGTTCTTCATGATGTGGTCTGAATTGCTTCAAACCAATCCCCTGTCAGGTCAGCCAAAGTGACATGAAAAGCTGCGCATGTGATTAGAAGTGCAAAAGCAGCTTTACCTTTTTGCGTGCCCGATAATTTTTATGCAGAAATTGTCAAGGGGTGATTCACGTAGCTTCCTCCATGAGAAGGGGTTTTTTTTTATCCAGCCCTTGTGTGCCACCATCTCTCTGATGAAAAGAAATCACTGCTTCGCCGGCGGCGGATTCTGTAACCAAGTGACTGGAGGAGGACTGCAGAGAAATTGTCAACATAAATGCTAATTTAACCCCGAGGCAGATTTTAAGAAACTGCGTGGTTTTGAGGACGGGGGGGAGCACACAGCAGGCACCCCATCTGTACCCTCTGTAGGATGCATTCACGTAGAGAAAGACAACAATTAAGGTATTCGAAAAAAAATGTATCATACAGTGCATTTGAGCAGCTGCTAAGGTAGAGAACTACCAAGTTTTTAGTGAATATTTTCCCTTACAGCTATTTTGCTCAGGATCTACTCAATTTCTGTACGGGAAAACTCACCTGCACAGATGCATTCATTAAGCATGCACGATCCTTCGTGAGTGTTTATCTATGCTGTTCGCTTGACTACGGTGTAACGCAGGTTAATAATTCGGAGATTCGTATGTCCTTCCCTCCCACGAACATGGACACACCAAGGGTAGGCCTGAAATTAGAGAAGTTAGAGAAGTTTCTATGACGGAGAGCTGCGCTGCATGGGGAATTGCTGCCTCGAGCCTGAAAATGCTGAACGTTTCTCTGCAGTAGGGAAAGGGAAGGGGAGGGCGAGGCGGGCGGGGGGTGGTGTTGAGAGAGAGAACTCGAATGTGCCAAGGACCATGAAACCATTTTGGATCCTCTCTGTGCTCAAACGAATGATCACCTGAGCACAAAAATTGTATGCAAAGTGGATTTTATCATCTTGTTTCATTACAGTGGACAGAAGCAATGAAGGCACAGTGTTATCTTGATAGCACTTCTTATTTTAGATGAAATGCAGCAGTTTTTAAAAATACAGATCTGACTGGCTTCATCATTTCGGGTACTGCTCTGTTTGCGTATTGCTTGACAAACTGCTAAAAGAAAGAAATGCAGGAGGGGGACAGTCCTTAATAATTTCTCTGTCTTTTTTTTTTTTTCCTGTGGAGATTTGCCACGCAGAAAAAAAAAAAAAAAGGAAAAAAGCCATTAATAATCATGATGAGAAATAGTGAGCAGAGAGAACATCTAACATGGTGGTAGCAGAAGGAACAAACCATTTGTACCGGCAGAGACTATGCTTTTTCTGTCAGGGTATTCTTCCAGCAATAAGAATCAATTTAACTTCTGTATAGATATACACGGGTCTTTCTAAACCTTTACCATTTCTTTTCAGCCAGGAAAGGCCGTTTTCAAAATGTATGGGGTTTGTACAGCCCAAACAAATGTTGCTTAGTCCAACATCAGACTCCTAACATCACATCCCTCTCCAGCCGCATTCCCAGTTCCAGGCTGAGTTTCTGTGGCCAAGCTAACATCCCTCAGGGGAGAGCGCCTCAGGCAGGGGTTAAACCTGGGAAAAAACCCAAACCCACGGAAAAATATTCCGTGCAACAAAGCGGGTGTCTGTCCTGTTATTTTGAGTCGCAGCAAGCTCGGGTGGAAGTGACTGCGGGCCGTATTACATTAGCTGTGAGGATTTCCAAAGTGCATCACACCCTCTTTCCTACGAGAGATGCGCTCTACTAAGCTGCTTCCGCACAGAGCAAGAAACCTCCTTTCCGAGCAGTAAACGTCTACGTGTGTAAAATATATTAATTGTTACTATTGCATATTAACATAGTCCAACCATAGGAGCGTCAAGAACACCACAAGAAAAGAAAATTTGGAGTAATTAATGCACTGAGTTTGTTACACGAATCCCCTGAAATACCACTTCAACTAATACTTATACAGTCTTACCGCGCTCTTCATTTCAAAGAGCTTTCTCTCTAAATTTCTGTTGCTGAGATCCCCTTTGGGATATATAAATAAGAGGGGGCAAACCAGTAAATCTGTTTGTGTTTTGGCTGTCCATCTCACCCCCCCATTCCATTAAGGAGATCCGTCTTACGCTATAGCTTTCTTTGTGGACACCCAAGAGCAAATGGAAAACAAAACAGTCACAGAATGTACTTAAAAATACTGCACATGGGCAAATGCCAAACTAATAAGCAATTAAGATGCTTATAACTGTCCCTTCTACTCATGTTAACAATCACCTCACCTCAACAGCCTTTTGGCATCGCTGGCATCTGAGAGAGGAACCGATTACTCCTACGCAGCACCATCTTCTCCTCAGCCACTGGTCAGACTCTCCTTCTCGCTAGCCAGCAATTCTCCACCATCGCCTCGCCGACGTGCAGTCACATCAATTATTTCCTCCCCACGCCTTGGTAATTTGGCTTACGACACAGACGTATGCTTTTGTCACTCATTATGGTGTGCCCATCTGCCCAAACCTCCGATGGCCACGAACAAAAGCAGCAGAGCCACAATGGTACCACTGTGAGCCATCAGTCACTGACACCCGACCTCACAAAGTTACTGTATGTCGTGGTTTTGGCCGAATTGGCCAATCGGAACGACAGATGGCCCTCCCCCCCTCTCTCCTCGGAGAGGAG
>VXBO01006675.1:427873-443963 GCA_013400135.1 Rhinoptilus africanus | reverse complement strand
GGAGAGGAGAGGAAGAGATAAAGAGATTTACGAGTTTAGAAAAAGAACTAAACTACTTTAATGAAAGAAAAGAAAAAAAAAATAAATAAGGAAAATAAGAAATAATAAGGAAAATAAAAAAAAACAGCGAAGTTAGCCGACCTTGGTTGTTAGAGCAATAAGTATAAGCAGGAGCCTCAGTGCACACCGTTCCTTGGTATGATCAGGTCGTATCACTCGGAGAGTGAACACTGTCCGAACAATGTGTTGTTAATTTCAGACTTTAGTCAGTTAGACAAGGCCCAGCTAAAAAGTAAAATTCCAAATTAGAAAATTGGTTCCATTTTACCTCAAACCAGGACACTGTACAATGAAAGCTCTTTTACTTGAAGATTGAACCAAAGAATAATCTGGATTTCCTCTTAATTCTCAATACTACCCTAATCCTAAATGATTTACAGAGAAGAAATCCAAGCGAGATGCATGCGTTTCATGGACCACGTATTTTTTTCCTGCCTTTCCAATTTCATATTAAGGCTTGATCAGAAGAGTAGAAAATGGTTCTTCACTCCTGATCAGCAAATTCCAACTATCTGACAGCACAGAATTCAGCCTAAATTTTACCTTTCACTTCTTTAAGTGAACTCATTAAAAAACAGATGCCATAATGCCACCAGGATGAAACTTGGTTACTCCTAGAACAAATCACACGAGGCGAAGGGCACACTTCCATTCAGTTTCCATGGGCAATTTCCTTGAACTCTGGATTAATATGTATGCAAAAACCCCATCTTATATTCCTTTAAGATACATAAAATTTTATAGTACCAGAAATTAAAGAGCTTTGTATGTGTGAAAGAAGCTTTCCAACCGAAATACTTTTTCACCATCATACAGGAAACAGTGTCTTTTAAGATGGAAAAGAGAGGAAGGAGAGGAGACTGAAGAATACTGTTTAGTCAAAAAATTACCCTGCAGTTTGACAAACATAGCTAAAAAATTGCCTTAATTACCCTGATAATGGCGGAGGTGCCACCTTGGAAAGCTGTGGGCTTAAAGTAGGTACACGTAGCACAGTGGCAGAAGCGTTCTCTGCGCTATCCCGGTATACCTCACTGCTAACCAGAAGGGACGGACTTCCAGAACAGGAAGGCTGCAGGAAGAGCTTTCAATCCGCTCTCCGTTCTTAGCTGCTTTGTGGACATCATGCCAAGAGGCCAATGGATGCTGTTTATTTCTATGAATATAAAAAGGGAGGGCAGAAACAAAACCGGGCGTTTCACCGACCGAGGGTGTCGGATACTGGCTGAACTGAGGTTAGACTGGAAACCAACTCCAAATGAAAAGCTTTAACAGGACAGACTGGGTGACCACGATCCTAAGAGCCTCACCCACGCAGATGAATGCATACACATGCTTATTTACCCTTAGCTGAGGCTAAGTTAGGGCTGACACCGGCTTCTGTCTCACAAAAACACCTCTTTGGGCAAGCAGTCATCTTCTGGCTCCCAAATAGTTAGTTACATCTGTTCATCACTGAGGAAAAGGGAAGCTTTACACACCTTAACAATCTCAAGTCTGTCTCTTCCTGGAAAGCATGAAATAAGCAGCATAAAAAAAAAATAACACCACAGGACCTTATAAGAGAGTTAAGAGCGTATTCATTAGAAATGAAATACAAAATACAGCAATGCTGCAGGAGAGGGGGCAGCAGGCGAACAAGCCCCCCACCATTCCCTACCCTCACCCCAATCCAAGAAATGCACCTATATAATACAAATCAGAGATCTCAAACAGGGGGGAGAGGAAGGGTTTTACAAAGTGATTTTCTTGCTATACAGAAAATATATTCTTTGCTGGAAGTCACTGCTGAGCTGCTAGGGGCCCAGGGTCAGTCACTGCTCAGGAAGCCCCCTGAAGGCACACTGACCCCTACTGCTTCCCCACCAGTTTGGTGAATACGTCGTAGATCTCTGGCTTTTCCTGTGCAAACTGCTCGGCTGTATTTTTCTGCAGCCAGTCGGATGAACGCATCTGTTGCTGCAGGAGGCCAATGAGGTCACCGAGGTTGGAGCTACCAGCAGAGGTAGGCTCCTGGTGGCGGGACACAAAAATGACTTCATCTGTGCTATCTGCTTTGCCGTCCTGATCCGACTGACAAGGCTGCTCCTTCTCCTCAGCCAGTATCTCCTGCTCCCTCTCTTCTAAAACTTTGCGGATCCGTTGCATACCTGCAGTGGTGTAAGGAGGATAAGCAGTAGTGGATTAGTTTAGTCACAAGAGTCCTCAAATTGGTCAGATCCAGAAAAAAACTGGAGGGCGGAAGGAAAAGGAGGAAGAATGGAGAAGACGAGGATAATAATAGTAATAGGATAAGTTTAGGATTAAGGAGAGGAGGAAAGAGTGCTGCAGAAATTCTGGTGGGAAGAAAAAGAGAAGGAAACATTACTCACCTAACTGTAGCCGGTGGGTCTTGTCAGCAAAGATGATGCGAAACCATCCAGGTTCACTGCATTCAAAGGCTTTACCGCAGGACAGGAGGACCTTGTTATCCAGAAAACGTCTCCAGAGCAGCAACTCCTCCTCAAATGTGCCTGTCTTAAGGTACTAGGAAAGTCATCAGAAGGGACAGAGGTTAGTAACACACAGGCTAACTCACTGAGATCCTCATGAATTTGTGATTCCCATGAGGTCTGCAAAGGCCAAGGGAGACACCTTTTACCTCTGAAGTACAGCAGTTGTGATATAAAGGAAGAAATGGGGAGGGAAGTGGCTTGAGAGCAGTAAGATTCCTGCAAGGAGGGAAATGCAGAGACAGACGAAAGGAAAAGAACGGGCAGAAACACCAGGCAGCCCTTCCCTCTGCTCATCAGAGAACAGATTTGTTAAATCAAAATGCTTATCACAATATTAAACTTTCATTTAGGTGCAGTTGCACCATGTGCCTACCCTCAACCCCTCCTAGGACTACCAACCTTTCGGAAATCAATCCAGACAAAGAAGCCTGCATTGCGGTTAAGAAAAGGAACCCCAAGCGTCTTCAGCTCATCTGTCACATACGTATGGGCAGCTTTTAGGCGGGCATGGTTGGCCCTCAGGTACACCTGGTTGATCCAGTCTGACCAGAAAGAGAAGATAAAGAAAAAAATCATCAAACTAAGAAAGAATTCAGATCTGTTCAAGTTTCCAAAACACTCACAGTGGTTTTTTTCCATTTCATCCTTCACCTCCTTTTTTTGATTTCTATTTCCTCAAATAGCAAACAGAGGGGCACGAACTATTTAGCAGTTTCATGTCTGTGCGGAAGAATATTTTCCTTACCCTGAGGAAGTTTCCATACATTCATAGGTCTTAGTTGTTGTGGACTGTCAGCAATCCATCCAGGGCAAAGCTAGAAATCCAGTTCCATTCCCCTCGTCCCACAAGCCTGTATTCTTTGTTTCTGTTCAGCTGGTTCTACACAACACTGGCTATTTTTATACAAATAGCTATCACACTTCTCCCAAGCTGCTCCTCTAATTCTGCTGACCAGGGGCTCTGCAGAAATGGTCCTTTTCTTTAGAACTGTCAGCCTCACGTTGCATGGGCAGCTTCAGGATTACAGAAGACTGTCAACCAAGCTTGGGAAAGTAAGGGGAGGGGATGCCCCGGGTACCAAGACACGCAGAACAGCAGAGGATCATACATGGAGCTACTGACTCACCTCTGTCTCTAAGCAGCTGTGCGACCTTGTGCTGGACGGGTCCACAAACCCCATGGAAATAACACAAAGAAGCCACTGCGTTAGCAACATCTTGGTTCTCTGTATACAAAGTACCAAAACGAATCCCAGAGACAGCAAAATCCTGCAGAAGACGCAGAGAGACTACTTTATTACACAGGAAGACCGGGACTCTATTACTTCTGCCTCGTTCTTTCCAGCACGAGGAACCTGAGGCCACCAAGCCAACCCTACTGGCCAGGAAGCCACGCCACGATGGCAACGAGCACGCACCTTGCTTATTCCCCACATCACATGAGTCCGCTGTGGATCAGGCAATCTGTATGTAGAAGGATGCAGATGGGCAATTAGTGTCATAGGTGCTGAAGCTTTTGGATCACCAGTGCAGCGTTGCAGAAACAGAGAGGCAGCATTACACAATGACAAACAGCGCAGCACGGAACATCAGTCAAGCCGGGAAAATTCAAATCCAACCTAACTTTAGAAGCCAGGAACTCCCTGGAACTAGTTTTAGACATCATTTTTAAATATTTCAGATATACAGATACTTACAAGTGCTATATTTCATGTGCAGATTTCCTGCTTATACATATAATGCTAGAAATCAGGCCTGTGCCAATGTATTTTCCAAGAACTAAAAGTAATTTTCTTTCTTTCAAACCGTAATACTTTGCAGAAGGAGACAAACTTCTTCTTTGTACGTCCCGGCCCAGCAACACTGAGCTAACACTTAACCAAGTGTATTTTATTTCCTTGCAATTGAGCACAAAAAGAAAGATAGATAGCACCACTGGTGAAAACTAGAAATTTAAACCAAAACTAATCAAAACAAAAAACCACACTCTATTTTTAAAAGGTGCGATTTGAAAAGTTTTTCATCTCATTAAATCGGTATCTAATAAAACCCATTCTCCAGTCTGTAATAACGCTGTGATCCGTAACTACCGTATGAAAAAAGAAAAAAAGAAAGTAAACAGCAACAGAAAGTCTTTACAGGCATGGACAGAAATGTGGGAAAGAGGTGACAATGTTTAGGTAGGAAGAAAAGCCTCACTCTCAACAAATGAAACATCTGTTTCCAGTTTTGGGGACTGTCACAAGCAAATACCAAAGCACGCATTGAAAAGTGTACCATGACAGAAAACTAACTACCAGTTTTACTTGCTAGAACCCACTTGACCAAACGCATTTGCCATTCAGAAATTACAACAACAACACAAAAAAACCATCAGTGTAAGGCAGATTCAGAATTTGCTAGCTCATGACTTAACTTCCAGTCACAAGTTCTCAGCAAGGCATCATGGTGAACTGTCACTGGAAGATGGCCAGGGAAGTAGGAGCTGATTTTACCTGTCCATGCCTAGGACACTGTGAAACGTGGCTGATTCATCAAAAACTGACAGCATGTAGATCTCATCTACTATCACATGCAATTCATGCCTGCAAAAGGACAAAATGGAGGTTAGGAAAGAAGGCTGCTCCTGGTTTAGAAGCAGACATAAGTTCAGGCCTGCAGAGATTTGCTTTATACAAAGAAGAGGGACACCAAATTTTGCAGAAGTAAAGCATTTTTTTCACAACTCAGAAGGTCTATTATGCGTACGTTGAAGCCATTTGAGATATATCCACCTAACTGTCATCCACTGCAACCTTACAATGAGATAAAAATTCAGTCATTTCCAATGCACTAGTGAAGATTAACTCCCGTATGTACTACCCATCTAGAACAAGCTCTATCATCATCCACTCGGAATGTCACAGGTTCTGAATCTCAGAGAGGATCCACGATCCACGACGAAGCTGGGAACCCATATTCATATGTTTTTTTGTCTTCGCAACATACAGAGAAACTGAGAGGAAAGGAACTCGGCTTCCTACTGGAGAAGCACAGCACCATAGCGTTTGCTAGGATGACCAATCAATAAAACTTGCATTCCCTGATGCCAGTTGCTTTGCCACTGCAGATGACTGCATGGGCCATGTCCCCTTGTCCCCAGCACTCCCCTCTCCTCTCTTAAGCCCATCACTGTGTTTGAAGAATAGACCGCTTGCCTGATTTAAAAGATATTCACAGATAAATTCAGGGACAGCGAGTAGTCCACCAGATTATGGAAGCTGCATCCAACTCAGGATGCCTCAGCCTTCCAAATGGACATACCTTTTAGCAAATTCCAGGTAATCCCGTAGCTCTGACAAGGAGTAGATGTCCCCAAGGGGATTTTGGGGATTCAGAAGAATTAAGGCCCTTACAGTGACACCCTGCAGAACAGAAGTAACGCAGTATTAAGAGACCGCCCATCATGGGGTGAATTTTCAGTCCCTCTACTTGAACAGTGAATGTGACGCAAGATTCCCCTTAATCTTTCAGCATGACTNCACAAATTAAGATTTTTTTTTTTTAGAACTGTATCACTTGCAAAGTGATCTGAGGAAAAGATTACAGCCTGAATCTGTGACATTGTAAACAGGGAGTCTGCCACAACCATTGCCATCTGATCCACCAACGAATGAGAAAGATGCTCTCACACATTCTCAGCATGGAAGAGAACTTTCTCTGAGCTGTATCAGTAATTGAGAAGTAACAAATTACTGAACATTGCCCATGAACAAAGCAAGAAAGATAGGGATGTGAGCTACATGTATGCAAACTGTTCTCATTTGGAGCACGCTTGGCTGGAGATGTCACAGCCAGTAATGATCTAAAGATGCAGCTAAACACATACAGGGCTTAGGACAATGTCAAAACTCACAGACTAACTCCTCACAAAGCTGATACTCATCTGCATTTATCCTCTAGATTTGCACCTCTCTCCCTCCTGCAAAAATTCTTGGTGGATTTAGTGAGACCGTGAGAGCAGTTAGTTTTGGGGTAACTCAGCTGGCCATCCTTAGGGACAAACCCTGAGTAGTTCTTGCTTTTTAGTGCGTGCCCAAGTTCATTTTTTTAATTTTTTTGGTGACATGAATGGGTCCCAGTGCTTTGTGAATGGTCTGGTTTATCCTTTCTGCTGTGACCAAAACTGGACAGACACAACACTGGGGGATTCCCCCTAAAACTGCCCTTGAGTTTACAAGCAGTCTAATCTCAGGGAGCCTACAAGGACAACCAGAAAGCCAGGTGCTAGGTTTTGAAAATGTTTGGATCTTTAGGCCCCTTCTGGGATCTGTTGTCTCAAGTATATTGCAGACTTAACTGGTAATAGGAAACTCAGCTAGACTCACCTCTGCCCGGGCATCCTGCAATGCCTTTTCCAGTTTTTCCACTGTTAGCTGAAAAGGCCGAGTGCTTGTTCCAGTAATCTGAAAGACATCACAAAGATAAAAAGGCCGTGTTATTTCAATAGAGTCTGCCTTGAGCCAATCCCCTGAGGAATGTTCCTCAAAAGAAAATAAAACCCCAGCAATAATGACCTAGCATCCATCTTCTAATCCTTTTATACTACAGAGAGAATAAATAAATAAATAAAAACAAATAAATATTCATCATAGACTGGCCACACACAGAGAATTCCCTGGTTATCCTCGAATAACTAAAACAATGCAACATCTCCATCTGCTCTTCCACCCCCGGGACCATCTTTAGTAGGACAGTACATACTTCTGTCTCCAAGGCTCAAAATGGCCAGTTTACTTCCTCTCAAGAGCCATTACTGGGAGTAAGATACAAGAAAAGGACGAGACTGGAATCCAGATTTATAGTCTTTAACAACGTTCTTGCAAATTATGTGCTCAGTTTCCCAGCAAAAAAATTGGGAATATGTCCACAGGCTGCAGCCTACCCTTGTTCTGAAGACCGCTTTCAGAGGTTTCCAAAGCTCGGCGCTTTCCGGTATCGACTATTTTTTAACTACAGAGGTTGGTATTCCCTTCCCTCAGACCTTACCTTACTGTCTAAATAGGCATACACCAGCTTGACGTTACCATAGAGGAAGATGCTCTGGGTGATACCACCGTAAAAGGGAGTAGCAATCAGAACAGCCTCTGGAACCAAAGGAAACAAAATTGGTTACCGACAGATCACCGTCCTTCTCTCTCCTCTAACGTACTTCAGCCAAACATTAAAGTTTTTTTAGAGCTGTGCCCTCTGGAAACACTGTAATATTACTGCCTTTTCCTCCACTTTATTTCTACATTAATTCATTTAATCTTCTGCGAAAACCCACGTAAGCATGAGTAGAGACCACATTTATTCTAACAAACTAAACCAGGGCACCACAAAAACAGTGAAGGCAGACAAGGCAAGACACCAAGTGTGAGCGCACGACATCTGCAGACCGTGGAGATGACGAATTTCACAGGACAATCTTGCAGGAAACAAGAATTTTGTAGTAGGCCAACACCAATTCCACTATAGTCCCATCAAAACAGTATTTAAACAGAGTAACACGTTATTTTCCAGCCAAAAGAAACATTAAAACCATCTTTCAACCATCCACTTACCCCCTGGATCACAAAGGACTGTAGCCAAGGCAGAAAATAGCGAGCCACAGCCATTTAAAACAATCACCTACAGAAGGAAGACAGAAGCTAGTGATAAATCCATCCATAGAAAGAAAACACTATAAAATAATAATTTCTGACCATAGCACTGAAATGTATTTTCTCCCCAATTCTCTACCATGGGTGTTCCCCAGATTTTTCCTGCTGAAATCCCACTTCTAGCAGAAATGCCTTTAGTCCTGCTCTTTGTTTCAGAGACACTTTGTTCCGGTGCCGTTCTTAATTCTAACAAGCAATTTAGAAAAAGAGTAGGCTTGAAATGCAGAAAAAATTGGGGAGCAGTTCTGAACTGCTAGAAAAGCAAACTGCTTTTCATCACCTAATACGTGTTATCGTCTCTTTGCATAAAGCCCCACTGAGAGCACTAGCACGAGGAGTTGGCACACAAAAGTAAAGCATGACGCAAATATACAGTAGACCCGAAGTGTTTTGGATGAAATGTGCATCAAAAGCTACTGAAATGGCTATGAATCAACCTCAGTGACATGATAAAAGGCTGTCATCTTACCAAATCATTTGTTTTTTTTAAAAACAGATAAAACTGTTTGACAACAAACGGCAATACATTAGAACAGACACCAATGGAAAGTGGGTTACCCACATTTTCTGCCTTAAGAGGTGCAGGGGCCTTGCAGTAATAGGTCAAAAATCGAGCCACTTCCTCCCGTAAACTGAGAAAGACACAAAAGCAAATATTGATTCAGCTTATTCTCCAAGAGGCTGGGCTTCCCCAGGTCCACATCTCAGGAAAATACAGCCAGGGCACAGTAAAGTCTGGTGAAAATGGCTAGAAAATAGGATAGCTCAGACCCATGCCACAGACATGACTTTTACACATGGCAAAAGTGTCACGGATAGTGTCTATATATGCATACATTTCTGATGAGCTTTAACCAAGGCACAGAAGAGAAGGATTAAAGTCCCCAAGTGTTCACTACGTTTCAAAGAACTGTTTGGAGTTACCCCATTTGTTAATGTATACAGTGCTTTTAACACTTTCTTTGCTTTAGAAAATTTGCATCTTCTCTCACATGAAAGGATTTTTAACTGGATGAGTTGGTAGGGCAGCTAATTTACAGTTTTGCAAAGAAAAAGGTCATTAAATGACCTAGAAAAGTTTTAACTAGTGAGTGTAGCAGAAGCAGTTTATATTCATCCATTCTGCTTATCAGACAAGTAGTCAAAAAGAGAAGCGTTACAGAAAAGGGAAGACTTACAACATGTGTCCCTTCCAGTCGGGATACTGAAGCAGTGGAGGCTCCATCAGATTCATATCAGTCTGCGTCAGCTGGGAGCAAGGAGAAGAACCATTAAAAGCACAGTCACTGATATGGGAAACATGGAGATAGATGGGATCCATGTGCAGGCACATACCTGCATAGACACACACACATGCGACTTCAACGGTTGTAAAACTGGATTGAGAAAGCCACTGACCATCAAAATTAACGCGGCTCGGAGAAGCAAGGATCAGCAAAGTGATCAGCGACAGCTTCAGGTTATGTGAGTACGGGCTTCTAAGTTACTGCAGCCAAAATTTCGCTGCACAGAGATCTACAAAAAGGCCGCAGAACAGGCAACATACACGATGCCCATGACCAAGATGCCTGCAGAAGACTTCCCCAGCAAATGAAGCAACTCAGAGGGTCCCAAAAATTGCTTTGCCTAAGCTCTGAGGACAACAGCTTTCAACCGGGAAGTAAGTCCCAAGTGTGAAAGCTCAGGTCTAGATTGTCAGAAGGAGACAAAAAGGATTTTGAATCACAGTCACTATTTTCTTTTAAAAAATTTCAATATATTATTTTTTTAATTAATTTTAGCTTTCCTTTATGCCTCAGTTCCACGTTACTGCAGCTCCTTCAGATCTGTAATTCTGATAAGTTTGGATAAGAGTTAAAGCATAACGGGAGCTTTCAAAAGACAGAAGAAAAATGAAATTATCTTCTTGATAATTCTTCCCCGGGGCAGGCACTTTGTTCCTTATTAGGAGTTAATTCTGATCTCAAAGACAGATTCACCTGAACTGTTGAGCCCTTTTTAATGTTTATATTTAGATAAAGTAATTACACTGCTTTTATCTAAACTTTTTCAAGGTTGTAAATATCAGGGTTTCACATAATCCAGTTCTATGAAGTTGCAAGGGAAAGCACAGCGGTGACACAGGCAGAGAGAAGAGGGCATTTTATATAAACAAAAAAGGGAGCAGACAAATGTTATGTACAATGTACCTTCCAAATATTTAATGGCAACCAAATCTAAGAGTTAATATTAAAAAAAGGTGAGGGTGGGGAGACACGACAAGTGGGTAATAGTGCAAGGAAGGAGGGAAATTCAACATGCAGTGTGAGAGTTTCTCACGTAATAACAAACCCACAACATTCTGTATTGGTGTTTTAATAACTGGTGCCAAGCTCTGGGGTTTAAAGACGCTGCCCTTACCCCACGCAGAATTACAACCTGATATTAAAGGATTAAAGTCCCTTTATTTATCTGTAGATGTTCTTGAAGCCTATGTAGCACAGAACTGTGCCTCCTTAGATCTGTCTCCTAAACTTAGCTAGAGAATGCAACATAAAACATATCAGCAGACTTGGCCAAAAATGACTATGTGATAATAAAGAGGATAACCCTTAAGGGTAATGCATTAAGGGCTAAGGAACCCAGGTGGGCCAAATGAAAGGAAGACCATCCTAGATCTCACGCCACAAAATATTCTCCAATTTAAGGGTCAAAAGCTGAAGGCAGTAATACGTTATTTTAGAAGCACTGAGTATTTATCGTCCCAAATAGCAACAAATTATTTGCCTGCAATCCCAGCTGGCGCTGCATTCAGTGTAACTCCAGGCAGCGATGGCCAAGAAGCTGGCAACAATACCTCTGTTGAGCTCGTTACCACAAGCGAGATGGCTCATCTCGCTATAGCCAACAAAGTCTTAACTCATTTTCATAAAAAAGGCTAGTTGAGATGCAGCTGACTACCGCCTCCCTCTGCACTACTTACTGCAGGCTTGGTGTTAGTTTTAAGGGGAAAGGACAGCGAAGGAAGGAAGGTCCCACCTATGCAGCCTAGAAGGCCCCTTTTTCGTGCAGGCGGCAGCTCTGCCTTACCTGTTCTTTTAGCTGGAAGGCGGAGTGGTGGGGTAGCGTCCCCCCCGAGGCGGTGGAGTGGCAGGCAGAAATAAAACAAGGAACATTTTGAGGGCGGGAACTGGTGGAACGGGAGCAAAACCGTGAACTTCAAAGCGCAGAGGCTGACTGTCCGACCCTGAGCCACCTTCCCTCCCCACAGACGACTTCACGCAGGAGAAACTGCCGCCTGCCCGCCGCGCAGGCTGCACCCGGGCAGCGATTTTAATGGAAATCAAGAAACATTCCTCTACAGCACGGTTCTCTTGTTTTCTTCTGACTTTTTCCTAATGTTTGAGTGGAACAGTCCTGTTTCATGCCTCTCCCTGGTGCAACTGAACAAAGTGAGAAGGTAGCAGCCGACCCACTCTGATTTTAGTAAGTCCCAAGTGCTGCCACCGTTTACTGCTGCCACCCTCACACACTTCAGGGAAGTTCAGAAGCAGGCGTCCAAATTGTGTGACTTTATAACGGACAGACGTGAAGATCCTTGACATTAAACAAGGTTCGAAACTAATTTCAAAACCTCTGTATAAAATCAGCTACTGTCAGCAAGAGAAAATAAAACGCATCTTATTTGCATTTAGTTTTCTGAGCCAAGTACATCCGCAAAGGGAAACAAATCCATCATGAAGAGAAACAGACAATCACCCTTGTTCCTATCCTCCTGGAAGAAGAACATCCATAAACGTACGAATGGCTGGATTCAAAAGTTACTTCCAACAAATAAAAAAATTCACGACGAAAACCAGAGAAACCTGAGCAATGGCAATAACTCTAGGAAAGTGCAAGCACTAAGTAGGAGCTACGCAGCAAATTCAGTATTTCTTTTCAGAATAGGACTTACCCGCTTAGACATCAGGTCAAAGCAGAGTTTATTCTCACTGGTGCCAAAGTTTATTATACCCTAGGAAAAAAAATAATGTATAGTTTATAGACACAAAAAATATGTGCATACATCCCCTTAGCTATCACGTCACTAAATTGCCTCCTACAAGCTTACCAAGGAAAAGTCAAAACACAGTTCACGTAAACTTCACCACATATAACTCAAGACACATATCTACATGTGTGTGTTTACATATATATCCCAGGCACTCAGCTTCTTAGTCAATAAACTGTCCGTAAATGAATACGTACTAACAGTTTATACTTCTTTACAGGATATGTTTAACTTAATCTTGAATTCACTCACCGGTATATATCTAACTTCAAAAGAAACCCCAAACCAATTCTGAGAAAACCGAGGTTTACCCTTCTGCAGCAGTTTTAAACAAGGTTTTGGATACTTTTCTGTATCTAAAAGCACTTGTTTATCAGTCATTACCATTCCACTCCACTGATTTGCTCAGAAACCACATAAACATGTAGCCATGAAAAGTGATCAAAACACTAAATTTTTCCCCTCTGGAGAGATGACCCTACAGTTCCAGGTTTAGGATTCCCTGCTTATTTAGCACTACATTAGATCTTGAAGAGTTCAAATCTACTAGCACGTTTTCATCACTGGAAGGGGCTGGGTAAATACATTTATAAAAATGCAAAAGGAAATCTAGGCAACTGTACATTTATGATGTTACTAAAGTAGAAGCCCAATTTCAGGCGTTTGTTTACAAAGGTACCTCCTACATAGACAACAGTTGGTACAAGAGGCCTCATAATCCACCTCGTATCCAAACTTGACTGTCTTTTTACGTCTTAAAAATCTAGTTTTCACCTCCCAACCCAGTGAGACTAAAGTAAGGGCCAATAACAAAACATTTTTAAAGTTTCACAGGTCGGTATCTGAATGCAGGATCTATTTAAAAGTCACCCACATATAAAACACTACTTACATTTACTGTACTTGTTCCTCAGTAATAATTTGCCATGAAGTATTAGCACTCAGCCTTTGTGCCACAAGGGGGGTATGATGAGCTACTTAAACTGAGCGGCTGAGCGTGAACAGGCAGAAAAAGTACAGAGTGTTAGGCAAAAGTAATTTTTTTAAAAAAATTCTACTAATTAGTTGCAGTATCTCCTGCGCCCATCACCTGCAAAAATTAGATACAATCAGAGATGGTCTTCAGAGGTGACGAGGTGAAAGGAGGAACAGGAGCTCTGTTCCCACGGATTTCCTCTATCTTTCAAGCTCTACTACTGCTATTATTTCCCCAATAGGGAAATCATAGGGTGCAAACCTGGGCTGAACACAGCCTTCATCTTTGATATACAGATGATCTGGAAAGGTACTTCTAATTTATTTTCCTCAAACAAACAGCTTGACCCACCACATATTAGTGAGGTCAAAAAAACCCCCACACTTTTAGCATATCTGTCAGCAAACCTCTAAGAAAGTTTTTTTTTTTTTCCCTAGCAAGAACACCAGGAAAACACTCCGAGGTTCTCACTCACATTAGGGTTCTTGTCTTCATCATACTTGTCAGCATGATAAGCTTTGTACCCTTCCTCCGTGGAGCCACGAAAAATGTTGGCAATGTTGCCGCGAGCAGAGAGGTAGGGGCTTTTCTGGAAGTCGCTGGGGTTACAGAAGCCCTGCAGGTCAACCCTCCTCTCGCCAAGCCGCCGAGCCCTCATCTCTTGCAGGTCGCCCCCTCCTCCTGCCATTCCCGCAATTTTGGACAGTGCCTGGCTGAAGTCCAAGCCCCGGGGCACCGTAACGGAGGAGGACGAGCCGCTATGGCTCTGCTTCAGGATGCTCAGCATCTGAGCAAAGACATTGAACATGCGAAACTCATGCTCCCGCTCCAGTTCAAACCGGCGCTGCTCCAGTTGCATCCGTCGCTCCTCCACGTCCAAGTCCCGCTGGAATCGGCGTTCTTCCATCTGCAAAAAGCGCTCTTCCATGGCCCGCTGAGATGTCAGGGTCTTCAGCAAGAGATCATCGAGCGGGTCCCTCGCGCGTTGGCCTTTCCGCTTTTTTCTCAGCCGATGCAAGGCGGAGAAGCCGGGCCGGGGAACCACGTTCTGGATACGTGACGAGTTTGCCATGTTGGGCTCACTGAAACCTGTGAACACATAAAAACGAGGAAGAAAAACTAAACGCGCAGCAAGTGGTGTGGACACGCTTTGCTGCCTTCCCCGCCCACCCTGATGAACACCCTTTGACCGACTGTAGGGTTTTAGGGGAAAACCAAAGTAAAACCTGTCAGGTTCATCTTGAAGTTTGCGAGTTGAAGTTTGTTTTTAACTTCACACATTGGGCACCCCATTATGCTGCCAGCCCCAGCTCTGTACTCGGCCTCTGAATTAAACTTAATGATCATCGATTCCCTCCACTGGGCTAAGTAAGCAACCACCGCGGTGAAGAGAACATAGCATTTCTTCCTGATCTCTGACATTAACCTCACACTGGTTGTTGTTTCTCTTCTTTCCAATCACGCCGTGCCCTTCCATCAACCTGTTCTAGATCGGTTTCAAATCCCACTGATTTCCCGACTGAACCCTTCGCGGCAGCCAAGCAACCGCCAAACTGAACTCTCGGTGTAGGAGTCTCGTCTCCTGCAACCCCGTAACCTGGTTTTGCCAGTGACTTTCAAAACCGTCTTCTTTCCAAGTCCTAATGAATAGCTTAGAAAGCCAGGCAATGATTATTCCCAAGTATTCTTCATTGCTGAGCGTCCTAAAAGATTAGATCTGGAAAATATTTTCAAAGAACGCAAGGAAAGTTTCACCTGCAGGTTTATAGCGTAGCCGTGGCAGAAGAGGGTCTCCTGATACAATTCAGCACGAAGACCACAGAGAGCCCTGGTGGTATTCAAACGATACCAAAAAAACATGCAAATATTTTTTTCTTCTCAGTAAGTACCGTCAGCATTATATGCAGAAATCTAGCACAAACGCCTCGCCTGGCAGACCTGCCAGCCCTTTGGATTCCACACACAATATTTAGCCTAGTGCCGTAACTTTAGATTTTATTTACCTGCAGCAAGATACGTTTTGGGAAGGACCATCGGACTATGAATGCAGGCACCAGCCTTCCACTTTAAAGCTTTTTGGGACGTGGAAAATACGGATACAAATGTCAGTGTGAAAACCGGGTGACTATCTGTGCACCAGAAAGAACCTCTCCTCCTGGGGAACCGGGCAGAAACCTTATGCTGGAATGTAAAAGGCTATCCCTACCTGAAGGCGAAACACTGGTTTCAATGGGAATCTCCACCCTGGAGATGGGAGAGTCGTTCTGGGCCCTCTCCAAGAAGGCTCTCTCCATCTCATGTCCTTCAGGGGAGCCCTGCTGGTAAGACACGGACGGCGGGGGCTCTGGGGTCAAGCAGCGCTCCTCCGCGTTCACCTCCTCGCATTTGATTTCCATCAGTTCGGGGTGCTGGGAGCGCCCAAAGGGCAGGGCGGAGGAGGCGAACTGGTGGTGGTAGCCCTCCACCACGCCGGCCGGCAGCACCTGCGGAGCCATGGCGCCGCCGCTCAAGGAGCCGTAGGCCAAGGCGGGCCGGCTGGTCAGCACCCGGTCCATCACCTCGTAAAACTTCCACGTCCGGCCACCCCGCGGGGCCTTGCCGTTGTCCTTGATCCGACGATACTCCAGCTTCATCTTCTTGATCTTCTCCCGGCACTGGTCGCCCGTCCGGTGGATGCCCTTCTCCCGCAGCACCTCGGCGATGCGGTTGAAGACGTGCTGGTTGCGCAGGCAGCTCTCCAGCTCCAGCTGCACCGACTCGTCGGCCCACAGCTGCAGCAGCTCCACCACCTCGGGGTCCGACCAGTTACTGCCCCGCTCGTACTTCTTCCCACGAAAATCCATCG
>VXBO01006675.1:346246-419231 GCA_013400135.1 Rhinoptilus africanus | reverse complement strand
AGGCGTCTGAAACACGTTCATTTTGTAATCGATTGTAACCGCTAAAACCTTCTCTACCTGCTACGATGCAAGCCATTGTCTACCTTGTATTTGTTCAGTGGCTTACACACTCTGATTTTATGCCTGTCCATATCAAACATTTTTACCTGAAGACCCCTCTGAATGCTGACCCTGTCCTTCTGCCTCCTGCGTGCCTCCTGCCACGCCACTGCCATCACAGCTGATGAGCACTATCTCTATTGCACTTACAAAGCCGTTAATGACAAGACCGACTGACCGGGGAGACACCCTGCAGTTCCCGAATTCCTCCCTTCCCATTTGATGCAAAGCAGCCAGGGCTGTCCACGGAATAGGCTTTTCCATAGGGCTCTGGACCCATATTCCACGAGTTTCACCCAGGGTTTATGTCTGTATCTGGCTTATGAGTATCACATGAAGGAGCATGGAAAACCTTGCCCAACTCGGAATATAGGGCATCTCCTTTTTCTTCCCAGGCTGGTTACTCTGTCACAAAAAAGAGGGCAGACTGCTCTGATAGGATTTCTTCCTGACAGACCTGCATGCCTGCGACTTATCACCTTGTTATCTTCTAGATGCTTACGCACGGCTCATTTGTTCCGCTTTTTCCAGGAATTGGAACTGGGGTGACTACTATCCAGTTCTTTTCACATCTTTCTCTCTCTCCTGTCTTCAGAGACCGTCATTACGCACATCCTTTCCCTACGTTTGAGGATCTCATCCATTTCCCATGATATCTCAGAAATAATTCCTAACACTTCTGCAACTGTCTCAGCCAGTTCCCTCGACCCTGGGCTTCATCAAGTGAACCTGAATACATGTATCTAAGAAGTCCCGGGACTGCACTGAAGCTGAACAGCACTACACAAAGCCAGAATCAAGCTGTCAGAGGTCCGTTCCCTCCAAATTTGGTCCTGAGCCAATCCAGCCCTCAAAGCTGAACACCCACATCCATGCAACAGTGGGTCTGACCCCGTTATCTCTGCCAAACCCCACTCTTTTCTCTCACTCTCTGCATTACAGTGCATCGCAGTGCTGCAGACCCGGCCAGAAGGTTGCCACAAAGCTAATCGGATCTGCTGGTCCTGGGCTGGTTTGTTCCACCCGGCAGCTCCTCCATCCCAGTACCCACCATCGTCTCCCCCATCAGCCAACTAAGGGTGAGTTGACTAACAGCCATCCCACTGCACTGCTCCAGTTCCAAAAAAAGTTGGAAATGGGAAAATATGACTCTTAAAGGTATAGCTGTTGGCCATTCCAATCTTCTTTTCTTCTCGATCATAGGCAAATGCCTCATGTGTGTTCATAATTGTAACCTCACAACATAGTCACACAGCTTGCTCCTGCTTTACATCTAAGAAAGAAAGCCCCAGAGCGATTCAGCGACTTGTCCCAGGTCAAAAAGAACATGTGCAGAGAAGTGCCAACAAGAGATGCTGGCTGTCTCATCCGAGTTCAGGGCCCCGGCTACAGCAGCATCATTTATCCAGAACCAGGGTACTCCAGAAATGAGCAATACCTATCCCCTAAAGCAAATAGAAATATTTCCCCACACCTTACAGCCGAGGCGAAACACAGTTGAAGTCAGATACTAATATTTTGCTCTTACCTGTGAAGTTTGCTGGCAGAAAGAGAAGCGGGCTGCCGGGCGGTCAGTCAGATTTTGCCTTAGGATCCTAGGGCACAGCTGCAGTTATAACTCTGGCAAAAAAAAAGGCTGAGGAATTGCTATTTTTCGTGTTTGTTTACTTTGTCAGGTGTGTTCATTAGACTGAGATTGCATCAAGGAGCTCCCAGAAAAGCATGTGTGAGAATCACACCCCCCCCTTGCAAGCTTTTCCCGATCAGGGGCCGTGTCCTTGCGCCCTTGGCCAGGGTCACGTGCCTTCCTTGCAGTATTTAAGGAGCAGCATGTGCACCGGTTATCAATCATCGGGTGTGAGCCTTCTGGGGGGGAAAGAGAACATTCAGCAGTCACAGCTATTGCTAGCAATTTCTGAAAATCTGATTCCTTGGAGGCTGACGGGGGTTTTATTGCATTAAGGAAGAGAAGAGCGTTTGTTTTGCAGTTTTTGGCAAACCTTTTCTTTGAGAACTCAATCACAATTCAAACTGCACTGTGTTCAGTCGTTTTTTAACTGCCTGATGTTTACTGAGCTGTCGTTCAACAGTGATTCATTCTAGAGAACTTCACAAAAGGTTCTAAAAACATGTAAGAAAATAATTCTGGGCCTTCAAGTGACAGGCTGTTCAGCTACTCCCTGGTCCAGATGTCAATAACAATCGGATGTCAGTGCCTTGAAGAATGCCAATGCTGACTATGTTTTCCAACCCCTAACTTCAGATTTGCAAAGACCAGAGGGTTTCTGCAGAGATCGCCTCCTAACCCAAGACTGCAAATTCCCATCCCAGAGCCCGAGGGGATGCTCGAGACCCCTCTTTCTGAAGCTAATAAATCTCTGGCAAATTGAGGCCCAGCACCCTTCACAGGGTCTCTCCAGCCTGCCGAAAGCCAGCCTCTGCTGCTGACATGTTGACATCATTTTCCAAATATGGAAAATTATTTTGCTCTAAATGTTTTGCTCCATGGTGGGAGCAAAAGAATCTGCCCTGGTTTTGTAAGTAATTTTTAAAAATAGTAGTTCAGTGTATTTCCAGTGACCTGAGTCAGGGTACTCACGCCCTGAACGCAGCCAGAAGGGGCATGTCATGCTCAGCTGACAAAGGAAATTTTGCCCATGCCGCCCTGCCGTGACTGCACAGCTTGAAACTCGGGGCTGACTGCAAGAGAGGAAAGAAATTTTTTCAGTCTCTAAGTCTACAGGGCATCCGGCAAGACTTCAGAAAGGGAACTGCTTTTGTGCCGTGGGATTGTGCAGCAGAAACTGAGCAGAGGCCAGTTCCACCCAAACCTCCCGTCCAGACTACTGGAACATCTCCAGGACCATCACCACGATAGCTGACACAGGAAAGGCCATGGACATCACCAGTATTAAAGACGTGAGCCACTTGACTTGAACTTCAGTCCGTTGTCTATAACCAAGGCTGTAACCCATCTGTCCTTGATTTCCCTTTGGAAATCAAGGACAGATGGGAAAGAGGAAACATGATCTCACCTGCAGTACTGTCAAAGACTTACAAACTAGAGCCTTCACATCACATTCCCAATTTCTCAGCCTTTCAGACGGTCCTGTTATCATCCGACTGTACACTCCAGGAGTATCTTCCCCACCTCTTAAGAGATTTTGCTTTAATTGAACCCAAATGTGAGGCTACCCTTAAAAAGTTATCTTACTGGCCAGATTTACTTCATGTCCCTTCAGCCCTTCTCGTCTGCAGATCCATTGCAACTGAATAGGGTAATTATCAAGGAAGAGACACATAAACCTTCCCCTTGAAATGTGTGCATTATCACCATCTTTCTTCTCCCTGCTTTCCCTTTTTTTCAGTTTGACTGAAACTGCTTTGGTTCAGAAGTGATGAAAATTATGGTAATTTATGAAGAAAATTAGTTATGTTTCAAGCCAGTTATTTATAAATGATGAACACCTCACAGAAAAACCATTAAGTCTTTTGCTCTCCCAGAGGTCACGACGGAAGCGGGCTGTTTGTCCCACAAGGAACCCTGCCTCTTTCCAATTGGAAGCAAGAAATATTTAACAAGCCGAGGCAGCGTACATAGAAGCGTGTTCTGCCTGTGCCCAGGGTGCGTCAGTCTGATGGATGGGATTTCATTCACTCTACCTCCCTGAAACTCCTCGAAATTCACTACATTCAAATATGCAAAAAGAGAAATCGGAGTATAGTTATGTTCAGAGAGACAGCACAGATTTCCAAAACAGCTCTTTCTGTTAGCATACTCAGACCTCTTTGTCTGCAGACAGAAGGATACCTCTTTCAGAAAGCACCAAAGTTTGTTTAAACTAATATTAATCTGCTTTAATAGTAGTAGCTAGTTTTAAACCACTCCAAATCTCACCTTTATTGCCAACCTTTGAGGCAGGGGCTTTGCTAAATGGCAGCGGTTGCTCGGTACGCGGGAGGCAGCGTCGTCTGTCACTTACATGTCTCCAGGAGCGGAAGGCACTGGCGTGGAAGACCTCCTCCAAAGCAGGAGTCACCTCTTAGCCGCGTTGTCTCACTTTGTGCTCCAGACCACGGAGGGAAGAGTGAGAGATCCTTGCTGTCTCCCTTCCAAGCCCAGGTACAAGCCACGTGCCCGTCCCACGTGCAGAACACGCCAGATGCTCCCAAGGGATGCTGGGGAAAAAGCACAGGTGACACACTGATTAAGTGGTCAAGGTCTGGCCTCCGCTCCAAAACCTGCTTAGTTATTGACAGAACAAATTGCAAGAAGTGAGAAAGAGAAGAAATTTTATTTACAGTTTTCATAGATTTTTCCCCCTCAGCTGCTCAGTTAAAAGAAAAACGTGTATATTAATACACACAAAAAAATATGTAATTGCCTGAGGTCTCTGTATTCCCAATTCCAATTAATAAAACCATAAATTAAAACCAGGATCTATTTTCCACCAAAGATTTTATTATCAATATATTAAGTTAGCAAACATTCAAAAACGGTCATCCTGACTTCTTTTCCAGAAGACTTGTCTTAAAGCTCCCATTTTTGAGAAACAATAATAAACTTGGTGTTTTTTCCGGATGTTAGTGAGTTTAGACTTACTCCACTTCCAGCTTCACGCTACAAACATAAGAGCCAGGAATGCATTATTTAAATACGAATAAACACACGCTGATTTCCATGGAGTCAGGGCATTAGGAAAAGCAAAAGCAACCACAAGGTTCATAGAAAAATCCAGACTTTGGCAATGCAGAGCCAGTTCACTTTCTCTCCCATTTGCATTCAGCCAAGCGGTTGGCTTAGCTCTCCCTGTCTCCCTTTTCCTCCATCTCATCCACTGGGAATATTTATTCACGTATGACCAGGCTTCAGATGTTTCCCATAAGACTGATGAGCTAACGAGTAAGTTGTTGGGCCCGGGCTGATGTAAAGATGAGGAAGGACTGAGGGAACTGGGGTGGTTCAGCCTGGAGAAGAGGAGGCTGAGGGGAGCCCTCATCCCCCTCTACAACTCCCTGAAAGGAGGGTGCAGAGAGATGGGGGCTGAGCTCTTCTCCCTGGGGACAAGGGATAGGACAAGAGGGAACGGGTTCAAGTGATGTCAGGGCAGGTTTAGATTGGATATCAGGAAACACTTTTTCCCTGAAAGGGTTATTAACCATTGGCACAGGCTGCCCAGGGAGGGGGTGGATTCCCCATCCCTGGAGGTGTTTCAGAAAAGGGTCGATGTGGTACTGAGGGACAGGGTTTAGAAGGGGTTTTTGTCAGGGGGGGTTAATGGTTGGACTTGATGATCTTAAAGGTCCCTTCCGACCTCACCCATTCTGTCATTCTGTGATTCTATGGATGTCTGTGTAACCAGTAGCCCTGTTTTAATACTCGCTGGTAACCCAGAAACAAACAGAAGCATTTGATGCTGCTGAGCGTGTCCTGGGGAGAGGCTGGAGGCAGGTGTGCAGCGTTTGTCCTCCCTCTCCAAACCACTTCAAGGCCTCGTGCCAGCCGACAGGCAGCTGATGAAATACAGCGTTGTCCTTATTTGATTAGAGAAGCGTTAAAAACCTTTACGATGGGCAGGAGGCAACTGGGAGATGCAGCACCCTCTAGCCACTACCAGGCAAGGCAAGAGCATACAGGCAGCCGGTCTTTGTCTTGTCTCTCTCATCTGGACATGAAGGACCCTCCATGTGGAGTTACTGCAGCACCACTGAAGAGAAATTGGACCTTTTTCTCCACAATTCCATTTGCTTTCAATTTTCTCTACTGCCATCATGTCCAGGGCATGTGTCAATGCAGGAAAAAGAGCTGCTTTCGCGTACATGTCCACTCTGAAGCCTTGGAGCTCGATTCACACAAGTGCTAACGTCCAGAAGGTACCCTAAAACTCTGGTACTTTTTTCAGACTTTGTCCTTTGGTTCACGGGCTCTGTCAAAATTGCCTACAACAGCGTAAGTAAGGCAGGCAGTCCTAGCTGTCTGCTCTGCTCCTCTGCTGACGATCGTCCCTCCTATGCGTTGTGCTAACCTCTGGCAAACTTACGCATCAACTCCTAAGAGAGGTTTAGGAATTTCTGAAACCTTTGCAGGCAAAGTTACTGGGGCCAGATTCAGAACTCGTAGCAGTAGGTGACGCTTGTCTCAACAAAGACGAGCGGTACAGTGCCTGTGCTCCAAGGGAAGCATCCTTTGCCATAAATTATCTCCATGTTCAAAGATAGTACTGAAAAGTTAAAAGAGGAACCAGATGAAGAAACACAAAGACTCTGATCTTCAGTGGAAGAAGTTGATCTGTGCTAGGAGGGGTCTGGGATGCTACTGGACTGAGGAGCCACCACCACGCTGTGATCTTTCAGCGATCTGGGGTTGGAAGAGAGTTGAGTGTAGTGGTCCCTGACCTCTGACATGAGACTCAAGTGAGAGGCTACGTTGGTCACAAAGATTGATAATTTAAGTGTAGGCCTTTCCCAGTCTGCTCCAAGACATTTCGTAGAAAAGGCATGATACATCTTTTTCTGTACATACTAAATAATCTCGTTTTATTTGGAGGGATGTTCAGAGCTTTTTGGTGACACAGCCTCATTGCTTTCTCCTAAATATTTAGCTGTGCAAGCTCATGCTGTTCAGGTCTGGAATGTCTCAAGATGGAAGAGGGAAATGAGACTGCCTGGAGCTGGGCCCAGAGTTTCTCTGGCAAATGTACATCAAATAAAACAAAACAAAAGATATAAATAAGAGATCAGAGGGAAGGAGGAGGGGGGAACTCAAATCTATCTCCCACTGTGTCCAGCTTTCACTCAAACACAAATATTGGAGAAAGGGGGAAGGGGTCAGAGGAAGAAGAGAAAACGATATGCAGGAAAGAATGTGAAAAAGCCGTACGTTCCAGCACAATCTCAAACCTGCCAGGGAGACAAATGGTAATAAGCAGGTAACAGCGTGCGGCCTTTTATGGGAAACCTTCCATTTGTAGGAATTCTTTTAATTTCTGCATGACTGTGTCTCCCTGGTCTTTTTTTCCTGCCATTGGCTGATTCTGGATTCACAGGTCCTCTCCACAGTTAACCGCAGCAAATATTTTGAGCAAAAGACACTTTGCATCTCACAAAATAACCTAACAGAGACCTACCAAGAGAAGCCCCAGAGCTAACATATCAACTTTAAGAATAAAAGGACCTCTTTTAAACCAGCACGTTTAAGGCAAGGGGAAAAGGATGCGACTTTTCATCTACGGATCAGAAGGCAATCAACTCCATGTTTCTTTCAAACTTCACCTTTCTTTCTGATGTGGCCAAAGAGAGAGCAGCCGTGGTGGCGGTTCCTGGAACAGAACATGATTACGATGTGCCACTAAACAGCGCCGGGTGAGAACTTGATCACCGTGGCCTCAAGAAAGAGTCAAGGAAATGACAGAAGCAAAAGGATCTGCTTTCATTCCTGAGGTGTCCTAAGATAACAACGTTTTCATGGACTTTGAGTCAATGGACTTTGAGTTCTTTCAGGGAATTACAGCTTTAACTTACTTTCCATGAAACCAAAACATCACACATTCCTTCTAGAAAGCAGGAATGCCTGTAAGTTGCTCTCAGAGACACACAAGTACGTGCTGATATTTTTCTTTTCAGTTTCCCCATAATTAGGTGATATTGGGGTAGGAATGCTCATCCACATAAATTCAAAAATAGCCATTTCAGCAAAAATGCAGCAGGTGGAAATCTGGCATAAGCAGCCACTTTCAGAATAGAAGAATCTGAACTAGGGTTCACATCGTTTACACCTGACATCAAGAAAAGGCAACTGTAAGAAACTCAGAAAGTCCTATCTTGCAGAGAGAACTGGGCAACGAGAGACAAGGAAAACCGCCTTTACTGGTGTTTTAAAAATAAAATTAAACCACTTACAAATGATTCAGTAAAAATATTGCTCAAGTTTCAGCAGTGGTCAAAACCAATCAATATTAAGGCACGCTGCAATGACCACAAAGATAATACTGAAAATACAGGGGAGTTATAGGAATGGTAGTAGTCCGTCCTCCAAAATAACCGCGTTCAGTTTTCTTTTTCAAAAGAAAGAGCCAAAATAAAATAGAAAATGATGAAGGAGGCGCTAGGAAGGTTGGAAAATTATCCATACAAGACCATAGAGAGTGATCTGAAGAAACGGTCCTCTGAGAAGACAAAGAAAGCAGGTGAGAGGGGATGCGAGAAGGCAGACACACGGAAAACATCATTTAGGCCTACCTAAGGACCTCATTTTAAAATGTAAGACCCAGAGGGCACCCAGGTAAAGAAGCTCCAAGTGTAAAACTGTCCCACCCACTCACTAGCCAAACAGATAGAGCTGAAGGAAAGCATTTTGAGCTACGATGTGCAGAGCACAGACGGCTCCACGGGAATTTGAAAGGCACGGCCCTTTTCTTGAGAACTTGCTTGAGGCAAAGTGCTGGTGGGACCGCAAAAAATCCATCAGAGGTTTGTGCGAACAGCAGAAGCATTCCCCACAGTTAAACATGGTTAGTGACATGGTGCTACCCAGTGTCCATTTTAATAGAGTTTTATTGGTCTCAGCCAGTGTGGCAATCCGCGTACCTGAGTCCTGCTCCGCTGACACTGCACGGAGAAAGTGTTGGTAGACTTTTCATTTTCTAAACCACTTCCACTGAGGGAAATCGGGATGTTTTTTTTTTCCTTTCTAGGTCCCAGTGGTTTTCCTTCACCTTTCCCACTGGAAAACCTCACAAGAATTCACCGATGTTTTGCTTAGGAAAGCGCCTGCGAGCGGTACCTGCTGGACAAGGGGGCAGCCTCCCGCCCAACTTCCCTGAAACAGCCGGACTTCTCCTGCCGCGGCCTCGTGTTTTCGGGAGAGACAGCCTCACGCGCCAGGTTCAGCAGAGGGGCTGCCACTATTCACTGCTGAATTTGAATTAACAAAAGGCTTTTTCCATTCATCGCTGTTCAATGACTTTGGAATTTTTAAGAATAGAACAAATTGTAATGACCGAATTTCCGCATTCAGGACAAACTAGCACCAAGGAAGGGGATAATTAGTCAGATGAATTAGTCTGGGGAGAGGGAGCCAATCTGGGCAGGGTGTATTTAACAGAGCAATCACAGAGCTCTAGAGACCAGCTCACGGGTGGGTTTTCCAGGGAGCGGGGGAATTATTGAAGCAGCCAGAGCAGCAAACAGCTGCAGTAACAAAAGCACAAACCAGATGCCAGGCTGTATGAGCTCCAGAGAAAACACAACTGCGGATCCAACGCTGAACTGGGGCACTGACGTCAACAGCGTTGCACCAGGAACGCGCTTGGCCCCTGTGCAAACCCAGCTCCGCCAGAATTCCCCCTGCAACTCTCATCCAAACCCTCTGCCCTTTGGAGACACTGGATCCCTCTCATGTTTGTCTGTTGAGAGTAGGGGGGGGAAGCCAGTTTTCCACTTTGCATCTCACTGCACAGCGTATGGCATCCGTAGCGATGAAACCCAACTGGCGCAGGCTGCTTTGAAGCCAGCAGCCGAGCGAAACCCAGCCTGGAACCAGGCGAGGGGCCACGGGTTTGGGGTTTCATTACAGACGGCAGCCAAGGCCAGGTCTGCTCAAGTTCACAAATGCTTTGTCAGACTGGGTTAGGCTTTGATCAAGCCTGGCTGTTTTGAGAGGAAAAAAAGTGCAGAGCGAAGAGATCCGGAGCTGGGTTTTTTTTTTTTTCCTCAGAGGACTTTGGGTGGGAGAACTCAGTAAATATCCAGGCAGCCAGAGGCGTTGGGAATTTCTCTCCCATTTCTATGGGTGGGCTGGGTCGCAAGGCAGGCTCTGACCTGGAATTTCAGGTCACGGTTCACACAGGCACCTGAAAGTCTTGATCTCGATAAGAACAAACAAGGAGGACCTGCCCAAAGGCTCCTTCCAGATAGGACTGCGCCAGAGCAATAACAAAGCCCTGGATGAGGCTTTGAACTTGGCAAGCTCAGCCCCATCTCCGGGACCTGCCTGGCCTGGGGTGCTCGCTCTGGGAGGGCAACCTTTCCTCTAGGGCTTTTAGCTTTCTAGCCTGGGTGCTGCACCGCGTACAGTTTCCCAGCTCTGTGTCAGATCCCCAAAGACACCAGAGACTGAGAAGAGCAAAGGTTTTTCGAACCTACGGCAACAACAAACCCCTCAACTGAGCTTTTTTGAGGTTTCGGGGGCAGTGAGAGCCAGCAGCTTTATGCCTGTCCCGTTGAACGCAGCACACCGAGTCGCAGGGGACATCGGCTCTGCAGAGACTCCGTGTTCCGATGGGTGCATTGCATGTACGGCCCCGCGGAGCCTATCACAGTATAAACAGAGAGCAGATGGAGCCCGACTAGATCCATGAGACTTTTCCAGCTGTGAGCCTACAGAGAGCCAAAGAGGAAGCAGTGACAACTGCCGTCCCCAGGGGACCTGCCAAAGCCCCCAGCACCACTCGTCGACCTGGGAAGAGGCGCTGGGACAGCTGTGCTCACCCACCTCATCATCGCTCATTCTCCTCCTGCTAAAGCGTGGGGGAAAACTTTTCCCTTTTCCAGCCTGCTCTTCAGGACCCTGCCTGCCCTCTGTTCAACTTCTGTTCTCCTTCCCTTCTCCTCCACTCTGGATTTCACCTGTGTGTTGCTACTGCCTCACGGAAAATACCAATCAGTGCTGCCAAGTAGCTGGGACGACACGCAAGGGCAATTCTTGTTCATCACCCGTGTGCCTCAGCTAAACAACCAGGATCCATTCAGTCTGAAACACAGGCTTTAAACTCAACAATTCCTACTGCAGATAACAATCTGAGAGGTCCTATGGGCTACATAGCCTGCCAGGGAGAATATTCACACAGGTTATGCAGTTAGGTAAAGCCAGTGCTTGCAAAGCGAAAAAAGCTACTGAGGCCTTCCAAGTAGACTACTTTCAAGGGATTCATCCTTACTCCCAAAGGATTAGCCATTACAAGGGTTAAAAGCTACAGAAATAGGACATAAGGAAAGTGGAAAATGAAAAAGCAGGGCAGGCGTATTCTTGACCTACTCTATTATCTAATTGCTTTGAAAATCAGAACACTGAAGCGTGTGGTAGCCATTTGTTAGGTTTTTTTATTATTATATGCTTTCTCAAAATATTTGACTATCCGTTATAAGTTTCACCCACGCTTTCAGGGGTTACAGAAAAGAAAGGTCTCCGTACAGAGTGGTATCGCAGCCAGTAGAGAAAAAAAAAAAAAATAATCTCTGCAGCGTGGGAAGATTGAACTGAATTTAAAAAAAAAAGTTACCGACTCAAGAAAAAGGGGCTGAACTGCTTTTGCCATGAGAAGAGGAACAGAGAAAAAGGGATAAACGAAGTAGGCCAGCGCTCACTGGGGAGCACAGTAGCCAACCTGACTTGCCAGTACCCTGGCGCAAGCGCAGCGGGGGTCCAGGACCCAATTTGCTGTCCCCAGAGATCTCTTGCCCTAGATCTGGAAGGGTCAAAGCCTTCCTCAGCTAACTCTCAAAAAGTCCAATCTGCAGCAGTGGGGGAAGGGATGCTATTCTGCAAAAGGGGTTTTTTGACAGAATCTGAAAAAACACATCATGTCCTGAAGGAGAGAAGGGACAGTCCTGCTTGAGATCTGTGGGTGACCCCCTCTGGGATACTCTTGCTCAGTTATGGGTAGCACGTTACCAGTAAGACGTCCTCAAAGGGGGAATTCACAGCAGAGAATCCAATGGGAGAGAGAGTACTGAACTGGGCTGTCAGAACCAAGTTGTTTCTGCCATTTGGCTGAGAGAGAAAACAGATATGCTAGTAAGTCTGCAAATATATATATTTTTAAAATCTGCTTTTTTTTTTTTGCTTGTGAAAAAGGCTTAACTAGAAAGAAAAAAAACCCCAGACAGACGTGACTAAAGAAAAATCATGTGATAGAGTAGATCTGAAAGCTTCAGTATAAGACTATTTTTCAAATTAGACTGGCCAAGATGCCAAGAAATCCTGCAGAGGGACTGGGTTTGTTTTAGCAGGAGGAGGGACAGGAGGGAAAAAAAATCATCTGTGATTCTGGGAAAGAGCAGAAAGAGATCTGTTTTGTGGAATGTGAGGAAAGGGCGTCAGGTCCTTGGGTAATTTCAAAGAGCTAGATGGTTTTCCTAGAGTGCTCAGCTCTGATGGTCTGGGGAAGCTATTCTGTTTCTTGAGCAAGGATTTATTGGGAAAGAAAATGTAAAAAACAGCACTGCATCCAACTCCCTGCTTTCAAAAAAGAGACTGCATGTTTCCACAAGCCACATGGCATTTCTTAGTTGCCCACTGAATCCCACCTCTCCACCCCACTCCATGCCAGCACCTCTCCTCCAACCTGGAGCTCACAGAAATTACTAAACCGCTTAAGTAACATAAAAATACACAACAGAGGAAAGGTTGCACAAAGGCGTCTTTCATCACCAGCTCTGTATACCTCTCCAGCACTTCTTCCTGTACTTCACTCCCCTCATTTAATCCTGACCTAAAACAACCCGTGTTTTTAAAAAACATTCCACCCAAGTGACACAAGTAATCCTGCTGACTTCAGCACGCAGGAAGAAACCACTCAATGTAAGGAACAATCATGAAATCAAGCCCTAGAAGTTTAAACTATGAAAAAATGGCACTGGTGACTCATTCCATGTGGTGACTCCTCCTTTAGGACACTGAGAAATACAGCTCTGCTTGGAGATGGTCTTTGTATGCGAGTGCACTAGGAGGAAGGATGAAGGATGTACAGAGAAAGGATGAAGGATGTACAGAGGAAGGATGAAGGATGTACAACATCACCTCTCAAACGAGAGGAGAGAAAACCTGCAACACTCATCAGCGTAACGGGATGACGAAGTGCAGCAGGATCTGACTTCTTCCCAGGGGCTGTCCAGATGTCAGCCCCTGTGAAATCTTTGAATCAAACCAGATCAGTAACATCCCAAAAGCAGCCTGTGCGTGTATCCAAACAGCTGAGCGGTTCGGTCCGTCTGCTCAGGGTTTAGCACATCGGAGTGCCCTGGAGGCACAGCGTTAGGTGGAAGAGGAGAGCTGGGTAAGCAAGCGGTTAAAGTGTGGGACCTGCGGCAGAGCGCTTTAAATCACAGACATGGAAAGAGAGGATTCATCAAAATAAATAAAAAAAAATTTAAAAAAGAAAAAACACACCAAGGAAAAAAAATAATTAGGGAAAGGCCTGGGCAGCCCTTCCAAACCCATGAAGCAAACATACTTAAGCCTTATGCCTCGGAGCAGGGCTGCAGACACGGGTTTCCCAGCAGCAGTCCCAGCAGCGGCTGGGAAAGCAAGAAGCGCCTCACTCACGCGAAGGGAGGCAGGGAGGGTGGCAGGTCACCCAGCCCCTGGGGACAGGGGGACTCAGCCGCAGCCGCTCGGCAGAGCGCCCAAGCACCCTACAGCACTGCAGTGGGATATGGGAAGAAGCAAAGCGCTTTGCCGGCTTCCAGAAGAAAGGAATAAAAATGACAAAATTGAGTGCTTTAATTGCAGAGTAGAGATGTATCATCCCCTCTGCTCTACACCCCTGCAGGGATGTGCCACGCAGATGTCTCTGGCTGGGGCCGTTGCCAGCAGGGCTTTGCAGAGGCTTTGTCTCTGGATGGGGACTGTGCACTGGCAAAGAAATTACGGCTTTTATGTGCTTGGTAACTGCAATTGCGGCTGAAGCTTTATGTTCCTGCATTGCTAGAAGACAGCTTGTTCCTCCTTCCCCCGTCTAGCCTTCATGAGGAGATTGGAGCATTATCACGGGCTGAATAAACAGATGAGGAGAGAAAAGACCGAGGAGTAAAAGCACAGATTTGACGTTGGAAGTGGAGGTGAAGGTACCCCCATAACGCATAGGCATCACGCCTGCAGGCTGAGTTGCTGGGAAACAAGAGAGCCAGAGGCAGCAGCTGCAAGGGGAGGGAAGTAACCGAGGCCACCGTGTCACCACATCCTTCCTCGGACACTGTCTTTGGTGCCTGGAAGAAGGTCATTGTCATGACAGCAGGAACTGCGATCTGCCACACTGTTCACGCAGGACAGATTAACTCTGGAGGCGCAGCATCTCAGCAGCCCTGGGGTGGGTGCGCGAACTGGCTGTCGACGCGCAAAGAGGAAGGTGCTCGGAGGACAGCCAATATTGCGAAATTCGCCCCTTTGCCTGAGGACAGCCCTGAACCCACGAACCGCTCACCTCTCCCTTTGCAGGGCGACCCCTTTCTCGTGGGGAAGCAGACAGGCGGGTGTGTTTGCCAGCCCTCGGGGTCGGCGGGTGCCCCTGTATCGCTCCCCCCGGACACAGTGCTTCCCTCGGCCCGTTTTGCACAGCTCTCCGTGCTCAGAAGGGGAGACAGCACTGCTGTACCTTCTCTGCCTCGCCTTTGGCACGAGAGGAGGTGGGCTGAGGCGCTAATTAATTAATTTTGTTCTGCCATGGAACAGGGGAAGGGGGAAAGGAAGTGTTTTTGCGGGTCCCCCTGAGACTGACATATTTTGGAATATCTGGCAAATTGAAAACATTCGGCTTCAGACTAAGTGAAATGTTTTATGAGGTGGAAAACAAATAATTTCCCATGAGGGACGTTTTCTACAAAAGCCAAAGGAATCAGACAACATGGTTGCATTCCCAAGGGAGCCGGGACTGTTCCCGGAGCTGCAGAAGAGAGGTGGTACCGCGTGGGCTGCACTAAGGAGCTGCCCATGGAACCACACTTACTCTGACCTTAGGAGTTATTGGAAATGAAGCAGAGCAGCTTCAGCCGCGATGGTTAGAGGTTACACAGGGCAGAGCAGCCCCAGTACTGTGTTGTCCATCACGTACGAGGGAATCCCAAGTTCAAACCTCACGTACGTGAGCCAGACCATGTACTTTTATCTGCCCCCGTTACCCTTTCCATTAGAGGTTCCCAATCACCAAACCATCAGACAGGCTACATCTGTCTTTCCAGCTTCTCCTTTGAAGCCATCCCACCGTTTCTGCAACAAAACCTAATGGAGACAGCATAGCAAAACACCCTGGAGACTGAAGCCCCTGGGCATCAGTCTTTGCAGAAGAAGGCTTGAGCGTGGGTTGTCTCACACCAAAGGGTCTTCTGCCTTTGAGAGTGTTCGGGAAACCCCGATGGGAACGAGTCGCCCATTCGACTTCAGACACCAGCCGAACAATCTGAAACATCTTGTTGCAGAAACATCAAAAAATAGATTGGTCTACATTTCATTCCTGAAACAATCTGCTTATTTTTACCTAAATTAATCAATCACTTTGAGCAACCAGGTACTGCAGCCTTTGGCAGAAAAGCATACAAAAATCTGCTAAGAGGGAGCAAAAAAGGAACATGCACATATTTCTGGTTTTTCTTCCTCTCATAGCTTTACACTAATTATTCTTTCCTTTGGTCAGTGACCAAGGTGGACACACATTTTGCTGATGACATGTAAGCTTTGAACAAGGCAAAGAACCCGAAGTTGTGCAGTACCAGGCGACGGTCCCGAAGGGATGGGAGCAAAGCCTCCTCTGCTCCACTGATATGAGAGATCAACGAGGGTGCTGTAAATACCAGGGGAAAGGCCAACCAGATCTTGCACAAATAGCATCAAGGTCCTTTTGTGTCAGCAGACTCAGAAAGTTTTACCTCATGACAAGGTTTTCAGGGAGAGAAGAGTCCTGCACAGCTTTCTAGCTCCTTTGACGTAAGTGCTTGCACCACACTCTTACTGAACACGCTCTCCTTCAGGGCCAATTTATGCTTGTTGTGATATTCTTTCCAAAATATCCTACTGGGGTCATGGGAAGTGCTATGCAGCCAAGTCAAGTGACAAGCATCAGCATGTTGTCAGTATATGAAAGCAAAAGCAAACCTTTTTTTAGAGGAATTAGAGAGTCTAATGGCTGAGCTAATCTGAAAGACTTCCAGAAGAAACTGCAGCTGGTAAAGGAGAGAGACTAGATGTTTTTACCTCCGGTTACCTCAAACCAGGGCATTCCCTTAGGTGGAACTCCTCAGCACCTCAGATACAAAGCCAAGCACAGCACAGACAGCAACAGGACGGCCAAACAGGGATCTGGCATCAGAACGTGTTATTCCCAGACTAGATCAACTAGTCCATCATTTCCAGCACAGCCTCAGAAAAAGCCGACTCCCTCTGTTGCTTTTGCCATCTGTATAATCAGGAAAACAGGTGGATTTCTTGTACTTCCAAACCAGTAATGACCAAGTACCTCAAGCTGTATTGTTCTGTGAGATTCTGCGTGTGTATTCCCAACCCCGTGAGACAGAAAGGTACTACTGCCCCGCTTCGAAATTGAGCAGCCGAGAAAAGGTGAAATAAAACTGTTTGCCCAAGTTTGCACGCAAAACAGACGGCAGAGCAGCCGAGTCCAACCCAGTTGGCCTGTCCTTAGATCAGGAATTTAACACTCTCCTCCCAACTTGACCCGAGATTTGATCTAGAAGGTAAATACTGTCGGATGTGGGTGAGGTTTTCATTTATCTTGCAGGACTGCAGTTCTAGGAATTCACCTTATCAGGATGCCAGTCTCTGCTTACTTATGGGCAGCACAATTGCTGCACAGAGAAACCAAGCATCCCACAGCTAGTGTAATTGCAATATCCTGTGAAACCACTTGGAAATGAAGCCGGTAGGCACACCGTGGCTTTAGAGCCATAATATTTCATCTTTGATTTCCTTCTGTAACAGGATAATACTGTGTAGAATTGGGTCATAGGATGTCTTTATACATCAGTAAAACTTCTCTAGGGGCTTCAGTTCTCTGGGGTAGGGTTTTTTTAAGCACTAAGTATACCTGTGACCAGATTCCCAAGCAAGTAACATCTCCTGAGTGCAGAGAATACTAACATTTTTTTTTGGTTGTTGCTGAGCTTCAAACTCGTTCTGTAGAGACAGAACACATCGATATGTTATCAGAGCCAGTAAAAAAATTTTCTTCCTTGCAAAGAGTTTTAGGAATGGCCAAACGTGTTCTGCGCTTAGTCTCCATTGAGTGAGCCTCCAGAGCCCACGTGGGAGTAAACCTCAATATACACTGAATTCCATACAGCAATAAAAGCAACTGCTATCTCGGAGAAGAGTGGCTGTCACAATGTCTCTGCAGCCACATCCACTCCAAATCTCAGTTACAATAAGGCAGAAGTCAGGTCTCAGGCTAGCGGACTAATGGGATTCCCCTTCTGTAGAAATTTTCAGTAGCTTGAAATGTAATTTCAAGCAGACATAAAAAAGGTTTGCAGTTTTCCGTGCAACAGAAATTCTGTAAAATTTAATATCAGAAACACTGATACGTGGTGTATCACGGTGTACAAGATATTAGATGTAGCCCAGGACTTCAGTAGCTGTTGAATAAAATTACTACAGTATTCCCCCATCCCCCAGTATCACTGCTGTTCAACGCTGATTAGGGACAGCAAATTTATTTGGGAGCAAGCAGCACTGAAACTGAAGAGTCACGTCAGCTTTACTCAAGAGCCAAATTTCCAGGTTCTACGGGATAAGGGAAGTCCCATCTCGGCCAGCCAGAGGATGCCAGGACTGTGACTGCAGAGCAATAACTCAGGGGCAAGCCTCGGAAGGTGTGTTTCTGTGCAGCGCTGGGGCCGAATGCGTGATACAACAGCCAAGTTATCCAACAGAAGGCTGGCAAAGTTCGTCAAACCACATACGTTTCCGTGAGACATTTCCGCTTTAGCACGTACACATTTTCTAACCACATCACCTTTTCCGAAACGTTCCTAACAAGCTCTATTCAGTTACGCCTGCTCCCCAGATTGCAATTTCTCCTCATACAGGCTACATGAGAGCTGTCGTTAGGACCGTATCAATGCAGATCCTTCGAGCACACAGATGGATAGTCTAATTCTGTCACTGGTAGCATCAGCTGTGGCAAATGGTGCGCTCGTGCTCCCTTAACCAGTTTGTCATGGTACTTAGAAACACGCTGGGCCATGCTAAATAGACAGCATAGGCCAGCTCCGCGACTCTTCATTAATTACTGCAGAGTCATGACCGAGCATAGGTGGATGCTTTCCAGAGGGGAGCCAGAGAGATCAACTTTCTTTTGGAAACAGGCACCTGGATAGTCTGTAAAAGCACAGGACAGCCAAGAAAGAAAAACACATTCTAATTAACCACTAACAACTAACTGACTTTCCTTTGTGTCGGACAGACTGTGCTGAACAAAGCAAAACTGGAGCCTGGAGTATTTAAACAAAAACACGAAGCAGTGCACTGAGAGACTATAAAAGGAAGCCATATATAAGAAATCTCATTTCTACATCCTTTTACAGTACCATCAAGGAATACAGAGTACTTGGTACAGCCACAGTATTGAGGCCACTGAGCTCTCACACTGCAGAAGACATCCTAAGATGTTCTGGGATGCTCTGCAAATGACTGAATTTTCTATCAACTTACTTATAACAGGAAAAACAGTCACCTTGGTTCCTATGATCAAAAGAGGTCACATCAGTGCATGAAGACCATCAGGTCCCCTCCACTGCCACAATAGTCATTGCCATCAATCAGAGATGCTGGTACCCAGAGCATAGGCAGAAACAGCAGGACAAAGTGGTAGGGCCTCCTAAATACATGGCTACATCTTCGCCTGTGGTACAAGAGCAGCTACAAGCACAGCCTGCCCAGTCATCTGCTCCCTCATGGACAGCCCCCAGCCTAATTAGAGTAGCCTAAAAAGTGTGCCCAAGCACATGGCATCCCAGGAGATGGCCTCCAGAGCCACTCTGAGATCACATACGGGTGGCTCTTGCAAAAGCCCTCCAGATGCAGTGGCGCTTACACCCCTGAGAGCTCTTTGGAGCAGGGAATGTTTCTCACTATTGGCTTGTAGCCTCTGGATGTTACTATCATGGGGGTGATTCTTGGAGCAGGAAGGCCTGGGTTAGCTATACTAGATGCATTTGAGGAGCTGAAGACATTACCATGGCTCGTTACTGAGCAGAGAACAGCCTCGTCAGTACAATCCCTCTGTCAGGCGCCACGTTTCACGCAGCAGAAGGAAGATAAGCCACCATGAGAGATTTTCACTTCTACAAGTTCAAACTTAGAAGAGTTAAAACAAAAAGGCCCTCTGCCCCAGCTGCATAAATAAGAATATTTCCACGCAAAACAGGATTGAAATGGAGGTTAGATAAGCAAGGCCTTGGCAGTAGGAAAACCAAACAAAGCCAGTCCCTGCTACACCCACTGAGAAGCAGCTTGTTTTGCCGTCAGCGGTTTGTCACACAAGACCTACAAAGGCTCGTAGGCAGGCAAGACCCACTCAACAAGGTTCCTGTGAGTCCAGCCAGGAGCTTCTTGACCGAGGGATGATTCAGGCACAGCTCTGGGGAGAGGAAAACCTCATGCTACAACAGAGCACAGCGCCTGTTTGCTGCTCAAGTCTCCTTTTCTCTCCCCTCCCCGCCCCCCCGCAGCTCTCTCCCTCTGATTTTATTCCCAGAGCCCAAAGATTGCTTTTAACAAAGAGGGTTGAGTCATTTCCCAGCCCTGATGGGCCATCTACCAAATGCTTCAGATGACTGATGTTTTAAGAAAGAATCCAGCCTGTTCCCTCCGCTGCACTCCTTAAAGCCGCTGAAATGGAGCAATTATACCCAATTTCTGTGACAAAGAACGAGAAGTCCTGTCATGATCACAGCTTCCCCTTGGAAAGGCAGTGGGTGAGAGGAGGAAATACAGGAGCAGTGTCACAACAATAACAGGCTGATGCCTGCCGGGAACTGCAGCCGGCTGTGAGTCCGCACCAGGAAAGCGTCTCTTCATAGGCAGAAAGAATAAAGCCTGGGAGAGATTCAGCCGGGTGTCAGAGGAAGGCAGGGCTGTATGACGGCGGAGCAGGGGTGACCCTTTGGAGGACCCCCTGCTAGATAGCTGCCACTACGCCCAGGGGCCAGCACTGGGATCTGTATGGGATCTCCGTACGGATTCCAGAGGAACACTAGACATGACACTGGACTCCCCGTGCCTGGGCTCAGCAGAGCGTGCCACACTCAGGACCTCCAGGACAGGCAAGGCAGCTCCATGGGGAAGTGCTTAACAGAGCCTTAACTCTGCCTGTGGAGTTTCAACCCAACGCCAGGGCAGGTGGCTGGGAGACAGCCATCAGGTAAACCTGGTATGAGACAACAGCATTTATCTGGCCATCCCTTTACTCACACCTACTGCAGGAGAACACACATACCTTTGCCTTTTATTCCCTCCCGTACACAGTCCCTTTTGAGATGCCAAAGGTCAACAGAGGAATGGCCGTGCCTATGATCCCCAGGCAACGCTGACATCGGTTGTGGATGCTGGCATTGCAGTGCAGGGAGCACCTCCTTGCTTAGCACTTCCATGGCTCCCTCAAGCCACCAAGGACCACTCATTGCACCCCTCCCTCCCCCCCAGCTCCTGATATCAGTCCCCACAACTCTCCCGCACTCAGTCACCGAGTTTCTCCCGCACGTAATGATCCGCCGCTGCCTGGATCAGAGGACGCCTGGCGTGCTCCAGGATGCCTGCGCTCTCACGTGCCTCGTGGCAGTGACGGGCCCTTTCATGGGAGCAGGGAGGGGAGGTGGCAGGCAAAGTGGCTGCCAGTAGCACGGCTCTGCCGCTGCTCTCTACTCTACATGGGACTCCTCCGCAGCAGTTTGGAAGCCTCCAGCTTTGTTCAGCCATAGCACAAGGCTGACAGGTGAAGGAAGGACAAGCAGAAGAGACAAGGGAAGTGGACAAGGAAAACAAGACTCTCAAACCTGAGCTTCCTCATGTTTCTCCTTGTGTCCAAATGTACAACTAATATTTAGAACCTGGATGTTGTCACAAGTTTCAACATGTGCCGTGGTGGGGAATCTTTCACCAACCTGACCTCTCTTTGCAGGGGGTCTGTACTGCTCCGGCTCTTCCCTTCCTACTTTCCCACTCCATTTTCACTGCTCTCACATTCTGCCACTCCCCGCCATCCTCCTCCCTTTTCACAGCCTGCATCTATTCCAACTCACCATATGGATTTTTTAAATGTAGGGATGGGTTACACCTCAGCACTCTGCATCTCATGGCTAGGGCTCTCCCTGCTCCTCTCGCATGAACCCAGTGATGCCCCTTTCCCCGCTGACCGCTCCAGCCAACACGGACACATTACACACCAGCACAACCACCACCAGCCACTGCTCCTAACACGGTGCTGGTTTAAGCTCAAGCTAACGACATAGAACCATGCAAGCCTGAGGTGGACTCTCCTGCTCCTCTCTCGTTAGCTGCTGTGATTTGCTAAGGCCCGATCCTGAAAGTCAACGACCAGACAGACCTCAGCTCTCCAAGTTCCCCTGTGCCTGGTCTACAAACTGCTGAGCGGGTCCGAATGAAACAAACTGATGTGCAGCCTTGGGCTTGAGCCTGCCTTTTTACTGATACAACACTGCTGAAACAGAAGCGTAAATGAGAGTAGAATTAAGGTACAAACCTCCACTTAGGTGTCCGGAAAGGCTATTTGTTCTGTTGGCAGGAGACTGACTTTATAAATACGTGCTCATGTTTATAGGTTTGAGCATAACCTATATCCGTTGGATAAAATCCATGCACACCTTCCCAGCCACAAACGACGGTGCCAGAGAGCAGCTATTTCGGGTATTTTGTGTATTTTAGCAATATGAATACCCTTGGGTGAAAGTCACCATCGCTCTGTGGTGGGGTCACTGGCCCAGCCTTGCCTAAACCACAACAAAGTTTTCTTTAAAGATGAGCGCTTCTGTCCCCGGAGCAACTCCCTGCCTCAGGCACCAGTGCCTGTCAACTCATTTCTCTGTTGTCACCCGAAAGAAGGAATAACAAGTGAAAACCACAAACCAGGGTGGCCCGCAAAAATTTTGACAGTCTGACAAAGGAGAGCAGAGGAAGCATCTCCTTGTTTATACATTTTCAGAGCTTCGAATAAAGGTTTCCTTGAAAAAACATCGTGACTTCCTGTAACCAGATGAAGAAAAGAAGATGTCAGCTTGTATCTCATCAGATTTTCTGGTGTAAAAGCCAAACCGGGTATTTAGATAGCTGATGCCATTCAATGACAGCCGTGCCCCTTTTGCTAAGCACAACCTGCATTTAAGCACACAGACTAAACTAAACCCACCAAAAGAACAGAGCGTACAGAAACGACAAGCCACCCACTCAGCCTCGCAGATGCAAAACAACTGAACCCACAAGGAGGAAAACAAGCCGGGAAAGCAGCTGGAGCACGATGCCTGGGTCAGGCGGCGGTAATATCACAGAGGTGGGCGAAGGGCTGCGCAAACACAGCCCTGGGTGTGCGATCCCCTGCACCACCCATTTGGGAAATGCCGAGGGGCCTGGATGCCTCCCTGCCTCTGCCCTGCTTCTCCTCCCTGGCACCAGAGCACATTTCTCACCACGGAGCACGCTTGCAGGGCTGCAGTGCCCCCAGAATCCCTGGAGTCCGGCGAGCACACGCTTGGCCCCTGCTAATTTGGACACTTCAGGAAGGGCAGCGAGACCGATTCGGGAAACGGAAGGGAAAGCTTGTGTGGGAATAGGATAGAAAATGTCAATAAAGGCTAAAACAACAGGATTACATGCAATCAACACAGGACAGAGGAAGGGAATTTCCCTTAGGTATTAAGCCATAAAACAAATCCTGATGAGGATGGTCAAGTGCAACAGGCACCTGGAGAGGCTACGAAAATCGCCATTCGTGAGATATTCGGTAATCAACCAGATACAGCCCCGAGCAACCCAGTGTGGCTTTGAAGTTGGTCCTGCTTTGGGTGGATGGAAGGACCAGGTGATCTTCAGAGATCTCTTCAACCTAAATTGGATTCTACAACAGTGTTTGATCACAAGTTACCATTAAGCGTACAAATAAAACAGGAGAATGACTATTTACAGTATTTGGGAAAGGAACTGTGATCAGGGTGAAGAAATCAACAGCAGGAAGATTTGGAAACATTCAGTTATTTTAATAAACATGATCAAATAGGTTTTATGGAAATCACGGGCCAGTCACATGCCTGGCATTCCTAATATTGCTGGATTCATCCAGGATGGGAAAGGCAAACTGGGGAGAAACAGAACAGCACCTTCCTCCACCTTCAAGAGATGACTTTCCTTCCTACCGTCCTGCTGTACATCACAGAGAAGAGGGTAAGGACCTGCTCTGGTAGGAGGCAGCTCCCTGTCCCACTCCGGCAGGTTCTGGCAGACAGGAGTGACCTCTCCTGGAGACTGCCAGCCTGGTAGTCCTGCTCCAGGGACATCAGGAGCCTGGCTGCAGGCTCCGGTTGCCTCCATTTGTCCAGAGCATGAGAGACAGGTCCCCCAAAAATCCCTGCAGCACCCCAGTGCCAGCCGCATCCCCCAAGAAACACACCTCACCGCAGACACCCCCCGTGACATGGCCAGCCTGTGGAGAAAGACGCTTCTTTTGCATTTGGCGTGAGCAGGATTACCTGACAAGGAAGTGCTCTCTATTTCATCCGTAAATACGGCATTCTTTAAGCAGATGTTGGTCTAAAAGATATTTAAAATCTGTGGGACCTATTCCTGTTAACCTGTCATTGGAGCAGGGTGAAATGCAGAAAGGTGACTGCAAAGAGCAGTGTCGATTATTAAAAATAGTAACTTAATTAGTTGCATAATTATATAATTACAGAAAAATCGGGGTTGGAAGGGACCTCTGGAACTCATCTCATCCAAGCTCCTGCCCAAAACAGGTGTGGTTAGATGGTCAGGTTCCTCAGGGACTTGTCTGGGTCAGTTTTTAGTATCTCCAGAGACAGAGATTCCCCTTCCTCTCTGGGAAACGTGCGTATCTTTTTATGGGAACAGGCCTTATTAAAACATAACTTGGTGAGATCACAGTTTATTTAAGGTATCAGTATGTTTATATCAGGGGACCTTTCACAGCCTCACCTGGCATCCTTATATAAAACCAGCAATCTGCAAAATTAGCATTGCTCATAGGAAGCAGGTAACATTATGAATGACACAAAAATGGTGGGCTTGGAAAGATAAGGAGCATGCTGAGCTCTACAGGCCCCACGTCCAGCATGACAAATTAATTTACGCACTACGGTGGTTAATAGATCCAAATCGGGATCATTCGTACAGCAGCAGAGGAGCGTGATGGTTGTGTGTGTACGGGGGAAGGCAGTCTCTCGCAAAGTAGCATCTCCGTAAAGGAAGACTACAAATCTGACACTACCCAAGGGTCGTGGCACACGGTCAGTTAAACACAATCCCTTAACATGAGACTGCTGCTAGGACAAATGTGATTCCTGGACACAAAAGCAGGAGAGTATCGCGTAAGAGCAGGGGGGTGGCATTACCTCAGCATACGGCGCTGTTGAAACAGCGGCAGGAACTACCACACTGCACTGAAGGAGAAATGCGTGGCTGTATGTCAGCGTTCACAGTTTGAAAACAACACAGACACCGTCAAGAGTTCAGGAAAGAGCTTCAAGAAGGATTCAGCATCTGGAAAACATACTTCTAGCAAGAAACATAAGAAGGTCAATCCAAGTTTATCCAACAGAAGGTCAAAAGATGACTTGAGCACTGTCTATAATTACCAGCACAAGAAGAAATGATTAATATTAGGGCTCTTTAATCAGACAGAGAAAGAAAAAAAAAAAAAAAAAGAGAGGAATATAATTTGATGTGGTGGTTGGGAACAGAAGCCAAGCAAATTCAGGTGAACTGTTTAACAAAAGCCATTAACCGTTACAACAATTTACCTAGGGATGGGGTAGAGCTTCCACAGTCTGAGGGCTTGAACTGAAGACTAAACAGCCTTTTCTCAAAGCTACATCGTATCTCAAGAAATGTTGAAGCAGAAATGATTGGGTGAGATTCATTGTCAGAACAGATAACCATGAAGTTCCCTCCAGTCTTAAAAATATGAAGAGTGCCCAGGAAGAATGGTGAAGACCTCTGAAAGCAGTAAAAGACCTCAGAGCAAATTGTGCTGTGTTACAGAAGATATTTTAATTACTATTAGAATTCACCAAAGAAAGCAAAATCTTATTTCTTTAAAGACATAATTTCTCTAATAAAGGTAAAAAAAACACTGAGAAAACCCTTCATATAGCTACTAAAAACTGAAGGAGAGAGAAAGGACATTTGTATAAAACAAAAAAGAGGGCACAGGGCAGTATTCCTTTTCTGCACAAGTTGAGCATAAATCCAAAATGAAGTAAACCCGGATCAATTTTGGTGCAACCGAGAGCCGCGTCTGGCCTCTCCTTTCACACAAATGAGGCAGAGCTTTGTACTCTCATAAAAATCAAACACAGAAAACAAAGAAAGGTGTAAAAATTACAATCTAGAGATTTCTAGGTGCCTTTGGGTACGCTCTGCCCAGTTTTTGAGAGCTGGCCTCGTGGTTTTGCACCTTCGCAGAGGCTTTGTGGGTGCAGAATACCACCAAACCAGCCGCTTTGTGCTGGTGCCAGCGATAACTCTCAGTTGCAGGCTGCAAGGGAGAGGCGGGCGGGCTGGCAGAGAAATGGCTGGGAAGCGTGCTGTTTTGATGTGAAACCAGATGGTCTTTCGCTGGTGTTTTGCTTTGAGATTTCTGGGTTTGCTCAAATCTAGGAAACTCAGGAGGTGGGAAACCATAAGCAGGTGAAAACATACCCAGCTAACAAACAAAAGAGTTTGCACAAGCCCCGCTATACCCAGTCCGGGGAGAAACATGCCCTTGTCAGGCTTCCCGGAGCTGCGCTGGGACCTGGAGCAGAGGGCCCACGCTGGGAGCAAGGACACGTGGACAGTGGGAGATTTACAAACCCGGCTCCTCAGACATATGGGAAAGGAAACAGGAACTCAAAACAGCATAATGCTTTACAGAAGATGGGGGTTTTTTTTCCAAAATAAATCCCAAACAACCACCAGCTGGTTCTCATTTCAAGCCTGCAGATGAATAGATTTCAAGCAGAAAAGCAGCAACGGATGCCCCGCCGCTGCTCTGCGGAAAGCAGAGAGGCAGCCGCCTGCACTGGACTCACATCTGGGGCTTCCAGCCCAGGACATCGCACCGTGCCAAGCTGGCCTGGGGCAGTGGAGCTGCACCCTCCGGCTGCCTCCCGCTGCTGCTTTCCCAGCCCCTGGGTGCATCCCTCTGGGGAGGCATGGGGCATAGTTGGGCTGTGGGGGCTGAAAGAAAAGGCTGTCCTTTCCTTTCACACCCTTGGGAGCTGCTTGCAAGCCCAGCAAGGGCTTGGGATGGCCAGAGGTTCCTGCAGAAGGGAGGAGAGGGCCTGTGCTGGGCTCTCAGTGGTCCTTCTGGGACAGAAAGCAAAGCTGGTCTGCCAGTTACATGTTTTACCTACTCAACTGCACTTTGTTTTCCATAGCTTACGCACAAAGGAAAGCAGCCGAGGACTGTAGGCTCTCAGGAAGCATGTCACCTTCCCCCATGTGCATCCAACCTCCACAGGCACCTTCCTCCATGCGCTAGAACGCTCCTTTCTCAGCAAAGGGAGGGACTGCCCCCTGAGACCAGCATGGCCCCTGCTATACTTCCTCCGGGAACCTCCCCACTTGGGCTTCAAAACTTTTTGGACCACAAGGGCTCAGATTACATCAAGTGACAACGACACACAGGAGCCCTGGACACAATCCAGCCAGCCAAATCCAAGCACCCCCTCCCCGGGACTTACCACCTCTCAAGCCACCATCCTCAGCCACAGGGATCCCCCCAACGGAGCAGCAGCAGCGCCATCCACGAAGCCAGCAGGGGATTGACTTTGCAAGATGGTTGTACATTTCCTGCATGTCCAAGGAGCACCCCTATACCAAGGAGAGAGACCGGAGATGCTTTGATGGCTTTTGCAGAGCCTGCAAAATCCCCCCCTCTCTCCAGGGGGGGTCTATATAAGGAAGCTGCAGCAGGCAATTAGTTGCAGCAGGGCCTTCGTTTCCTTCAGCCCTTGCAGGGGAGGCAGCAGGTGGGTTGAGGGTGGGACAGGGCACACGTGTGCATGCTATGGAGGTGACCTTGTGCTTTCTGAAGTCTATGGAGCCTGCCGCTCCTGCTTCCTGGGTCTCTTCCTGGGGCAGCTGGCCCTAAGGGTGCTGCAGGATTGTTTGGTACCTGCTGGAGCTGGGGTCAGACAAGGAGAGGCAATGCAGGTGGGGATTAGCACAGTGAGGTCGTGGCAATCTCCGTCTCTTACGAGGGTAGGCTCCTGTGTGCTTTCCAGCCCTTCCCACCCGTCCCACGGTCAGCATCCTTTAGCGCTAAACCTCGATCATAAGCTTGGACGCCACGTGAGTTTGTATATAAAACTGAGGGAGAGTATATACATGCTTTATACAAACAGATATCAGAGTAAGGAACTCTACCACAGATAACATACCCGCAGGTCAGCTGGAGTCCTTGTTATGATTGCAAATGATTTCTCAAGTACAGTTCTTCACATCAAGGAATGTGCGTTTTAACTGTCTGTAATGTATCGTGCACAAATACATCACCATGTAAACAGCACGCACGCATCCTCAATACTCCTGTATTACGTGGTTCCATTTACCTCGTGCTCTCTCCTGGTCAACAATCTTCTAAAAGCCCGCATGCTTCCCAGCCCTCCTGTTCCAAGAGCAGCCTGGACTTGCTAGTTAATGGCACGCCAGCTTGGTGTGACGAATCAAGAGAGCTGATTAGCTTGTCGTGATTCTGGAAAAGCAGGTTGTGGTTTCTTTGAGACTAAATAGTCCCGTTTCTCTGACTGCTTCTGCCATCCAACAGCTACCTGGCACAGAAAGCTGACAATCCTGGTGAGCGAGAGGGCCACGGGGGAAGACAAGAGGAGAGGGCAGTAACTCTGCCACTTGTTTAGAGCTGGACTAAAAATAGAGGTTCTTGAATCTGTTTCACTGTAAAAAAAAAAAAGCCTGCATAATTCAGACAAGTTTTAGCAGTAAATTGCAGCTATAAAGGCAAAACCTCACAGCCTTAAAAGGTCTCTTGAAGCCCATCCAAAAGAGTGTTCTGTCCAAGTGCCCTGAACGAGAGGGTGGAGGAGGAGAGGGTGGGAAAGCAGATGCTAAAGGCAGCTCTGGCCTGGTGGGGGAAGAGCAGAGTTTGCCCCATGGCTCTGAGCCGTGCCCAGGGCTGGGACAGTGTGTTCGAGTGCTCTGGGCTGGGGGCTGTCCTCTGCTTACTCATCTCTGTACTGCCACCCCCGGTACCCGCGCACACTGTGTACGGCCTCTGCCTTGGGAATTGACTTCTACCAAGGGAACTGCGGGAAATGATGACGAGGAATCTTTGCTTGCCAGACGGCAATGCAAGCCTTTTAAGAGAAACTCTGCCCCTGGTTTTATGCAAGTGTCCAAAGAAAAAAACCCAAACCTTCAATGCATTTGCAAAAAACAACCAACCAACAAACAAAACCAAATAAAACCCCCAGATACACAGACATCGCTCCTCTGGTTGCTCAGATAAGACCTCCCCTTTGTTTCTGCAACCCTGGGGGTGTAAGGAGTTGACATTCTCCCTCAGTCCCCTGTCTTCAAAGGTCATTTCTAGTTTTCTCTCCTTTTATTCCTTAAGTCCCCCCTTGCTTCCTCCTTCCTTCTCACGGTCTGCTCTCAGCATTTCCTCAACACAACAGAGGCAGTGACCTTCTGCAGAAGATGATCTAGTCAAGGGTGAACTCTGGCAAAGCTCATCCCCTTCTCATTTGGCCTATAAAGAGTTTCCCCACAAGCGCTCGGTTTTAATTCATCAACTGCCACTATCAGATGTGCAGATGCAAAGCTCCTTTAACTCCAAATATTAAATACACTACTTAAATTCGATGTCTTAGATGTCCCCGTCATGAGGTGAGGAGCGGCACCTATCCCTGAAAATATAGGTGAGTGAATACAGCTGAGCCAGGATGGAAAAGATGGGTTTATTCTCCAGTCAAAAGCACTGCAGTGCTTTTGGTAGTCGTGAGGGTGCCCAAGCTTTACTATACAACACACATACCAAAACTGACCTCCGCGGCAGACCTGCATCAGGGTAAATGCGTCTCTGGAGTGAGGAGGAATGGCTGTGAGAAGGCAGTTCAGGCTGTGAAGGCAGGAGTGCATGGATGGAAGGGCATCTCTGTTACCCTAAACCTGTTCCTAGGGCCATTAAATGACCCTTCCAGCTTTCCCTGCAACCGTTCCGATTTCTCTCCAGCGCTCTTGGCACCAGCCCTACCTGAGATGGAGACGCTTTCATCGCCACTCGCCCCAGGGATATTTATTGAACTAGTAAATCAGCAGCAGCTTCCCCAAGGCTCCAGCTGGCACAAGAGGCAAGGCACCAGGGCGGGAAGCCATCGAGACAGCGGGGCAGTGAGCCAGGAGCGGCTGCCCCCTCTGTGAGACTGCAGGTACCATCCCTGCTTGCTCTTGGCATCCTGGATCCTGCCATGCCCTGGGCATGCTGCCACCGTGCAGCGCCTGAAGATGCTGCTGGGCTTTCCCACCCGGGACTGCAGCATCGTCACAGAGCCAGGTCCGTTTACAGGAGGCCGATAAGATTTTTTTTTCCATTAAAAATCCGCACAGAAATAATGGGGGAAGCCCAGGCAGGCGAAACAATCATAGGGACATTCAGCAGACCAAAACTCTTCCACCTTCCTGATAAATGGATAAGTCTGGAGGTAATGAGCAGCAGCATCCCAGCTCCCTGCAGCCGAGTGACTCATCCTATTCTCTTGAAGACTTCCCCACTCGTCAGCAAAACACGCCTGTGGAAACAGAGAGCGAAACAGAATTGACAGGAGCCGGTCGGTAAGGGCTGCTCTTTGGGTTTTGCTGCGACCCTCCCGCAAAACAGTTAAAGGAGCTGTATTTCATTGGAAAAGTGTAACTGCCCTCCCGGTGTTGAGAGGATGTCACACAGCTGGTGAGTCACGTTTATTGGCATTTTTCAGGCAATAAATGCCCAGGTCATGAGACCCTGGCAGGGCACCGGTGGAGGTCAACAAAAGCCAGGAGGATGGTCTAGTCAGCCTTCAAACTTGCAATAATTAAAAACATGTGCTACATGCTTGCCTCCAGCTGAGTCTCCTTCCCTCTCGCAGAGCCAGTGAAATTAAATAAGGAGGGTAAGATTGGCCAATATTCCCAAAATGCTTGTTTCTGTCTACGCGTTAAAATATCTGATCTCTTTTGCTACTACCGGGCTTTATCCTTTCAAATAATAAAGAAACCAGAACTTAGCAAGAATTTTGCACATCAGAAAATGTGTGATTTGGTCTCAGGTGGCAGGAGAGAGAGGAAAAAAAAGAATGGGTACCACTGTATTCTCGGTGAAGCACAACAACTTCCCTCAGTGTAGCAAAGAATTTGTCATTATTATGCTGATGTTTGGCCGGGATCATGGATCCAAAGCAGCTTCAGGTATCACACGCTCCACAGGCTTTCTGCCGCCTGGTACTCGCTCATGAGCCCTTTCTGACCTGCATTTCAGATGCCTGGTTTTGAATACAAGAGACATCGATAGATCAAGACCGTAGCAGGTGGTCTTCAAAGTCACCCTGAAAAATGCTGCGGGACAGCAAGGCATCACAAATGTATCAAGATTTTTCCTAAATTTCTCCTATGTTAACCTCTATCAAGCCCCAAGATCTTTCCTGCTACCTTCCATCCTTCTGTCGGCTTTCTCCCTTGCCCGTCACGCCTTACCCAGGGAAATCAGGCAGTAAGCCACCACATATATTATTCCTAAGATGTTTTAAAACTGATTTAGACCTGGTGAAAGGTGACAGCCCCAGAGCCCGAGACAGATCACTAAGACAGAGCAGTAGGGCAAGCTGCCCAGATACTGCCCGTTACCAAAATGCCTTCAGGGAAAGGGGGAATTTAATCTTCATGGCCTGCTCCGTGTTTGCTTCCCTGGGAATGCCAATTAGTGTTCAATGTGGCGTTTTCTAAAATATAACTTTGAACAGTTTATGAACTCAGTGGAGACCGCTGAGTGGCCATGAGATGACTGTCAGCGAGGATTTTTGGAAACAATTAGCTGGGGTCACGTTCAAAGCCGTGACTCAGAAATGAGCGGCTCTCTAACCTTTTTGCCAACCTTGCTTCTTGCCTCCTAATGATTGCTAAATTGAATGTGAAAACATCCACACTGATGACAGGAACAGGAGCTCTGATTCCTTGGAACAAGTGTTGATGACAGGGGAATCGCTGGTTTTAGCAAAGCACTGGTTCCTGGCTCTGCTCCATCAGATGAATGTTTCCTTATTACGTCCCCAAAATCCCCTGGGCAGGGGAGCATGCAGGAGAAGCACACTCAGTTATTTTTCAGAGACTTTGCCCTCTGGGCTGTCAAAGATCTGAAGGAGCTGGCGACCAGCCCACTCTTATTCTGATAAATGCTATTTGCAACTAAAAATGGATTAAAATAGCCTCCGAAAGCTCGTCTGAAGGGGAACAAGCAGTCTTGTTCAGAGATGCCATTAGCAGGAAGATGTGGAGAGGGCTATTCTGAGGGCTGCTTATTTTTGGGTTTCACCCCACTTTGTCATTTTCCCTGACCAAAGCAGAATAAGGAGATTATAATTAGCACTTGGGGCACTGTCGATGGGAGCAGCAAACGGGCCCTGGCCAAAATTCAAATTCAAGGTTCCTCTGGTTCTTCATCCATTCCCCTCCTCATGATATGGATCCAGGGAATCTAAGCTTTGGCCACTGTGTCCATCAGAAAGCATGGATTCTCTGCTAACCACAGAATGGCAATACATCAGGAGCTAGGTGCTGGCCCTCTTTTTTTGCCTGCATGATCCTGCTCTCAGTCTTTTGGAAATACAAATCTTCCCTTCACAGCTAGCTGGAGTGAAGTGGGTATCAGAGTTTTAATGGTTAATAGAGGGAAAAATGCCAATTTACCGCTAGCATTTCTAATGACTAAATATCCATATGCAATTAAATGGTCAAATAGGGAGGGAGATGTGAACTGAGACTCCTAGGAGCCAGGTGCAGAGTGACAAAAAATGGTCTTAGAAGACAAGCTGGGTAGCAGTGGTAGGGCAGGATTTCCAAAAGCTCATCCCGCTGCTCTAAGACAGCGGCTGACAACAGCGGCAGGAGTTTTGCCACGCGTTGCACTGGGAGCAGAGCCTGGGCCCAACGTCCACCCCAAATGCAGGAGCTTTCTCTGTCACCGGGGTTAGCGGTCACAGCTCAGCCCTCCAAATTAACGCTTCTCAGACGGGACAACCCCACCACATCCCAGTGAGGCCTAAAAAGATGGAGATGGGGACCCTGCCTTCATCTGCGGAGATGTTTGGTCTGTACTCCCACCTTGTCACAACCATGAGTCTCCCCACATGCTCCTTACGATCTCCACAAACTACTCGTTAACTCTTCCCCATCTCCCTGGGGTTGGGTTAGTGTATCTTGTCAGAGATCGCAGCGTCATTGCCCAGAGCGATATCCAGGCTTCCTAGTGCTGTGGGTTACAGTCTGTTAATTCAGATCACCTCAGGACTGTGTACTAAGCAATTCCCCACTGCGGCGGGGGCATGGGACACCGAGGGTGCTCCTAATCTCTCATGTCCCGTTCCTGTGGCACCTCAAAGTTGCTGCAGCTTTTGGTCTTCTGTGCCATAGGACCAAAGTTGGTTTGAACTAAAAGCAGTGTGGGCAGAAGGCGCTCCGTGATCCATGCTGGGAAGGTTACAGGGCGCAGGTGGGAAATTTTCATGTGCCCTTCCAGGCATTAGCGAACCCTACTCAATGGCAAGCCTTCTTTACGGTGTACCATGACTCAAGAGCTTTGCTGTCTTTCCCAGTTTTCTACAGCCTCCAATCTCTTCCTAGGCTACGCGGGACTGTAACAAGCCTACATGACCAGCCGTTTTTTCTCCTAGTTGATATAACCAGCAAGCCATGAACAAAAATTTCAGTTACTGCTGATGGTAATACTGCACGTAAGGTGGGAAGCTTGTTACTGCTTAATGGCAACAGCCTCCTGCCTCCACTGAAACATATTTCTGCATTGGAAGGCTTCTGCTTCACACATCCATTGGTTAAAAAGAGATTCATAATACAAATAAGGAATTAACAAATTATACCTGCGTATGTAATGAATCATAAATGAATGTACAATATTTTCCCTTGAAAACATCATGAGTTACTGCAAGGAACTTGCAATGCACTAGATGTTAATTTCTCACATCATCATAATCCTTACCTTCTTCCTCCAGATATTTGCTGGAACGATCTTGTGCACAGTCCTCCTTTTGAATAGAGTTGCAGCTTATGGATCTCTACACCTGAGTTCACACTCCTCCGCTCCATTGACTGATCTACTAAGATCCTTAGGTCCTTCCAAATAAGCTTTCTGAATTGAAAACCCCTTTCTTTCTTTTTTTCTTCCTTTTTTTTCTTTTTTCCTCACAGGCAGGTGAGCAGCTGGAAGAGGGCAGGTTTAGATCAGAAGAAATTTTTCACTGTGAGGGTGTTGAGATGCTTGAACAGGTTGCCCAGAGGAGCTGTGGCTGCCCCATCCCTGGAAGTGTTCAAGCCCAGGCTGGATGGGGCTTTGAGTGACCTGGTCTGGTGGGAGGTGTCCCTGCCCATGGCAGGGGGGTGGAACTGGATGATATTTAAGGTCCCTTCCAACCTAAACCATTCTGTGATTCTAGACATTGGCACACATGTACTCAAAGTCCAGGGGATCACGGCCCAGAGGAACAGCAGATGTAACATTCAGTTTCCCTGCTTAGAAAGCCACACAAACCCCTGCATAAAGAATAAGAAACACAAAATGCCATTAGTTTTCCATTGCCTTTTAGTTAACTGGAATAAACTTACAAAGAGGCGTGGTTCACAGAATGGGTAAATATAAAGGGTTGTGTCAAAACCTGCTTGACACCCATTGTCGTGAATATTGATGTTATACTACAACGTGTCTTCCAAAGGGGCTGTAATAAAAAAGGTTTTCATCTGACAGAAGGTATTTCCTGCCTCATGTGTTTCAAACCCCCAAGTCTGCCCCAGTGTTGACCTAGAGATTTCTTCCTTGGCACGATTATTGCTGTGATGCTCTCATATCACTGTAATATCCACAGTTTTTCCCCTTGTGAACAGGCTGCAGCATTTTTAACATTTGCTCCGTGGTACATCATCCTCACTGACATTTTTGTTGACTCCTAAAGTTGATGCGTGACTGTGGACCCGAGCAGCTCTCAGAGCAACCCACGGACTTACTTTCTTAAGGGATGCTCCCATGGAAGTTGGATCTACTGGGGCCATGGGATTTCCACGTGCATTTTCTGCTCCTGGGGGAGAACGCTTGCTGCTGCTTCTCCTCACTGTCCAGCTGAAAAAAAAAATTGACACTGAGGTTTCACATCACCAATAATAAACTCCGTGTTGCAACTGGTACTAAAAATAGCTGAAGTCATGTAAATAAGAACAGTAGTAATAGGCAGACAAACTACAATCATATTGTGGCATCTGGTTTTCATGATGGAGATTCTAGGAAAAGCTTCTCAGGGACAAGATTATCACGCATTAAAAAAAACACCCTACAACAAATAACTCTCCCTTTAACTGACAGGGATTAGTTACCCCTCCAGCCTGCGGACCATCAGCCACCACCATGAGAAAAACACTACTAGGGTGTTTCTCTTTCAGTGACACCTCTGTGTTCCCAAATTGACTCTTTCTGATATGGAGATGCTAGAAAGTCGCTATTATTTTTCAATAGTTGATGCATTTCCCCTCTCTTTTCCCAGCCTACTGAGAATAACGGAATCCCATTTTCCATCTTTTTCTGCCCATAGACAGGAAGTGTGGAAAGCCTTATAAAAGCAAAAACAGAGATTTTTGCCAGACCAGAGGCTTCCAGGAGCCAAGATATTAAGAAAAAAAATCCTTAAGTAATGGAAGATTTACAGTCAAATTGGAAGAGCTGGGATTCGGAGCTGAGTTACAGGGACATGAGTAACCTTCCAGAACAGGCTGGGTGTGCACCCCTTGAACGGGTGCCCCCAGAGCCAAGGGAAAGGGGCCGTGGCAGCGGGCAGAGCATGCAGCCGAGGGAAAGAGCTGTCACTGCAAGAGGTGTAGCCTTGCAGCTCCCTCTGCCCTCTCACGTATCCCGTCCACCCCCTTCCCATGCCACCCACGGCCAAACCCTCCCTTTTATGCTTATCTATTTCCCTCTTCAAAAATATTCCCTCTCCAGCTTTAGGTCAGCCGCCTCCTGTCCCCACGCAGCCAGGTTAAGCAGCAGCAGCGACACACCAGATGTTCTGCAAACACCTCCAAAGGCAGCCTGGCTTCGGGCAAATGGAAAGACAATGCAGAAAGCAAGTTCCCCGGCATCCCCCTGGCCCACAGACCAGCAGCAGCATTCCAGTCGTTACTGCTGCGATGGCTCTCCGAGAACGTTTGAGGCACGCCAGGAGTTGTCGCGCAGCACCAAACACATCACATACTGGCACCCCTTCCAAGAGCTGCTCTTCCCCCGTACTCCCCCACCCTACTGGCTATAGGAGAAAGCAAAGCTCAGCCCTAGAGAGGTGAAAACGGTATTTACCTGGTACCACAGGAAAGGCTTATGGTGGTGGGACAAGTGTCCCATGGTGCCCAACTCATCCCAGCACTCCCACCTGGTACAGGTAAAGCTGCTTGGATTTCACGTTACAGGGCGGTTGACTCTAAATGCTAGAAATCGTCTGGGAGACTTCCCCACGTGAAATGTCCAAGGGATGGTGTAGCAGAAGTGGCCACCCCAGCTTGTGGTCGCGGCAGGGTCTGGTGCTGGGGATGTCTCGTAGCACCGTTTCCTCCCCAGCCCCCCCAGCCTCATCCCAGGGCGGACAGACCTCGCTCACCTCATGGGGTTTTTTGCAGCCAGGAGACGGGACTAGAAATCAGTGGCAAGAAATGCACAGCAAGGGGAATATTTCGAGATAGGCTGAAAATAGAGCTCTGACCCTGCTCGTTTATATATAGCGCGGTCTATACGTGCGCTTGCTGGCAGCAAGTCGGCGTGGCAGCAAAGATGTCCCTGCGATGCGTGCAGAGAAGGGAGAGCTGAAAGAGCAAAATTGCTGAGGTGCGGCGGGCAGGCGGCCCCGAAACAGTGGCTCCCAAGGGCAGAGGGTCAGCAAGCCCCCGGTACAGGGCACAAAATCACGGCACACACGGCTCCCACCTCAACAACCCACCTTCTTCTCCAGGGTATGAATCCACAGCATGGGGGAGCAGCACCACCAACTCAGGGCTGGAGGGGTGACTTCTGCCAGGACTTGGGGCATCCTCGGGGGTCCCTTGGGAGTAGGTGCAGAGCAGGAAAGAAGGCACGGAGCTGTGCGGCAAAAATGTGGAAGCTATAGGCCTTGCAACAGGGCTGCAGACCCCTAGTGCAAGGCTTGTGGCTAACAGCTGGGCTGCTCAAGAGCAAACCCTTTCCTTTCACCTCACTGCCCCCAGGCACTCACGCTGCAGCCTGGCACTTCATCCACCCCCCTTTCGCTTGGGATTTTATCGTGATCGCTCAAGACACATTTATCACTATCTTTAAATCCCAGCCTTTGCCAAGACTCTCAATTTCTGCTCAGGAAAGAAAACACGTTTCTAGACCTCCTGTGTACAGAGAAGTGCTTGAGATTATCGACCTAGTTGTACCCAACGGGATACAAGCTGTATCTGGAAACAAGGAACAGGAACCAAAATGCATCCTTTGTTTAGTCTCACAACTTTTTCTGTGCCATAATTCATGTTTTTCACAGCCTGGAGTCGTGGCTGGGCTGGCAGGAGTGTGTGGGGCAGGTTGCCTCCTAGTCCTCTATGCAGAAGTGAACGAGGTGTCTGGTCCTGTTACACCAGGATACCGCTCTGCTGAGCCCGTGTATGGAGTAATCCTCTTTCTTGCCTTCGGCCTCTCAAGCCCTCCATGTGCCCATGGTATTAAATGCACCAGAAGAATTGCTTTTAAAAACCAACAGGATCACAAATTTCAGGGAGCTATTCAAAGCCCTGCACCCTTCCTCAGTACGGCATCACCCATAAGGTGTGCGTACCACGGACCTCCTTTGGTCTTGTGAGCACCTCCTGAGATGCTTGTGAGCTCTGGAGCTGGTTTTGGTGTCACCTCCCTCCTCTGGGATGCTTTGAACAGCCGGGAAAGGCTTAAATAGGTGGGCGCTGTGCTGCCTCCCCACCAGCTCCTGCTGGGCTAGGACGTGGGTGCAGTTAGCAGCAGGCAGAGCTGCACTCACAAGTAGCCCAGTTGCATGGCAATGCTGAGCTCCTGGGTGCCTTCCCACCCATGGACAGGCATAGCCTAGAACTAGGTTCTCAGGGCTTACTTCACAGGCTGTTAGGTTGTTAAGGTAGCTGGAAGTCAGCGAAAATGCCTAGCAGGAGCGGCCAAGGAGAAGGGCTTAGATGACAGCCTCCAAGCTAAAAGCAGCAAGTCCCTGGACCATGAAGTTTGAGACCAAGGTGACAAAACCGGCCACAGAGCTGCAGCCAGGGTTTTCGCAGCCGCCTCTGGCTACACCACGCTCCAGGACACGGGGACATGGGGTTTATTCCCAGAGCCAAATCAGGCAGAGTAAGGGATGAACACGAGTCTTCATTTCTGCCCCTCCAAAGGTTAATGCTCTATCCGCTGGACTGGCGGATAAAATAACGCACAAATGCCATTGTTTGTTGGCATTTGTCGGAGGTCTATTCTCAGAGACCAGGTCTGAGGACAGTTACGGGTTCAGTCCTCTCTGAGACTTCAGCCAGCACTGTTGAGCAGCCAGCCAGAAACTTGGTTGCCATGAATAGCTGAGCATCCGTAGGTTTAAACTGGGGTGATTGTGACACTTATATGTTAGGTACAGACTCCTAAAGACATGGTGGGCTCTGTTTTGGATTTAGGCCTTCAGGACTAGGACGTGCTGACTTTGGGGTGGATGTTCAGCCTCAGCTTTGCCCTCTGAGCTCTGGCAGTGCAACAGAGTCAATATCTGCTATCGACATGACTAACTCCACTGCCTGCACTAAGCAGATAACTAAATGTAAAATGTATAAATAAAGTAAAAAGGAATACATAAATAGAATTAATATAGATCTATAATAAATAATGTATTAGATTACTAAGTAACGGCTCCTGGACCCAGCTGGTTCTGGGATCCAGATTTCTGAGGCTATGCCCTAAATAATTAACTTTCCCAGAGCTGATCAAGCTGGAGGGTCCAGCACCTCCAGCGTGGCTCCGGCACAGCCCTGCCAGCCGGGCCAAGGGAAGCAAGAGCCACTCTGACTACAGTAACCCCAAGAGGTCTGCGGAGGCGTCAGGGCCAGGTTGAAAACTTCTGCCACTCTGCACAGCTGCACACACAACTGCTGCACCCTCGTGTCCATGCGCAGGAGATTTTCCCAGGATAATACAGAATACCTCCCTAAATACAGAATACCTCCCTAATGCATAGTACAATTCCCCTTCATTGGTTATACGGGCAAGGTGCACTGATCCAGACAGATGACTGTCTTACCTGATGGTTGTACTGGTCCATGGATAGATCCATCCTCTCTGGGCTTGGATGCCCTGTCACACCAGTCCCGACGAAAGCTCTTCTGCTGCAAGCTGGTCCCCCGCGGAGGGTGTGATGTGCTTCAAACCGCTTCGTCTCCCTGCTAAATATCAGCAGCTCCTGGGAGTCGTTTCCTACAATTGGCTTCCTACCCGGGAGAAAAGCCCTGGATCAGACTCATGGAAGAAGAATTACATACAGCCAGTGCTAGCCTGAGGTTTGTGCCCTGCAGACAGGGCACTGAGGTGCATCAAGTGCGTGCATTCCTACGGCCAGGCTCCAGGGAAAGCAAGCGTCCAGGCAGGGAGGGGGAGCTGTGCTTCCCGCTCAAGCAGGGACTCTGGCATAACCAAGAAAAAAACATTAACATCCCTCATCACATCACAAACTCCTCTCTGCTGTTCCTCGTTAGAAGCAGAAGAGAAGCCTCAGGTGTGAAGCAGCAACCTTAGGTCTGCCCTGGCTGTACTTTGCTCTTCAGAAGCCAGCATTTGGTTTTATTGCTAGAGATAGGGAGATACGTGGATTCCCACTGCACGAAGAGCATTTTGTTCTTTGCAGCAATCAATAATCAGCGAGCGAGCAGAAATCCCTCTTCTAAAAGCCTTTTTGGAGCCCCGTCTGCTGGAACTTGATATGTGAGGAGCTGGTCTCCAGGGAACATCGCACAGAGGGAGAGCTGCCGGCCATTAAACAGCAAAGCCGGCTCGCTGGGACACACAGAAAGGATTAACAGGCACCATCTATCTTTGGGATTTTATTTGCTGTCTCCTTGTCCCAGGACAGCTAACTGCAAGCGAAGCCTGACCTCAGCGCAGATATGGCCCCGCAAAAAGCACGAGGAGCACAAAAGGGGGCTTGCAGCAGTCTCAGGGGTACGACCGAGAGCAAAACAGGTAACAGAGAACACTTCTTCACGTGTATTACTACGCTGCCCATCTGCACAGCAGGACTCCCAGGGCCCAGCTTGTCCTTCCTAGTTTTTCCACAGCTTGGTGCTCTCAGGCATCATCTTTTTTCACAGTGTCACCTGTGGCTTCCCAAGGATCCAGGGTGGTACCAGCTTCCACAGCTTGTCGCAGGCTCAGCATCGCTGGGTATCAAGTGCCAAGAAAGTGTCCAAGTCTTTGTAACGTTCACCCCTGATTTCCTCTGATCTTACACTATTTTTTCTGACACACTTAGCCTTCCTGATGGGAGACAGAAAGAAAAAGACAGCTCTGATACCTGCCTGTGGCCTCCAGCAAGAATCCTTCTCAAAATGCTCAATTTTGGGGGGGAACAAATAGCACTTATTTCACCTGACCCTTCCAACCTTAAATATTTCAGCACCAACAGTCAGTACCCCAAAAAGCTATAAGGTATTGCTGCTCTGATTGTTTTGCAGGAGAGGAAAAAAGCAGTACAAGGGTGATTGTGATAAAACCAATATATTTGAGGTTCCCATTCTTTTTTTTTCCAGCTCAAGAGCCTTAAATGCATCTATTTACACCTCCAATTCTCCTCCAGGGAATGGGAGGGCTACTAACAGCGCCCTGCACACTCAGCCTTGTCCTGGACTTGCTTGTCATTCCCCTGCTCCAGCACGTACGTGAAGTACGAGAAGCCTGGGGTGAAGCCTTGGCTCGCAGGCGTGCTGTGACAGCGGCTCTGTGGGCCAAGAGGAGCCCTAACCTCCTGCCCCCGCATTTTTGGGCATAACCCTGAGAGCAGCTGAGCCAGCAGGAGCCCAGCCCGCGCGGGACACTGCGCCCCAGCAAAACCCACTTCAATCCCTCAGTTTATTCCATAGTCACTGCAAACTTCTGGAGCAAGAGGAAAGCCCAGACACTCCTTTCTCCCCTAGCCTGGAGAGAGATTAAACCAAAGCCTTAGGTTAAGTCCTTGTGAGACTGCGGCTGAAACACAGTGAGTGTGATCCAAGAGCAAGCGCTCATAATTTGTGGGCTATTTGTGCTCTTTTTACGGCTTTCAGTTTTAAGGACAACGAGCACTTGCCTTGTGTGTTACTCATGGGCTTCTTAGCAAGCCAAGGGCTGGTTTTGACTTGTCAGAAGAGCCTCTCAGTGCCACTGCCATTAATGGCAACCACCTCTTCCCTCTGGTTGTCACTTCACTCCTGCTGGACACCTAATATCCTATGCTAATTGTCACTTACTACTGGATGCACATAGAGCATTCAGATCCCGAGAAACCAGGGGCTATTTTCCACACGCTGGTTAGCCACCAAAGCGTCGTAAAGTCCCACATCTAAAATCCTGGTGGCATTTCAGCTTGAGGTTTGCTGTCTATACGCTGGCCACCCCTCCGAGCCTTGCCCGCTCCTGCCTTTCAGCCAGTGCCAGAGGCGGCACCTTCCTGCGCCTAGAGGGGTTTAAAAGGCGATGGGTAGCGGGGGCACACGGGTGTGCGAGGCATGCCAGAGCTTTCACGTGGCTTTATGGCTGCTCTTACAGATTTATGCGGAGAAACACACGGAAATCTGTGGGCAGGGCATACACTAAGCGCCCGCATTTCTGGACGGCACGCGGAGCCCTGCGTGTGGTTCGGGTAAATATTGACGCCGCAGTTTTCACGGCAGCTCGGTCTGGCCACAGCGGCCCCAGACGACAAGGAGTCTCTGTGTTCGGCTGGCAGCTCTCCCTGCGGCGGGGGCACCCACCAGCCTCTGCAACGCCTCTCACGGAGCTACTTCTCCTGCAAACGTAGGAGAGTCATACTCTTTGAATGGCAAACCCTAATGCCATGAGGATGCATGTTTGCATTCGGAATACAGAGGCAGTGCCAGGGTAAACAAAGCTGTGGGTTTGTTTTCAGTGCACGTGATGTGCTGGGTTTGTGTTTAGCACACGCATCTGTAAATCGGGGGGAAAATGAGAGCGCTTTGTGTAGCCACAGGTAGGTCGTACCCCCTGTTTTACAAGTTGTGTGTTTGTGTGGGTGTTCGGGCGTGTTTGCAGGATCTCCAAGGAGCTGTAACGCGCTGCGAGCAGCTGGGGCTGGGACTGTGTTAACCATGCTAGATGAGCAATACGAAAAGGTCAGAGCTCTTCCTGAGTTTTAATCAGGTTAAAGCATCCCCGAAGGCGGGCAGGGCTGAGGCACGCTGGGCTTAGATGCCTGCACTGGAAGACTTTAACCAGCGCCGTGGCCCCACGGCTCGTGATAGAGCAACGTGCGCCCTCAGGACAGGCGAGTGTCTGTGCGGGCGCCCCGGGCTGCTCCCGTCCTCGCACGCAGCCTCCCTCTACAAGGCAGGTCCTCCCGCCTTTTGCCGACAACACGGGAGCCCTAACGCCTTCCTGTTATAGCATCATTAAATAAAAAAGTCTTAACGCTCCGACAGAGGCGCTTGAACAGTTTCTGCAGGAGTTATTGCAAAGGTTACCTCAGTCCGCTGCCCCTGCTGATGCGCGGCGGCTGCCTTCTCTCTCTTCCAGCCCTCTGCCGTCGCACCCGGCTCCGCTCCCTGGGCCTGAAATCAACAGCAGCTCCTAGGATCAGACAGGAAAGGAGGCAAAAACAAGCCCCTCCTGAAAAAGCTTCTCTCTGGCTTCCTCGGGCCACCGAGCTGCGCCTCCCATGAGGCATCGCTGCAGGAGAGGCAAAATTAGATTATTTTTTCCCCCAGTTTTAATCAATCAAAGGCAAGTCTTTAATCCGGGCAAAGAAAAATCAACACGGTGGAAAAAATAAACAATTTCCTGGCCAAAAAAATACCCACGACATGTTGACAGGAAATATGTACTTGTTAATAACTTTAATTAATTCTCCTATGTGCTGTGGCACTCGGAGACAGGAGGAAAGATCTCCACAGTGAATCCAGCACGATGCAGGGGTTTTCACAGGCACGCACAACGTGAAGCACATGGAAGGCCTGCTTCTGGCTGGATTGTGTCCAGAGAACCATGAAACAAGGCTGGGGATAAGGAGAGAAACCTCATGCCGCTCCAGGGCACGGGCATCCCTCACCCAGGAGGCGTAGGTGATGCTCCCACCCCCTTAAGTATGATGGAAGCGGTTGGCCAAAGCCTGTCGTGGCCAAGACACAGCTGTGAGAGCTGCCTTCAGATCAGCGCCATCAAAAAGCAGAGGAAAGCAGGGAAAAATAACACTCGCCTTGAGAACTGTGATGTACTTTACAAGCTGCTAAGGAGGCCGGGCCTGACGTGTTGTCCCACTTGAGCACACACCAGGGCGAGAGACAGCAAAATGGAAAATGTGAATCTGCCGGGGCTGCAGAGAGAAGTAGTCGCTGGGCTGTAAATGAGAGTTGGGAGCGCAGGGAAGACTGGGGAGCAGCAGGCAGGCAGCGCAGACATCGAGTAGAGTTACAGCTTTCTGCGAAGTTTGTTCGCTTTGGGACGACGGCAAAAAGAGCAGAACATCGCGCGATGGATGGGGCACGCGGTGGAGGGGAGAAGTGCTCTGCTGTCCGGGCTCAGCGCTGCTTCCTTGGGGCGGGTTTTATTCAGCTGGGAACACTAACAAACCAGAGCCTCACAAAACAAAATGTACTTGGGGAAGGCTGAGATAAACATCGTGTCAACCCTATTTCTATTTTGAGGAACACGGCCAAAAGAGGTAGCTTTCTGCAGGCCGGACAGCATATACTCCTTTAACGACCCAAACCTGTTGTTTCACAGGGACACAACTGAGGAGGCGCAAGAAAATAGTCCCCAAAGATCCTGAGTCCTGCCCTCCTTTTCCACACAGCCCTGCCAACGTACGGGAAATGAAGCGAGGCGGCCTGGGAGGAGCTTGGCACCTAGCTCCTGGTCTGCAGCGAGCCCAGTGAACCCCAGAGGAGGCAGCCTACTGAAGTCTGGACTGGTAGGTTTTCCTTATATTCCTCAGGTCCAGCACAGTCTCACCTCTCTGCCTGGGAAGGTCATGGAACAGATCCTCCTAGAAACTGTGCTAAGGCACAAGGAGGACAGGGAGGTGATTCGAGACAGCCAGCATGGCTTCACCAAGGGCAAATCCTGCCTGACCAACCCTACGATGGAGTGACTGCATCAGTGGGCAAGGGAAGAGCTACGGATGTTGTCTATCTGGACTTCTTCAAGGCCTCTGACACGGTTCCCCCACAACATCCTGCTCTCTAAATTAGAGAGATATGGATTTGATGGGTGGGCTGTTCGGTGGATGAGGAATTGGTTGGATGGTCGCATCCAGAGAGTAGTGGTCAATGGCTCAACCTCTAGATGGAGATCAGGGACAGGTGGTGCCCCTCACGGATCTGTGTCGGGACCACTATTGTTTAATATCTTCATCAACAACGTAGGCAGTGGGATCCCGTGCACCCTCAGCAAGTTTGCAGGTGACCCCAAGCTGAGTGGCGCGGTTGGCATGCCTGAGGGATGGGATGCCATCCAGAGGGACCTGGACTAGCTCAAGAAGTGGGCCCATGTGAACTTCACGAGGTTCCACAAGGGCAAGTACAGGGTCCTGCAGCTGGGTCGGGGCAACCCCCAGTATCGATACAGGCTGAGGGACGAAGGGATGGAGAGCAGCCCAGCCAAGAAGGACTTGGTGGATGAAAAGCTGGACATGAGCCAATAATGTGCACTCGCAGCCCAGAAAGGCAATCACATCCTGGGACGCATCCAAAGCAGCCTGGCCAAGAGGTTGAGGGAGGTGATTCTGCCCCTCTGCTCCGCTCTGGTGAGATCCCACCTGGGGTACTGCATCCAGCTCTGGAGCCCCCAACATAAGAAGGACATGGACCTGTTGGAGTGGGTCCAGAGGAAGGCCACGAAGAGGATCTGAGGGCTGGAGCCCCTCTGCGATGAGGACAGGCTGAGAGAGCTGGGGTTGTTCAGCCTGGAGGAGGGAGACCTTATTGCAGCCTCTCAGTATTTAAAAGGGGCTTGTAAGAAAGATGGGTACAGACTTTTTAGTAGGGCCTGTAGCAATAGGACAAGGGGTAATGGTTTTAAACTAAAAGAGGGTAGACTAAATATAAAGAAGAAATTTTTTACCGTGAGGGTGGTGAGACACTGGAACAGGCTGCCCAGAGAGGGGGTGGAGGCCCCATCCCAGGAAACATTCAAGGACAAGTTGGAATGGGCGCTGAGCAACCTGATCTAGTTGAGGATGTCCCCGCTTATTGCAAGGGGGTTGGACTAGATGGCCTTTAAAGGTCCCTTCCAACTCAGACTATTCTATGATCTCTCTTCTATTACTGTCTTGAGACTGACTTGCTTGTGCCCCAGAAGAGGTATCTGATGCTTTGCCTGGATGTGTATGTGAGATGTTCACAGAGGACAGGGTAGCATGTTGCAGGTTTCAGGCCCCAGAAGCCTTAAGGATGGGCAGAATCCAGAAAGCTCCCAAGAGCCAGTGGATGGACAAAGGAGACCTGACACTTCCTTGTTTGAACAGCGTTTGGGTTGTTTTTTTTAAAAAAAAATCTGAACAGTATTTAAAAAGAAAAAAATCCTGACGGCCCTTTCAGAGGAGCACAAACAGATCTTACAGGAATGGCTGCAGGCTGAAAGCCAGCAAGACCTCCCCGCCCCAGTGGTTTCCATAGGGAATCCTGCCCCTGCCCACCATCTGCCGGGGACCGCTGTGACGGCAGCAGCCTTCCTCCTCAGCCTGCCTCCCGCTCAGACGGTCCAGCTCAGCCAGGGAGGGCGACCGCCCGTCCTGCTCCGCTGAGGTCTCTGCTAGAGCACAAGGAAACCGCAGGCACAGGTCTCCTGGGGGAGCCGAGCAAGGAGGGGACTTGGAAAACCCTGAGCAGGAGGGTCCAATACACGCAGCAACACCGGGACCCTCTCCAGAATTTCACCGGCCTCATCCAAGCCCAGCAGATAAGCAGCAGGAAACACGTCAAGTCAAGCTATGAAGATTATCCAAGACCTTGCACGCGTGTACGAGTGTGTTTGTGCAGGAAGTGGGGGCATCACACGGTGGCAAGAGCTTTCAGCTCATCGTACATAAGCTATGAACGTACTTGATAAAAATAAGCACTGCGCATTTGGTAACAGCAGGGAAAAGTACAATCCTGGCTTTTCGCATACAATCCCAGTCTACCTGTTATTATTGTCCAGGCTCCAGCAAAAAACCCTGAGCCAAGTTCTGCGGTGATTTATTCCTCCCTCAGTATAATTCCATTTCTTGAGTGGAGTTACTTAGTCATTGCGAAATGTGGCCCAGTTCTTTTTATTTGGACATTGATTTTATTTTTCTAATCGTGCCCCCTGAAATGTTAACCCTACAGCCTATAAAAATAACCCTTTTCTCGAGCAGGACCGACATGGCATTTGGAAAGGAGCCATGTGCTGGCACTCGACTTCTGCTTTATTTAGATATGTTCTGGGGGTGGTGCTGATGCTCACTTTAAGATCGGGCTCCAAATGCCTACGTGGGAATTAAGCACAGGGTGGGAGATCAAGCTCACATCCACTGGGGCACGGACACAGGAGGACAAGCGCGGAAGTCTTTGCTTCCTGCTTATAAAGCTGCATTTCCAATTGTTTGAAAGCAACCGAACCAAAAGCGCGCAGACGCCCCGAGAGAGGCACACACCACAGCACCGGGCACGGCATGGCTGCGGGGCAGAGGGGGGCTGCGTGGGGACATGTAGCCTCTCCCCTCAGCCCACCCCCCTCGCAGTGCCCGGCCATCCGGGCTGCTCGGTGCCACAAGCCTCGGAGGGGGTCCTGCCTGGCTTCTAACCAAAAATTTTCCCCAATCCTCTGCTTAACACAACATTAGTGCAGCAAACACCACAGCCCTGAACACCTCCCTCCAAGGCAGGTACCAATAATATTCTCGGAGGGACCACGCCAGCCCTTGCGTCCCACCGGAGACACGACGCCACGTGAAGGAAGGGGCAGTTGCTCCCACCACATCCACGGGGAGCTGCCCGCTGCCCGGGGAGCTTTGGCAGGGGGTCGGCACCCCAGACGGGCAGCTGCGGCGCCGCAGCGGGGACAGCCTGGGCGGCTGGACTCTGCCCCAGCGCAGTGCGGGCAGCCAGCAAGGCTGGGAGGCAGCCCAGCAGCGTTCCCAGGCTGCTCTGGATGGATAAATGTCCCTCATCCTGGCTGCAACCTCCGCCACATCCATGGGGTGCAGGAGAGCACCGGTGTGTCCCCCAGGAGCGCCCACCCAGCTTCTGGCCACCAGCGGCTTGGGAAACCTCCGTCCCCCATCCCCATGTGATCGTTACTACCTCTGCATAAACCTTTCTCCTCGGAATTCGCCTGATTGCTTTTTGAGCGGGTTAGTCCTTTTGGCATCCCCAGCATCCTTTGACAGGGAATTGCATGATTCTGTTATTCATTGTGCAAGAAAAGTATTTCCTTTCATTTGTCCTAAACTTGCTGTCCAATAAACTTAGTTCAATAACTCCAGCTCTCGTATTGTCAGAAATAGTTAAGAAGTTCCTCACTGATGTTTGCAAACTACTCATGAATTCCTGCATCTCCCTCCTATCTTCCCTTTTTATTTTCCCAAACGAAAAGGTCCTACGCTATTAAATTTCTGTTCAACAGCAGGAAATATAGATACCTTATTTGAATTTCCTTTTTTAAAATAACTAGACCTAAACAAAATATTCAAGATACCAGAGCACTAACATTTTCGTTACTAGAGTTTTGCTCTTGATTTCTTTCCTAGTAATTGTCAACATTCTTATCATTTAATCATTACTGAGTAGCAAGTTGACTTAAGACTGTCCCCAATGACTCCAGCATCTCTTTCGCCGTCAATAATTGCTGCTTTAGAGTACTTCATATTGAATATATAGTCAAGTATGCGTAGTTTACGGTATTGCAGGGAACAGACTTAGCTTTTCTGATACTATCTTATCCTCCCTGTGTGCTCACTTTAGTCTCTGTTCAGCCAGAGGGTCAAAGACTTCCTAGCAAGCTTCCTTCTTTCAATGTGTTTGCAAAAGTTTATAGCAGAAGCTTCTAGCCTTTTGCAAGCCATTCTTCAAAATCCTTTTTTAAGCATGTCTTATTATGATTTCACATTTAACATCCCAGCATTTATGATCCTTTCTGTTTTCCCCCTTTGGACATGAGTTATGCTTTTTGCAGGATATCTTTTTACTTCTAATAATATTCTTTAATCTACTATTTAACTATGCTAGCTATTTTTATTCTCTTGGAAAAGTCTTTCTGGTAGTTAAATTTATCATGGACTCCTAATATCCAGAGCCTAGATATCTGCAAGCCTTTTTCACTCTTTTTCCTTCTTTCAATTTTCATCCTTGCAGCGAAGGCTTCACTGTAGAGGATGGGAGGAGGAAGTTTCACCCTACCCAGCCATGAAATTTGAAAGCTTGATTATCTCTATTGCAAAGTGCCTCCTCATTGCATCTATACACTCCTTGAGCTAAATCAAGAGCTCCCCGAGACTTGTTGCTCTAGGAAGCTTATAGTACTAAAACATAGCATCACCACCATCACCCTTCTATAATATTAACCTAGTCTGCATGAGGTTAGGTGAAATTTCTCATTAGCGCTGTATTGGCTACATTCTCCTTCAGTCAAAATAGCTCATCCGTTGCAGCATCACTTCTGGGTGCTCAGTATGGCCGTCCTGGTCTTATACTGATCCTACGGGGGCATGACACCTCCACCTGCAAGGACACTGCGGTACTTGCTGGCACTGTTTGCTTAGCCCCCTTCTTTAGCTCAGGTTTCCTTTCGCATAAAGCGTCACTCCTCTCCTGGTTGATCTACTCAGCCCTCCTGTCCCTTGTATGTCTTTCTGGTTGCCTCCTTTCCACTAAGCTCCTGAAGCCCACATTTCAGCTCAGCCCTCTTCTCTTCTCTCAGATGCTCACATGAAGCCCTCCTTCCTCCCTGAGCCAGGCTCACATTCATGCTGACAAAATAAGCTCTTTCCTAACGTAGAAACACCATGGGATAGCGCAAGGAGGAGAGCCGCCAGGCTCAGGTCCCCAAGCACGGGGATGGGACGCCTGAGAAGGCTGTATGCAAGCCTGGTGATGCGTAAGTGGCCTCTGGTCAGCCAGAAGCTGCACGCAGCCTCCAGTGGGTGACATGGAGGGGCTCAGGCTCTGTGCGGGGCTCTCTGGTGAAGCAGAGCCTTCTTCTTCGGCACAGGTCATCTCACCGCACAGCTGCGAGTTTTAAAAACCATGCTACCACATTGCTGGGCGTTTGTTCCCTGAATAAATCCAAATCCTCTCCATTACCAACCATCAGCATCTCCTGTGGCCTCAAAGCAACAGATCTGCATCTGCAGGGATGAATGAATCAAGCCTCATGGATTCCCAGTCTCCTACCTACAAGGAAACTGAACTCTAGAGAGAAGCATCTTGCTCAGGACCACGCAGAGCACCAACAGGAGGAGCGGGAACAGCACTCTCTCCCCTAACTCTCCATCTCTCCCTGCAAGCACGACACCATTTTCTGTCCCTGACCAAGCAGTAAACCCTGGGGCACCCCAACCGCCAGCATCCCTGCTCCGAGCCCTGGAGCACCTTCCCGTCTAAAACTAAGCAGAAATCTCAGCGATGCTGCCACCTCCCCTGCTCTGCCCGCTCACTCGCTCCATCTGCATGCTAAAAACACGTAGGGACACTTTATCCAGGAGTAAACACACACGTAGACACAGTCATAAAATCAATAACTAAACTCCTAAAGCCAGCAGATTGGTTATTTTGGGTTGATTTTCTGGGAAAGGGAGGAATTGGTTGATAATTCTCACACTTATTTTGGGAAACAAACAAAAACGGCATTTCAGAGTTGGAAGGGACCTCTAGAGATCATCATGTCACATAAAAATGTCAATATGTTTCCGAACTTGAAAAAGCAGGCAAAACTTCATTGCGTTTCGTTGGATCCCAAGGGTGCGTAAACTCAGGGGGGGCCACTGATGGAAGTTGATTAAAAACAGGCTCTCTTGTTTGCCTTCTTAGGCAGGCAGGCCACATCCAATTTCGCTCTGAGGTTGGGTATTTTTGTCTTCTTTCTCTCTTTCCTTCCTGCCTCTCCCTTCTCCCCGCACCATTTGGTTCTGCTCCAGCAGCTCCATTCCCAGACTGCTTTAGCTGCCTCTCTGCAAAGTGACAGAGCCGTGTCCTTCCAGGTTTCGGTGCTTCTGCGTCTTTCCACCCCTTCCAAACCCGACCACCCAGCCTGCCTCCAAAGCGCGGGGTGCCTTGGAGCTGCGCAGGTCACCAACGAAACCACATCCGCACCTCCGTGACATCCCGCTGCGTGCATTCCCGGGCAATAAATGCCAGCCACATACGCACTGCTGCCATAGGGTTGAAATGCCCCCAACTCAGCTTAGCAGCAAACGTTTAACAGTAAGCACGAGCGATAACCTATGTTTCCGATGCCGCTTTACTTCTCTTTGCTTTTACTTAAGGAAGGGTGGAAAAAAGGTGTTACCTCGCTGAATTTCCCCTGAAAGATTCAAGCCAGTGGAGTGCGGGCTCCTTTAGACATTAGGGGTTGTTGTGAAAAGAGACCAAAATGGATCTTTAACGATCACGGTCAGGACCTCCAAATACTTCTCAAAGGGAAAGCACTGACTTGCCAGAACCCAAGATGAAAAGTAACAAGCACATAAACATCCTTCACATGGTTTTGTATTAGCCAAGAGTCGTTTCACAAGCGAGCTGTGTTCTCTCCCTCCCTCTCTCCCTTTCTCGCCAGTCCCCTTCCCTCCTGCCCAAGAAAGGTCATTTTCTTCACGGGGAGAAAAAAAAAAGAAAAAAAAAATCTTCCACAACAACAGGGTTTTAAATCAAGCCAAGGAAGAAAACTTCCCTTTCACCAGTTCCTAATAAATAACTTCAACCTCTTCAATGCAAATATTTCCAAACAAAGAATCTCTGTTCCAGACAGAGCCGTAAATTATCATGGTAGATCTTGGTTTGTTTGAAATTGGACCCAGGCAAACCTCAGTTTGGTTTCAAAGAAAGTCTTCTGCAGTCTCATATCAGTGTGGACTCATGAAGGACCCAAGGAAAGCCCCCTACCCTCTTGCCCCATCTCCCCCAACCTCTCCCCAGTGCCGCCACTGGCTCCTGTTCCGTCAGGGAGCAGGGAACGGGTGTCCCAGCCAGAGGGGTGCACATCCCCCATGCTGCTCCCACAGCACAGCGGTGGCTGCATTTCTGTAAGGTTGTGCGGAGCCTCAGAGTATCCTGGGCATGACGGAGCAGGGGAGCAGTGGCTTGGACGTTTCAAGCCAGTCCGCGGGTTCCTCGGGAACATCAGCGAACAGCATGAATTCTCAAGGGGCAAATCTAGATCAACTCAGCTGGGCCAAAGCCAGTCTGGCACCAGTACAGCCGAAATCAGGATCTGGCCCTATACTATTTATAACATAGCACGACATTTGCAAACGCGGTAGCTGTAAGTGCATAATTACCAAGTTCACACATTTAATAGCCTTAAAGCTGATGCTCTGGCACCAGAAATGGTTGCACAACACCAACACTACAGTTACTGGTTATACAGGGAGTATTTCCTTCTCCCCTGGTACCAGTTAAACTAATTGCACTGTCAATTAAAAATCTGGAGATGCTTTGCTATACAGGCGAGAGCTGGGCTCAACTCTAGGCTGGACAGACCAAGCACAGGGACACACATGCTACATGTGTGATGAGGTGCTCTTTGGGAATTAATTCATTCCCGCAATTAATTAGCTCCCCCAAGTTCAGCCATGTGAGTTCAGGTGGCTGCTCAGCTGGAAGTGAAAGACCACTTACTGCTTCTCGATGAAGCCTGCAGGGTTGAGCCGGCAACCTCCCCATGTGGCCTCCTGCTGCAGGAGAAGGCGAGCTCCCCCTGCACGTGTTATTACCGGACACCTGGGCCTTTTTTTCTGCTCAGGATGTGATCTTGCATCTTCACAGGTTAAAAAAGACCCCTGAAGTTTGGAGCCGGGCTTGCTGAAGCGCCGTGAGTGGTTTGCACACTCTATATAAGGTGGCTGTGAGAAGCTAAACTGCATATTCAGGGCACTGGTGCATCACTGCCCAGGCAGCCGGAGCTCGGCTCCATCAGGGATATCAGGCTATCTGCACCTCCACGAGGTATTTCTTCCCCCCATGTGCATCTTGCACATGCACAAAAGACAGCTCAGGCTGAGCCATGCCACAGGAGCTGAGCTCCAACCAAGGCTAGATGCAGCCTGGAGAACCGTGCTGATCTCCTCTCCGGCGGTGCCTTCAACAGCCCGCACCGTAAGACCGAGGGCTGCGGGGGCTGAGGTCCACACACCCACTTGGCTCTGCCGACGCCGCCGGGGAGCTACGACCCCTCAGAGGGCAGCCGGCAAACGGCCGGCGCTGCTAACGTTTGAAAAACCCCAGCAATCAGGTTTGCTAGAGCTCGTCCATCAGCCCCTGTCACCCAGTGATTTGTTCACTGTCAGCCTGATAATTAAATAGATGCCTCGGTTTGTGTTTCGTCCCACGGCTCCGCGACACCACGGCCATGTGGTGTGTGTCAGCCTCTCCACCACGGTCCCGCAGGATCAGACCCGCCGCACTGGTAAGGGTCAGGAGTCACGGCATCATCAACCAGCTCCTAAAGCAGACGCGCTCGCCGGATGCCAACCCAGAACCCTGCAGGAATTACAAGCACCTTCTGGTATTCGTTCCTAACATCAGCTCCACTCTGAATTGTCCCCAGAAACCCAGGGATGAGAGAAGTCGTCCAGCAGCAGCACTGGAGAGGAGACTCTCCTCAGCCCCTTGAGGTGGACGCTGAATCGCAACCAGATCTCCTCCATGAATTACCGAGCCAAATTTAACTAGAATCACAGAATGGGTGAGGTTGGAAGGGACCTTTAAGATCATCAAGTCCAACCATTAACCCCCCCTGACAAAAACCCCTTCTAAACCCTGTCCCTCAGTACCACATCTACCCTTTTCTGAAACACCTCCAGGGATGGAGTGTTTTGGATAAAAAGCAGGACAATCTTGTCCGTGAGATGCACAGGGAGGATTTTTTTCCCCTGATGCCAGGGGAACAGTGACACCGCACCATTCAGGTCCCCTCTACGCCTGTCAGGCCAATGTAAGGCGGGGAGGGACCGACCCACCACCACGGTCTTTACGGGAGCGCAGCAGTTCAACACAAGCGCAGGGGGGAAATGCTGACGAACTTGAAGGGGACCGGACACAAAACAGGAAGAGAATAAAAGAATTGCTTTCAAGTTCAAGCTTTTACTCACCACACTGGGTGCTCCTCTCGCCGCACAGGGTGAATTACACATGAAGCCATACAAGAATAAGACGCGGGTCCCGTTAAAGCCAAATTCTGCGGTGTGTTTTCCTGGGATTTGGAGAAATAAGGCTGAAGGCACCCTTGGGGTACTCGGTCTCCCCTTCGCCCTGAGATCCGTCCTGCTGCGCCGCGAGCATTTGGGTCCCAGCTCCTTCGGGTCGGCTCGTGCCTCCTCACTGCCATCCTGAGCATCACCGTAAGTGGCATCTGCTGGGTGCTTTTAAGCTGTGAATTGCTGAAGGGAAATGTTATAACCCACATCTCAAGCCTTGGTGACAGACTCAGACCCCTTCAATACAGTCATTACCCTCAGTAAAGTGAATTTGATAGGTCTTTCTGCAATCCTTACAGGATAGATGCTACACGATGCTAAAACCCATTGCAAAACAAACCTTCAAAATTAGCAGCAGAGGCAGACTGGAAGGGAGGTTTATTTTTCCAGCTGCGTTCAGGAGGGCCTCTTCAGAACAGAGCTAAACCCTGACTTTTCACCCTTTTGCCTCGGTCGTAAGTGCCTGGAAGATAAACGCTAGCCTCTCTTTAGCACTGGCGTCTCCCACGTTACTCACTTTGAGATGGAGCAGAAAAACGTTAACAAAGACAGTCGAAGAGAAACTCATTTATTCAGCCTAACCACTGTAACATGGCTTTTTCTCAAATATTGTGCTACGACAGATTCTCAAACCCTCTGTGTTGACATCCACATTTTTTTCTTGAAAGGGAAAAGGGATCATGGCTATTTTCCCTCTTCCGGGAAGCGGGTGGGCGATGCTCTGCTGCTGGTTGGCGCAGCACAGCCTCCCGCGTCTTCTGCACGGCGGCAGCACAGCTGAACGATAAAGCAGGGATGGGAAGAAGGGTGGCGGTAAATGGCCTGCTATAAATCCCAGCTGGGAAACAGGAACGATGAGCGGGGCAGAGGATGGTGCACCCACAAGCCTCTCGGAGCTACCGAACACATTGGCTATCACAGGGATTTGTGCCAGAGCTGAAAGCACAGCAAGACTGAAAAGCAGTCGGAAACGTGCAGTACGGGGAGGATGCTGTACAACCTCTGGAAATCTTACGGAGCTCGTTAGCCCTCTGTGAAGGTTACGCAGCATTTAGGCACGTGGCTATAGAGTTCCCATAGATGTTTCGAACTCTTTCACAAACTCGAAACTCCCGGATTTGTAACAGCATTAGGAAACTGTTGAGGAAAATTGGCCCAGCTGCCAGTAAGTGATTATTTCTTACCGGGTCGGGTTTGCCTGGCTGAAAGCTGTTCTGGAGGCCAAGGCGTTTTGCTGTGCTGTGTATGTACTGCGCCTGCACTGACAGGAGCCATCGGGCTCTAACAGCAAAAGGAGACAAGCTGTTTCACAGCCTGCGTGCAGGGGGACAGGGGGGGTGGTTTAAATACTTTCCTACGAGGAGGTCGGGTCAGAGCCCAGGCCTGTTTCCTTCCCTGCCGAACTGCACGCACGACCCTCCCCTGGTGCCGGAGGTCAGCTGGCTCTCCTACTGCAAGGCGTTTTTTAAAAACTCTCCCTCTACTTCTGAAAATAGAAACCAAACCCCAAAACCAAATCCCTCCCCAGCCCTGATTTTCCTCAGCTTTAAGCTAGAGGCAGGCTTGGGTTGTGCCCGGAGCCACCCCCGGGCTCCTCATGGATGTCGTCCGCTGGACTTCAACGCAGGAGGGTACAAGTCCGTGGTTGCTGGCCCCAACTAGGCACCCTGTTCTCTGCGTCACGTTCGTCTCTTTTCTCTGCCCCAGCCCTTACCTCCCCCGATAAGCTCGCGGCACGGCACTTCACGCCAGGACATACAAAAAGCCCTTAAGTCCACAAAAAACCCTTACAACAGAAAGGTAAGCTACAGCTCCATCAGCTAATACCTAACCTCCGGGAAGTTTCCACTGCCAGAGGCAGTTGCCTTGAAGGAAGACGCTCCCATGGGATTACACTATCAGAGCAGGAGTATTTAAACAGAGAAAATATGGGGAGAAGATTCCTAGTGCAGGAATTGGCTTTTCGTTCTGTAGGGAGCTTCAGATGCTCCTTGGCATATACTCCGTAGACAGAGACAATCTTACAAAAATCTTCCACGCGCCTGCACACACACACACACACAGAAGCGCCACGTAACTTCCCTCCCACACGGCATCACAATTCCTCTGCTTTTCAACTCCAAAAAAAACACATCCACATAGTACCGCTTGCTCTGGTAAGTAAAACTGCATTATATCCAATTGTCAAACACGTCTGAGGCACTAAACAATTTACCGGGCAGAAGAGCAACAGACAAAAGCAACTTGGATGAGAACAGAAATTATTTATGCACCGGGCTTGCCCAGCTGTATTAAGGTTCTGGGATGCAACCAGATGTAATTTTTCTCTAAACATCTATTCAGGTCTACGCAGAGGTCTCAAAGAAGCAAATAAAGTTGTCTAAAATCAGTCTGACTGGGCTTTTTCCTCATTAGCTGGTACCTGACAGTACAGACCGCGAAACCTCTCGGAGCAGCGTCCCCGAGGAAAGCGTTACTGCTGCCGCACTGGTGGCTAACGGCCTTTACATCCCTTTAGCCCTCAGAGGGGTAAAGGAGGCTGGAAGAGGGTGGAAGAAGGACAGTCCGCTATGTACTGTGCAAATATATCAGATTTTATTACTCTTTTATGGAAATAATAACAGACATTCAGGTAGAAACATATTAAATTAATGCAGTCGACAGTCGAAATGCAAAAATAAATATATAGTCCAGCAGCTCAATGCGTCTAAACCAGCTCGTTTCTTCTAATGAATAGAAAAGATTTTTTTTTTTTAAATTTTTTTTGTTTCTCTTTTTTTTTCTTTTTTTTTTGTCTTTTAAACAGAGAGTTTCATACAATCAAATAGAAACGAAGGTACAAGCGCTTTCTTAGAAAACATCCCGCCCCGGGCGCTCCTGGGCCGGTGGCGGCGGTGGCTCCCCGCAGCCCAGTCCGTGTCGCCGCCGGGTCCCGGGTGTCCCCCCCTCCCTNAGGGGACCCTGCGGAGCCGAGGGCGGAGCGGGGCGGAGAAGCTGGGTAGCTTTCGGCTCGCAGCGGTGCGGTGCGGAGAGGTACCGGAGCGCCGATCGGTNCCCCCCCCTCCCCGATCCCCTCTTACCGGAGCATCCCGGTGGAGCGCCGGGCGGGTAACGGAGGCCTCGCTGCATCCCGGAGAGCCACGGCGGCGGTTCTGCTTTCTACACGTCACCCCGCAGCTTTCTTCTAACACCACGGCGATTTCCATGGATGTAAAGGAATACCAACAGCCCTGCCAGCTTTCCGCAGGGAGCACTGCTGTCGGAGTAACGTACACATGGTTATAGGGAACCCCCAAGCAAGCCCAAATCTGATTTGGGGATAAAATACCCTAATGCTGCACCGACCCANGCGCGGCGCTGCCCCCGCCGGAGCATGCTCAGACGGCGGCGGAGCCCACTCGCGGCCCGCCGGGCGCTTCCCTTCCGCCTGACGTCTCCCCNCTGTCGGAGTAACGTACACATGGTTATAGGGAACCCCCAAGCAAGCCCAAATCTGATTTGGGGATAAAATACCCTAATGCTGCACCGACCCAGATTTAAACCACAGAGATCCCAAACAAGGAACCATCAGCGAAAGAGCGTCAAGCAGGACACTGGGATCTCATTCCCAATCCCGCCACCTCTAACGTGGTTTAAACCTCCGCTTCAGTGGGGATCCATTTTTCTTCCTTTTAGAAGGGATCCTAAAATTTTCCATCCCCCCGCGGGCTCTCTAACACTTCTTTGATAGGATGCAGAATGGGATCCTCAGGCCAAAAAATGGCACGCAAGTCTTACCGCGCTGAAACAAAAGCTTGCGATTTAGTGACGGCTGGGACCACGCTTTAAAGCCTGTGCACGCCAAGAAGCCTCAGTGATGGAAAAACCCAACAGCGTAAGAAAAATCTACGACAGGAATAGGAAAGAAGGCAGAAGGAATAGGAAGGAGGCAGAGTAGAAAAGCAGGAGGGAGGAAGAGCCTGAAATGGTTAGTCTGTCCCCTCTTCAGGGCTCCTGTTAGACTATTCCCATAAAGATGTTCTCCAGTATAGCTTCACCCACTCAAGGATATTTTTGAAGCTCGGTTAGGAAACGGGGAGGAAGCAGAGGCTTAGCAACGGCATCGGGAATCCTGGTCTGTGCTGGCGAGGGGAGAGGGACGGCGTGCCGGGGGCTCCCAGCAGTCGGCACGCCCGCGCTGGCCGCGCACACGCGGCACCACAGTGTACGGGCACCCGGGGCACCTCCAACGCCAGCCGGTAAATTAGCCCGTAGGGAGATCCATGCTTTCCCCAGCAGCCCCGGCTCCTGTGCCCAAGTGAGCACATCGGCACCTAGCTTGAGTTTATGAGTTTATGGCATTTTCCCATCAAGTACGCTCCATTTTCGGAGGCAAACAAGTGCTCTGAAAAAAACCCCCGTAAACGTACATACAGCGCATACATCCTGTGCCGTAGCCCAGCACACAGAAAGGGACTTGTTTTTGCAACTTCCCCATCAGAAAGTCTCAACTTTGGATAAGACTCGGGACTGCTCCCTCCTCCTTTCAAGCCGGCTTGGCAGCGGCAGCGGTTCAGCACCCGCGCTGGAAACAAACCGCTGTAATCACGGCCCCGTCTCAAAGCGGGTAAAACGGAACAAGAACGCAGCATTCGGAGAGAGGGGACCAGAGGCACTCAGCGTGTTCCCAGAGGGCTGGCTGCTCTGCCTCCTGCCAGCCCAACAGGAACGTTACGAGCCTCGGCTTTCTGAAGCCCCTGAGCGCAGTCTCTCGGCTCCCAACAGCAGCTTCAGGGCCAGGTTTGGTTCAAAGCCTTTTTATGGGGAGATAGAATTAGCTTAATAAGGGAATGATTTTCTGTTTGGTTAAATTGAATCATTCCAGCTTGGAGAAGGTTGTGGTTTTTACTGTTGATTTTAATGGCTAAATTTAGCCCATACAGACCTTGCTGCAGTACGACAACTTTCTCTCCAAGAGCCCCGTTTTTGCGACGTTTTTTACTCCGGACAGCTTGATTCTGCAGCGCGGCGAGGGCCGAAGGGTGTTTTCTCAGCAGAGCCCTCCAAGAGGACGAGCCTGCAGAACAGTTTGGAGGATTCCTGGGGCTGAGCTTGTCTATCCTGCCGAAACAAGCGGTGGGATGGCACAGGAGCCTTGTTCTGGCAGTGGAGAAAAGCATCGCACATCCATATGAAGCAAGGTAAATACAGGCTGCCCTAGCATAAGAGGATCCAAAGTTCTGCCGAGAAAAAAAAGGCCGGTTGACTTGATATCCGAAATGCAACACGTGCATCCCCGCTCCAAACCGTCCGTCTGGTTTCACAGTCCAAAGTTCGGTATGAGGGCAAACCGGTTGCACTTCAGGTAAAGCGAACATTGAATTCCCGCACAATTCTGATTATAAAATGCTCCGGGAAAATTCAATGCCGGGTTGGAGCAACATCACCATGGTAATAACCGGGAGGGCCTTAAGATTTTATTTGAGACAATTCAGAAAAAAATATCCTGTGACATAATCCCCCAAGTTGGGCCTGCGATGCGCTCATGTAGAAACTATATTTACTCCAGGGGTTTAAATCACGGCTTTAATCTCGGTTGCTCCCGGTATTGAAATGTGACCTCGTGGTATAGATTACACAAACTCTCTGCCACGGGGGATCATCTGAGAGGATTTCTTCCCCGCCTAGGACAGAGCTGAGGTCACGTTGTAGGGCAGGGCGCCGGGCAGGGGCTGGGGGGGGGACACCTTTATCCGAGGCTGGGAATGTTCCAAATGCTGCATGTTTTACATAAAATATCCACTCGACAACGGTGGGGCCTTGGGAAGTTAAAATGACGGATTCACAGGAGGAGAAACGACTAACGCTGTTGAACCAGCACCCTGGAAATCAGTGCTCGTCATGTGATGACACCAGTGTCATCGTGTCACTGGTTTAACAATGGGATTCTAGGAAACACACGCAGAGCCTATTAATTGTTCTTCTTCTTTCTGGCTATCGGATTGAATGCCGCAGGAGGGAGAGGAATGAGTAAGAAGAGAAGGGAGAGGGAGATATCCACCTCTTCCTATAGAAAAACAAACTTTTGAAAGGGCAGGCCTTCCACAGAAGCCAGCTGCAGTTACCCAGTCCCAGTGCGGATACCCCGAGGGCCACGGTTTGTGCCCTGAAACGGAGTCCTAACCCTCTCGTCAGAGCTGACAGGGCCTCCCTCGGGAGCCAGCGGGATAAGCTGCTTCCCAGCAGGATGCCTTAACCCATCCCAGGCAGGTGGGTTTCAAACCTCGAGAGTAAAATCTGCCTCTTGCCATCCTGCCAGGGGCCATTTCCAGTCACGCTTCCATCCCGTCAGCCACCACCCGGCGCCCGGCTGTGCGCACCTCTGCTCCGGGAATTCATTTCCAGGAAGAAATGGGAAGGAGCTGCAGTTCCTTTTCCATCGCATCCTCAAACAACCATTTTAAAAACATCCAGCTAACTGCAACCTAACAGAGACCGGCTTACGGAAAGGACGAACTAAATAAACAGGCAGACGATGCAAACTGCTTCTGTAAGCAGAAGGTAAGCCTTCCCGCCTTTTCCTCGGCACGCAGACACACACGCATTGGATTTGGGCTCCAAATTGTGCCCTTCCGATGGAGGGGAACCTAAGCTACTCAGCGGGGCCCAACGGAAGCCCGCTGGGAGTCCGCTGCCTGGAAAAAAAAGCAAACTTGTTCCTCTCCAGCTATCACAACAAAGCAGCCGCCCCGCCGAGCGCAGCTTCACGCAGCGGCGGCCAAACCTCTCGCAAGCACTCGCCAAGGCGTCTACATCAGGGAGCTGCGCGACTAATTACCTGCGCGACTAATTCCCTGCGCGGGCTACGCGCCCGAGGTTGCCGTATCCCTTTCCTTACGCATTTGGTTCGATATTCCCTTATCTTCCTTTCCAGTGTTTCTAGTTGGGACTTCAGCAGCCTTTTGACATTATTATTTTTTTTTTTTTCCCCTTTAAAAATAAAATTAAATAAATAAGAGCAAAGCCAGCCCCAGCAGCTGACTGCCAGAGGGTAATCCCACAGCAGGGATCACACACCCGCGCGCCCGCATTTTAAATGCTTGATGTGTCCCTTGAAATATTTTCCCTCGGACAGATCCCACATGTTCCCGGTGAGGGGCATCCTACCTGGCAGCGGGATTTAGCTGCAGGATTGGAAATCTCCGGCGGCAGGAGAAGATTGGCTTGTTCCACAGCACACCCAGACTCCATCCTCCGGCGGGCCGGGGCTCTCCTTCACACCGCAATTCCTGTCCCATGCAGCATGAGATGAGGGAGAAGTCTCGGGCAATGAGGCATGAGGAAAACTCCCCCACGGCAAATCCCGTATCCTGGAGGGCAGATCCATTCAGCAAGGCACCAGTGAGCGGCACAGGGAGGTTCAGGTCCCCGCTGGGATGTTTGCAGGCAGCTTATAAAACATTATTTCTACAAGCTCCTTCCACAAAGAAGCTCTTGCCAACGTACCAGGGAGTTGCTAGGATGGGCAAGTTCTCCCAGGGAAGCTTCAAACTGGATGTGTTCAGCCTATGAATTATTGGTGTACGGAAGGATTTTTGCATTTCCCCAGGCAATCTGCCCCAGAAATGGTGCCACCTCGCTGCTTACTGAGGTTTTAAGATACTTCTCTAGACAAAGTAACTTTCTACAGGACAAAGGTTATCTCGTTTTTATGTGTAACGCGGCCATTTTAGCTGAAAAATTTCTTCCCACGTCAACCTAAACTAGTAAGTATGGGAAATCCAGCTGAGTTGCTGATGCCCAACTTTCTCTTTTTACACATGGCTTCATCACACGATCCTCCCTTCCTCAGCCCACCCCTAAACCTGGCTCCTCCTCTTCCCTGTCCTCCAGCTGTGGCTCCTGCTCCCCTTTTTTCCTCCATCACAGCCTCTACAGTTCTAGCAGGGCCCGTACAAGCCCAGGCCCACAAGCCCAGCAGCTCTGACCGGCACAGGGATGCCGCGGTGTTCACCATCCCCAATGGCGCCTCTCTCACCGGCTGGGAAGTGACCTGGAAGAGAAGGTATTCCACTGCCGCACAAAGTCTGAGCACTGTTACTTCCAGTAAGTATAACTATATAATCTATACATAATGTATATACAGACGTATACATATATATATGTTATATACATATTAAGCTCAACATGAGCTGGCAGTGTGCGCTCGCAGCCCAGAAAGCCAACCCCATCCTGGGCTGCATCCAAAGNGGCAGGGGGTTGGAACTGGATGGTCTTTAAGGTCCCTTCCAGCCCAACCCATTCTACGATTCTCTCTGTAAAACAGAAATCAATGCGATGCTGAATGGTTTCAGGGCTGCGGTGACAGGCCAGGGACACCGCAGAGGTAAACCTGCCTTGGATTTTCACGGCAACGCACATCACCGAAACCCCCGTTTCAGCTTCCCAGCGAGGTGTGTGAGGAGAGTGCTGCTGCCGCGCCTTGGCCCAGAGCAGCCAGGTCAGGCTTGGGCTGCTTTAAACCGAAGACAACAAAGATCAAAGTCAGGTTTGGTAGGAAGGATGAGTCGGAATGAGGAACCCCCAGAGGCAGAGGAGCCAGCCGGAGGCAGGAGCGCGGCGAAGGTGAAGACAGCAGGGAGCAGGAGGAACAGCAGGACCATGTGGGATGGTCGATAGCAGAACCAAGGCTGGAGAAAGGAGAGCAAGGGACAGAGCTGGGTGGGGAGGGATGACTAGGATGGAATATCCATGGCAGGGCCCTACAGCACGTTGCCTACGGGGTACACGGCACTAACTCTCTTCAAACCCCACTTCTGCCCGACAGCCTGCGACGGGAGCTGGGAGCGGGACCATCGCCTTCAAGCGCAGCAAGGCGAGGACGTACCCACAGCGTGACCGTAGGTCGTGCCAAGTACTCGAGAGGAGCTCATGATACCACAGGGTTAATACAAGGTACGGGGGGTATTCAAAGCTCCTTCCCCCTCAGATATCTCACTCGGTCTTACCTGACTTTTTATGAGCTGCAATAAACCCCATAAATCTTCTGCCCTTTCAAGCCATTAGGACAAAGTACCGACTCAAACGTTGGAATGTATGGATGCTCCTCACAGAAATCTATTCTTTTATTCTCTATGTTGAATTGTTTTAATTGTAAACTGAAGTGAGAAGTCAGGGGTTCGCTAGCAGGTCACAGGATAACAGCATTTGGCTGTCCTCGCACCGCTAACAATAAATGTAGTAATAAAACTCGTTGTTTTCAAAGAGAGCTGCAAATTGTTCCCTGACGAAAATTGCTACATTAGATTTCCCTTATTTGGCCTGACGGGCGTCAGAAGGGATGGCAGCTTTTCCCAGCGCTGTTACTGACGTACTAGAACACGGCGCTACAAGGATACAGGATAAAAGTGTGGTTTAGACAACTGGAGACCGGCGATTCCAGAAAACTCAGCTGTTTAAATAATGAAACTGTATTAACAAATAAAGAGACTGCCTGCTTTGAATATTCCTGCTGGTACAAGTTGCTGCCACTTGGAGTAAAATTAACCGCTAACCTCCCGTGGCTTTAACTGTCAAGGCATTACTACGTCTGATCGTTACTGCGATCCTATCCATTACGCAGCGCAGAAATTAGGATTTCCAGTTCAAGAATACCTTTTGCAATTCATAAAACAAATCCCACCTCGGGTTCGAAAGCTTGATAAGGTGTTTTGCCCCACAAAATACATGTTTTAAAAAAAAAGTTTGGGGATAAAAAAAAAAAAAATTTTGTACGTACATGGGAGAACTTTGCTGATGAATCCCAGGAGTTTCTGTCCCTCCACGTGGCCCATGGCAAGCTGGGAGCCGAGATGGTGCTGGTGGCCACGCCGTGCTGCCTCCCAGGCAAGGTGTCAGGAGAATCCTATGGCAAGGGAGCGAGGAGAGGAGGATTCCCCCCCTCCTCGCAGGGGAGGCCCAGCATAACCCGTCGCGCTCTGAGCACAGGACGCTCGTCCTGCTTTCTCTTCTGTACCCAACCGCTGGGTTTTGCAAGAGCTGAAGAAATGGAATTGTTTCTGAGAGTTTTCCTATCCTCTCTCAGTTGTGGACAAAACTGACCACGATCCTCAAACCTGGCAAGGGAGGGCTGACCAGCAGAGAGCACGGCCACAAAGGCTCCGTCTGGCTGCTCTGGAGGTCGCTCAAAAGGCAAACTTTTCCTATGCGAATCCAGAGTAAAAATCTTAAGCCCATGCCACAAAAAGGATCTTAGCACCTCTGAAGGATTTTATCTTCCACTTTCTTCTGCAGCTAAAAACACTGCAGAGCATCCACGTATTTCAGCAGAACAAATTCCCTTTTTTTTCTTCTCTTTTTAAGCCTTTTTGTAAGTAATCGAGGAAGAAATCAACTATAGTCTAGAGATTAAAACCGAAGTTTCTTAACAATGAACTACCAGGTATCAAGTAACCAAATCCTGCAGATTGTTTTTTACTGTGTCTAAACCTTTTTGGGGACTTTATCCACTTCAGCCACCCATCGCTTCCCAATAGAAAACACCACCAGGCAATTTTAAATCTCTCTTCCATCACTCCCACTTGCTTCTCCCAAAGAATTGAGGAGCCTGCATCTTGTGGGCCCCCTCCTTTCCCAGCCCCTCCGGCTATTTCAAGCTAAAGGCATGCCATGCTGCTCGGGCAGGCTGTCTCCTCCTCGGCACAGTGCAGAAATCCAGCACGGATCTGCCTCCTGAAGGCAGGACGTGGAGGAGGGGGGATAATGACAACCGTGTACGTTCTGCAGCCAAACAAATCAGGCACCAAGCTGGGACCGCGGGTTGTATGTCCGGGACAGTACACCCTCTGGTCACTCCTGCTTCATCTTTTGCTCTCTGCATCAGATGGCCTTCAGGGCAAGAATTCCTCCCGCAGCCCTTCCTAATGACGACAAGGACCCGATGGGCAGTGACAAGTCACAGCCACAACTCCCCTGTCCCACCCAACGCTGGGGATTTTTCTAGCTTCTGGATTCTCCCAGTGGAGAATCCTACCAAACCTGACTTTGATTCTCCAAGTGGACTGCTTTCTGCTCTTTTCCGCTGTAAGGAATCACGGTGGGCCAGCTTACCTCCCACAGGCCCGGCACAAGGGCATTGCTGGAAACATGCCCGGGGGGAAGGACTGGCGCTGGTAACTCAGAGATCAGCTGTAATGTCAACCCGCTCTCCAGCGTGGATCTACGTGATGCCTCCACCATGGGGCTAGAGAGACAGAGTAAGTAACACCCTCCTGTGAACAGCGAAGCAGCTGCACAAGGGCATCATTCTGCACCCAGTGAGCGCCGACTGCCTGGACGATCCCCCGTGATGTGAAGACTCTGCTCAAAGTCTTCCTCCACCAGCAAAAACCTCCTGAGTCAACAGAACAAAGTTACCTAAATCAAACAACGGGGGCCACGCAACAGACCTCCTTGCTCCTTATTCCGATTAAAATTCTTCAATACCATCCTCACTTGCTTTACTTGAAACAAGGCTTCCTACCTCTACCGAGATCTGCCTTCCCAGCGTGAGCCGCCAAAATGCTGCCAGCCAGCCTGCTCCTCAAGGGAGCTTCTAATAGCTCCACAAAGTCATACTGAACATCACACAGAAGAAGAACGAGGTAAATCAAACAAGACAACGGGGAAGAAAGCACACATCCGTCATCTTCCTGAGTGAATGACCCCCTGGAAAGGGCCAGCGCCCTCACAGCCAACTGCTCCGAGCCCCTCCACAACCCTGACAAGCCACTCTCCGGCGTGCCAGGAAGAGGAGGTGATACCTGCAAGATCTCAGCAGAAGTTAGGGGCAGGGATGACAGGCCAGCGAGCTCCAATGGAAACAAACGGCCCGGGTTTCTATGGAAACCTCAAGGATGGAAAAGCAGCACTCTGAAAACAAAACACGGCGAGGCAGATTTCGTATCCACTCTGAAAGGGTTTATGACCAGAAAAGGCAAAGTGGGTGTTAAACGCTTTTTTTGCTAAGTCAATAGTAGCAGCACTTGAGGAGGAGGCATTCTGGGTTCACAGCACCCATCATACGTCTCCCGCCCCAAACCCCAGGAGAAGAGTGTTCTGTACCTTGCCAATACTATGGTATGAAAATTCTGGTTTCTTAACCTCTTCCTGGCACCCCGTCTCCTTCTACATTACTACTGTAGCCATAAATTACTATCTGTAGCTATAATAAGCCCATCGGNGTAGCCCTTCTCTGGACACGAAAGCCATTATCTACGGACACAAAAGCCATTATCTATGGCTTTAAAGCTCATCAAGACTGAAAATCCTAAAGAGCTGGGATTTTTTTCAAAAAAAGAAAAAAAATACAGCATCGAAATGATGGAGCTTTGCAATTGATTTTAAATAGCGTGTGCTCAGATCAACCTGGTGCGGCCCAACACAGCGTAGCATTCAATCAGATGCATTAAAACCTGACTGAGTTTGTGCTTGAATATTCAAGTAACCTGTGATTAAATGATTACTGGAGACAGAGCGATTCCTGACACCAGTACGATTAATTAATAATGTTCCTGTTTATCTAGATGTTAAATAAATGAATGGTTACATATTGTTGATGGAGCCACTCGCCCTTTTGTTCCCTCGGGCTGGCAGGCCACCATCCATCCTTACCAAAGACAGCTTCCGTCCATCTGCTCCTTATCATCAAGCCTGAGGGGCACTGTATTTTGGGAAAGGCGATGGCTCTTTTGGAAAAGGGAATCTTAACCGGAGTAACTCGTAGCCTCAATCCGTTTGAAAGCCACAGACAACAAAGAGTTTTGAGGAAGGCAATTTTTCAGCTTTTCTTGGAAGAAATACACACGCTCTGCTGAAAAATAACATTTCAGAATGAAGAAACGGGGAAAAAAGTAAACCCACAGTTCCTATCTTCTACATAAAAATCCCCATGGTCACACCTGCAGCAGGGAGCACAGCAGAGGTGACAGTGGGAACGAGAGGGGAAAGCAAAAGGCTACGAGAGGCGGTTTGCGACATGCAGGAAGAATACGGAGAATATGGAAAATAAAATCCGAGGTGCTCCGTTGAAAAAGCAGCTCTCAGCACCTGGCAGACCACAGAGAGACCACGCCGTGCTTAGATCAGTGAGTTTGGTGATAACAGCAAAACCAAAAACCCCAGGCAGCACCCCCCGGCCCGAATCCTCTGTGTAGGTACAAACCTTCGCTTTCAGATAAACAATATATTTTACTTTAAATTAATGTAACATATTCTGACTTTAAACTTTTTTTCCAAAACCTTTTGGCTGGAAATCCCGTACTGTCCAAACAGTCCTGTGAAGGAAGAGAGCCCAATAACTGGAAAATAAATCTTTCAGGTAGCATTTTTAGAAATGCTGTTTTCAAATCCATCTAACTAGGGTAAAGGTTCCTGCAGCAATCTTTAAGCTAAAGAATGGAACCTAACTATGCTTTTACCATTCTCGGTACGTTACCCTCTGCATTTGACTCCAACAGCAGAAAGAGCTGAATAGTAGCACTAGACGTTTTCAAGTTGTCCCGGTCTCAAGTGAAAAATCTTTAGGTGCCGTGAAAGCAGCGCCAGGCTCGATACTTCTCAAATCTCACTTTTGCGCACGTTCATTTTGAGAAGTTTTGAGGGTGCTTGCAGCATTCTGGAACAAATTTCTACCTGCAGGAAAAACGTCCCCGCAGAAAGCTCTCCTGAGGAGATGTGGGCTGGAATCTCCTCTGCTCTAAGCCATTTCCTGCTGTCCCAGCAGGCAGGAGGTTGGGATCCACTGCCACCTGTCTAGGTGACTTTTTTTGGGAGGAGGTGGGGGGAGGAAGGAAGGACCCACAAGTTCCCAGCTAACCGAGAAACCTGAGCTCTATGCCAACTGTTCCCCTTGCAGCCAGGGCGCTCAGGACAGGGGCAGGAACAGTGCCGCGAGCCTTCTCCAGGCTGTCAACCAGATCCGGATATAAGCAGCAGCAGCAGAGCCGACACAGGAGAGAGAACAGAACGTAGACACCAGCAACAAAAGGGGTATCACCCCAAGAGAGCTCCATGGGATACAGCACTTCCCTTATAAATGTTTTTATTGTTGGGGAGGAAACTTTGGTCTTCTCCCAAACCAACAGAAGAAACTAAAACACAACTTTCTATTATAAATTGAAACTGAGAAAGGAAGTGAAAAACTGTTCTTCTGCCACAGTATCAGCCTCCAGGGCCCTGCCATCAGTTACATGCCATAGCTTCACTGAATTCAAAGGAGTTGCCATTTCCATAGGGCGAGGTTTGGGGATTTAAAAGTTTCCATCTAGTCCCCATCTCCTGCTCTCTCTTGCCGCATGGCTCTCTTAACAGAGTGTAAATAAACGTAGCTTGTATGAACCGATAAAGGCTGAAGTGTTGCCTTGTGAGAACACCTGGAGAAATTAGCACTGTCCCCTTGGTAAAGGAAAACCACTCTCCGTCAGGACTGCCAAACCTGGGCACACATACGGGGATGTGCACAAAACTCCAGTTACTCAAAGAAGGTAAATGTGAAAGTAAAGTCTGTGAAAGTAAAGGTGCCTCCTTCAACACTAGTTCTCAAGATACACATCACAGCCCAGATCTTACATTCAAATGCAAGGAAGTAACATTAAATATACCCAAAAAATGTATTTCTATACAAACTGGAATGAAAGCGAAGACATTATTAGATAACAAAGTAAGTTTTCTAAATAACATTCCTTCATTTTAGAAGAATAAGCTATTTCAAAAGCTGTATGGTGCTTTGGGTACAGAAGCTACTTGTAGAGTTGTCTGATACACAAAGAAAATTTATTCTGCCCCATTTCAGAGCACAGGGATTGAAATGGCTCAACAGTCTGTCCTTTAGGTCATCAATAACATTAAACCACAGCCATAATTGAGTATTAGTAACTTGACTGCTCTTATCAAATAATGATTTTAAACTATGGCAAATGTTGGCTAAGAAGAGAGACATTTTCTGAACACCAACTTATTCTTGCACCGAAGAGGGATGCTAGTGTGCTTAACGATGTGAATGTGTTACCAGGCTCAGAGTACTTACCCGTGCTTCGGTCGTACTTCAGGCAGGCAGTGAAGACATACCGAACCTATGGTTTGATCCAGTACAGTGGATGCCATTTAGCTGCAGCGAGAACTTCACCCCGTAGGCAGCACCCCTGACTCAACATGCAGACAGCAGCCACCCGCCCACCCGTTCCTGCCAACAGGTGAGATCTACCTGGGGCAGGCAAACTTGAAGAATTCCAGCAAGTCAACCCAGAATCAGGTCTGAGCTGCTGACTGCTCCTCTGTAACAGCAGAGGCTTGAGAGGTAGCCCTCCAAGTAATATTCGTTAGTGCACTACGCAGAGGGAGTGCAGCACCCGGTGCTACTACACTCTATTTGGTGTAGCTTTGCAACTGACTTACCTTGTGATTATAATAATCTGGGTCCAAATCTTTGGCCCAGTTCTTCTGGGTATCAAATTTGGCAGCAGAGGCCTAATTTTTAGAGATCCTGACATTTCTTGTCCCACCTGAAATCACTGGAAGCCACAACTTAGTTGGGCCAAAAAGACAAACAAAAAGCAAACGAAGACTTTATTAGCAAATTCTGAAAGTAATGTTTTTCGTCTCTTTGTGTCTATTTTCCCGACTATTACACAGGTAACAGTTTTAAGCCAGTGGGGATGGAAGACTATTAATACTCAAGCAATGCGCAGCCTTGACCTGGCTGATGAGCCTCACGGCTAAGGTGTCTCTGTTGCTTGCCTTTGTCTGCCTCGTCTATATGGATAAAGAGTTAGGATAAAGCCTGACCACAGAGTGCATAGAAGGCAGAAGGGAGCCTTGGCCCTCTGGTTCTACTAGACATTAGTATTATTCAAGTAGTTATACAAATAATGAAACTGATGGCTTCGTTGGAAAAGACTTTGCAACCTCCAAATAAAAAGCAATGCACTACCCCTTGGTGAAATGAGAAATACTTGGAGATCATCGTGAAGCGCAGCTTTCTCATTTCCGTACACACAGCACACACAGAGCTGTCCTTACATTAAAGAATCCTGTTATGTTGTTACTTGGAACATAAGTCCCTACCTGGGGGGAAAGGGGAGACAGAGAAGGCACAAAAATAACTCCTCACTCAATCTTTCTGCTCCAGTTGGAACCTCACAGATCTTTCACGTGCTTTGCGTTCTTTCAAGAATGATCATTGTTTTTTCAGAAACTTAAACCCAGTGATTTAGTATCATCTAATAGCATATCATTTGGGAAAACAAACCAGCACTGCCCACGTAACACAGGCAGCTTCGGATTGTCAAAGATCTTTATAATACCAGTTCTTTTCCCCATCAGATGTTTCACAAAACTCTCTTCCCGCAAGGCTTCCTTTAAATCTGTAGCAATCTGCGGCTCTGAAGCTGCCGTGTGCTTATGCCCAACAATGCCCAAGGCGCCTCTTCACTTCCAAACTCCATCAGGTTCTGGATAAATGATCCTAAATGTCAAGTTTATCCGTGCATCTCTAGAATGATATTCCTTAGGCACTCGATGCTGTAAGTGGCATTAGGAAAAAAAAAAAAAGACAAAAAAAAAAGACCAAAAGCATAAGCGAATGTATTTAAAATACTGGTGATCAAACAATGTAAAAAGCCTTAATTTCCTGTGATGGTTTATTATCAACGTTTCTAAGCATTTAGGTAAGGCAAAAAAATTCATGTTCTGACTGCTCAGGGCCACTGAAAACAAAAGGCCTTTGTAGATTACTACAGACTTGTTAAGTAGCAACTTATTAATTTTATTTTATATTATATTATTTATTTATTTACCTAATATTTTTATATTTTAATATTATTTATATAACATTATTTATATTATATATATTTCCAAATTCCTAAATTGATTTTACTCTTTCAGCTGCAGGCTGCAACCTTCACTGCTGAACCGTAATGCTGGAACATCCGAGATGATGACATCACTTCGCACTCGAAAAAAAGCCGATTGTTTCTGTGCGCACTTTGGAATTCTGCGGCAGACAGAAATATGAACGCGCTGGGAAACAACTGTATCACTGGGAGCAGAACGTCCCATACCTTTATGGGAGTGCCTCCTGCATATTTAGAAAACTGCACTGCAAGTAAAGCACACAAACGGTGCCGAGTTCTCACCTGCCAATCCTCCTGGGTAGCTCCTTCCATCAGCAGCAGAGTCCCGTGATCAAGTGGGATTCTTAGTCTTTCCACGTAAGTATAGTCTCCATTCTCTTCCTAAAAAGAAATTTTAGACAGTGAAGAAGTGGGCATGTGTGTTTGGTAGAAAACCAGCCCTCTACAGCAGAGCTTAACAAGCTGTGAGGTGAGAGGAGGAAAGGAAGCTCTTACAAGATCAAGAAGTCCAACTAAACCTCTCTGTTACCATATTTCCTAACAAGTTCAGGAGCTGAGCATTTTAAGGATGAACGAAGACGCTGCGTCTCACCGCCTGGGCAACACAGGTGAAGTTCAACAACAAGTTCTATAACTTTATTTTTCAAGTTATAGAAAGGCACAGACAGCTTGAAAGTGTAAAGTGGATAATAAACGTCCTCCACTGAAAAAAAGAGTATGACAGGTTCTGTCTCCACATGGTACAACTGCAGGATTAACCTTGCTCCAAGTATACTGCCCACAGCAGACAGCCTGAATGCCTATCTGTTACTGTACCACTGCCTCTAGAAGCAGATACACCAGGGTTTTTTTCCAAAGAGATCACCAAATCTGTTGCTTGTTCTTGAAAGAAAAGTCAGACATACGCAATTACTACAAAGAGATGAGAAAAAATAATTAGGCAAAGTCTGAGCTTTTAAGGCATGATGGCATTCCTCTAAGGGACCATACATCTTAGGCAGTTGCTGAACAAATGCTTCAGGCTTTTTATTTTTTTTAATTAGTTAGGCAGTATCTCCTCTTCCAGTTTCTTATAATGGCTGGCGGACTCCTAAAATCACTCTTGCCGAGTCATTAGGAGGAGGCAACACTCAATTCTTTCACACCCAACTGAAGGCAGCAATTATTCCAGACTCCACAAAATCTGTTACTATACGAGTGGCATTTGTCACATTTGTCAGGTAAAAGGAAACTGTACTTTGGAGGGGAAAATAAAAAAAGAGATGAGAGGTCACAACTTATGTCACTTGTAATAGAAGCAGATCACAAAGAAGGTGGAAACAATACAGGACAACTGAGACTGGGAAAATGGAATTACCGCAGTAAGATTCCACCCAGTTTGAGCTGAAGGCGTTAGTTACCTCACACTGACAGAAGTCCCACAGTTCTGAAACAAACATTACAAAATCTCCGGGCTCCAGCTGTATGTTGAATCCTCCAGGAAAACTAACAGGGCTCTGCACTGGCCTGACAATTAGATGAAAAGGTCATAAAAGGGCAGACAGTCTTTTGATAGCCATTAAAAAGACCCAACAGCGCTCATCCAACACATTTTAATGCTTTCACAAAAACTCACGTTTTCAAAAACCTTAACTAACTTCATGGAAGTTTAATTGCGCAGTGGCCCAACTTGATGCAGTTCTGTCTCTTTTTTAAGTTCATGGCTTGCTGAAAAGCTCAAAATAATGACATAAAGTATCAACTACTGGAAAAATTATGTCCTGGACTTAAAGTTTAACTTTCAACAGAACAACTGTGAGAGTGTGTGTGTCTAAAAAAAGACACAGACAGAAAGAAGACTGCAAATCCTCTAAAATGCGAAAGAGCTTGGTAGGGAACAAATCAATTCCCAATAATAAAAAGCATCACTTGATGTAATTGACTAATTATTCACACCATTGACACTTTCTATTCACGCCTGCGACTGGAAGTGCTGAAGGCATTCACAATCACCTGCAATACAAATTCTTTGGAAAGACAATGCAAAACATATTTTTTAGTTTCTAGAATTATTATCCATTAGAATGGTTATATCATAGAGTTATTATCTTCCTCTATTAAATGTAAGGTGTACGACACCAGAAATAGTTTCTTAAACTTCACAGGAAAGAAGGAAATTATTTCAAAAATAGGTATTATAAACATGAGTGCTGATGAAAAGCAGAGAAATACCATTGCATGGCTGTTTTCTATTTCACAGGATTACATCATTTCTCTTTGTGGCTGGATAACAGTGGACTTATTTTTATCTCTTGCTCATCTTGATTAAAAAAGGAATTCTTCTAAGATAAATTATGTAGGAGAAAACATCCTTTTGGCTTAGAAAAGTCAGTATGTAAAAGCAGTAGTTACTTTCTGTTTTAAATGGGACATCTCTGAGCTTAGTTTTAACTTAGAAAAAGAGATTTTTATGTCAATTGGTTTTGCAGAGCCGGTGAAGTTAAGACAAGAAGTTTTTACTGTCTTGTATGTCGTTACTAACACTGTCCACCAAATCTCATTTCAGAGCTTTTATCTCTAGAGCTGATGTTAGACACAGAGAAAACTCAGTTGAGTTCCAGAGGTCAAGGAGTTTATGAAGGAAATTTATTCTTGGTATCTAAGGACGAAAAGACTTTTTTAGAATACTGATAACAAACATGGAAAGAAATGCACCAGGTAGCTTTTATACGGTCACTTCATAACTCTATATACATATTACAGAACCACCTGCTTCCAGGAACAAACCTAGTAAAGCAACTCTTCTGCTTCTTGGTATATTAAGAACTTTCATCATCTTGAGTTGCACATTCAATACAATCCAAACGTTACACTGGCTGCATACGTTGACTACAGTTATTTTTTTATCCTTAATTCAAGTAACTACAGTTAATAAGTGAGGAAAGCTCTGCATGAGTTGATGGGAAGCTGTGAATACAAAATCTGGAAGTACTACTGGACTCGATCAAGGTTTTTTCTTAAAATGGTAAGAAAGAGAAAAGTTCTAGTATAAATCTATATAAATCACCTAAGTTTGTTTCTTGGATTCACCAAGGGGAAATCATGCCTGACTAATCTGATCGCCTTCTATGACGGTGTGACTGGATGGATGGATGAGGGGAGAGCGGTAGATGTGGTCT
>VXBO01006675.1:329955-340702 GCA_013400135.1 Rhinoptilus africanus | reverse complement strand
GTTGGTGTCCAGCCAGCTGGATATGAGCCAGCAGTGTGCCCAGGGGGGCAAGGAGGCCAACAGCATCTTGGCTTGTATCAGGAATCGTGTGGGCAGCAGGACTAGGGAAGGCATCATGCCCCCGTATTTGGCACTGGGTGAGGCCCCACCTCAAGTACTGTGTCCAGTTTTGGGCCCCTCATTACAAGAAAGACACTGAGAGTTGGGGCTGCATCAAAAAAAACGTGGCCAGCAGGTGGAGGGAGGTGATTCTGCCCCTCTGCTCCGCTCTGGTGAGTCCCCACCTGGAGTCCTGTGTCCAGCTCTGGGGCTCCCAACATAAGAAGGATGTGGACCTGTTGGAGTGAGTCCAGAGGAGGGCCATGAAGATGATCCGAGGGCTGGAGCCCCTCTGCTGTGAGGACAGGCTGAGAGAGTTGGGGTTGTTCAGCCTGGAGAAGAGAAGGCTCAGGGAAAACCTTAGAGCAGCCTTCCAGTACCTGAAGGGGGCCTACAAGAAAATTGGACCGGGACTTTTTACAAGGGCATGCAGTGATAGGACAAGGGGTAACGGCTTCAAACTGGAAGAGGGTAGATTTAGATTAGATATTAGGAAGAAATTTTTCACTATGACGGTGGCAAAACAGTGGAACATGTTGTCCAGAGAAGCTGTGGATGCCCCATCCTTGGAGGGGTTCAAGGCCAGGCTGGATGGGGCTTTGAGCAACCTGGTCTAGCAGGAGGTGTCCCTGCCCTGGGCAGGGGATTGGAACTGGATGATATTTAAGGTCCCTTCCAACCCAAACCATTTTATAGTTCTCTAATTCTGGAACATGTCCAGAGAAGGGCTATGAAGCTGGTGAGGGGTCTGGAGGACAAACCTTACGAGGAAGGACTGAAGGAGCTGGGGTTGTTCAGCCTGGAGAAGAGGAGGCTGAGGGGAGCCCTCATCCCCCTCTACAACTCCCTGAAAGGAGGGTGTAGAGCGGTGTGGGTCGGCCTCTTCTCCAAAGTGGCAGTCGATATAGGACAAGAGGAAATGGCCTCAAATTACACCAGGGGAGGTTTAGGATGGATATTAGGAAAAATTCCTTCATCAAGAGGGTTATTAAACATTGGAACAGGCTGCCCAGGGGAGTGGTTGAATCACAATCCCTGGAGGCCTCTAAAAGATGGGTATACATGGTTTTTAGTGATGGTTTTGTCAGTGTTAGGTTGATGGTTGAGTTGATGACCTCAAAGGTCCCTTCCAACCTCGACATTTCTAGGATTCTATGGAGGGAAATCAGTAGCATAGTCCAAAAAAGCTATAGTTTCTCACTGGGCTGTGTAAATGTGCACTATGCGCAGGACATAAAATGCAATGACAGAAGAGTCCAACAAGAGTTACTGAAAGCACTTTTCAGTGACCAAATAGGACTTCAATTCCTATCAATTCCTATCGCAAAAGTATTTACTGCTAAAAACATTAACATATGGTGAATTTTTACAATTCAGTGGAAACCTCACTACAAACCTGCAGCAGGGGAAGTAGTTTTGTTGAAACATTACTGTGTCATCAACCACATCACTGCTTCCAAAGAAACATATTTCTAATACCAAAATTCATTTGGCACGAGGACTGGATTTTACCTAGCAGTGCTGCAATCACGCCCAGTCTTACCAAACAAAAAAAAGGAGGGGCACAAAGCTAATTACTCCTAGAGATCAAGCATTCAAGGCAAGTAATGGGTTTTCTGCAAGCTGTGCACTAAATTACATTCTATTTTTGTGATATAAACCCCATTCTAGAGGTAAGGAATGTACTCTTTACACCATCCACTGCTTCTTCTAGGCTGCAGGAACTCCCACCTACAAAGCTGAGTGAAGCGTCCAGAACGCCCGCTTGCAGTCTGCCCCTGTCTCTGCCTATGAGCAGTTTCCAGCCAGCGGCAGGGCTGGCTCCCAGCTATGCAAGTTTGCCAGCGCATCTCCCTTTCTGCTGGAGTTTGTTTCTCTCAGTGGAAAGAAGAATTATTCAAGGATGAAAGACTGGATCAGCACGCATGACTGATTTAGGCCTTGTACCTCCTGGATGAGAAAAACAAACCACTGGCCCAATGAGTGTTAACTCTGAATTTTATGCAAACTGAACTGAAACCATCAATTCAGGGTACATGGGCTCCATCCAACCTCTGAACAGCAACAGCTTCCACAACAAGCCGTTCTGAAATGGATTCCAATATCGGTGTGCAGTAGAATGATTTTAGAGGGGCACTTCCAATCCATAAAGCCATTCAGCTTTTAGGAAAGTCCATTTAAAACATTATTCCACAAACGATTACACACAAAGAAAGAGCCTATTTTCCCACCACAAATTCCATAGGCTATGGTACTTTTGAGACTACAAGATCTTCACAACTCATCTTGTTAAATAATGCCTTTCTACTTTTCCCAACCTGGGCTTTGCTAGGAGGTACCCACCTTTGGCAGCAATTCTGGGACTTGGGACACTTCTCTCTCATGCCACCCAGCCTTCAACAGTCACATTTAATTTATGGTTTACAACATTGCAGCCTACTGCCATGGAAATTTCAAACAAAGCAATACCAAGAGACCGCCTACTGAGACAAGCTGGAAGCCAGAGAGAGAGAGTGAATATGAACAAAACGTCAACAAGTCACTCAAGGTTTTTAACCCTTTTGAAATAGCGTGAGAAATTACATCATAGTTCCTGGAGCTCCTGAGCAGGCAGGTTGCTTGTGTGAATTTCATAGCACTCACAGAGGAATCAACAATATGCCCAAATTCCCATTTAAGCATTATTGAATCTAAGCATTTATGAAAGGAACTATTTCAGTAATTGATATCTACAATGAAAAACTCAGTGTGACAGTGTACAGTACGATCTCCAATATTAAGACGCGTAGAGTAAGTCATACAGAACAATTTAGTTTTGTCCAAAGCTACAGTGACCTAAAAGCAGAACATTAAACTCCAGAGTTTTCTTTTGTCAACATTTAGCATCTAAATCATGCTCCTCTCAGTCAACCCACACATAATGCTTGTTTTATGAAACTGTCCACATTACACTAGAATCTATTGTTGATCACAAATGAAATGCTGATAGATACTCCATATAAAAATAGAGGATGGAGGGAATTCTTGTGCCTCAATCTCTGCAAAGGATTTCTTTGTTAGACAATAATAAAAGAAAACTGTAAACATATACATACATTTGGGTTTGGCTGCATTGTCATCCTGGAGTACGTGTAAGGAAGTTCCCCATACCAGGAGGTAAGCCTTGGTTCCTCAAAAGATACTTCTAAAAAAAAGAAAAACAGGAAGACTTTCTCAGTTGCCTTATCAAAGGGCTTGAAAATGGAATGATGATGTGATGCTGCCAAGAAACTTCATCAAAAAGGGAATGTCCACTCACCTAAGTTAAAAGGCAGCCCCTTTAAAATCCTCAGCCTTACATAACGAACCCGTGTGAAGGAATGAGATTATTCAAAGGCAGGCCTGTCTCTGCAAGAGGAATTACTTCACCCAAATCTCACAATCACACCAATTTTCTAATCCCTATGCCAGACAGGGCAGGCACTGGACAAGTTAAAGACAGCAAAATGAAACTGAAATTTTATTTATAATTCTGGCTTGGTTTATATTCTACCTGTTCCAGTGCCGAGTACACTGGCATAAGTTGCAAGACGTATCCACTGGAAAGGATGAAGTGAAAAGGACTGCATCCTCAATGGGATGTTACAGAAGGAGAATGTAGCAAGGCTGGACAAGTAATACTTTGTCAAATATGCGTGTGCTCTGTGGTGTAACACAAACACCGAGTTAAAAGCACTTCCAGCTTCTGAAAATACTATCTTGGTAGCTATTTCTCATGTTTGACAGGTAACATTCTTCATCATACTGTACCTTTATTGCAAGCCAATAAACACATGTGTTGAAGACATTTTCCAGCCCTGCCCAGTAACTACTCCAATATATTATCTTATATCCCTTCCTGACTGAAGATAAATTTAGCTAGAACAGGTGCCCCTTAGTGAACAAATCCAGAATAGCAGCCTCCTCACTTACTGCATACTGGAACTAACAAGCAAAGACAAGAGAAAAGAAACGTGCTCTGCTGGGATTTTAAGTGAGAGAGGCAAAAAATATTGTTGATGGCAGAAACCTCAAAGAACACAGTTTCTGCAGCATCACTGGGAGACAGTATGAAGGAATGGAGCAGGGACTTAATCTAAAAAAAGAGTGGGAAAAAGAACTGGAGATGAAGAGGAGGAAGTTAAGACAGGAATTTTAATTTGCAAAGATCTCATTTAATAGGTAATTGCAACACAGTGATAAGAGATTACAAAGATAAGCAGCAGTCCAGATATGTGTCGAAAACATGTCAGGAAACATGCGAAGGAGTAGAAATACATAAAACTAAAAATAATGATAAACAACATCTGGATTTTGGTATGGGAATGAGCTGAAAAGTTGGGTCCACACACCCCTTACCCTGTCTGATGTGAGTTCTCTGACCCCAGGGTATGTCTTGGAGGAGTTGTTCAAACATCCAGTCTGCTTGCCCTGAATCAATAAAGCCAGGAATCAAATGAATCCTAAGGAAGAAAAAGATAAAGAAAAAATTGAACAAATATACACTTCTATATGTGCTTTGATAAAATATTCTAACTTCCAGGATTCCCAAAGGAGCTAAGAACGGCTGTAATGAATCAAACCAAGAGTCAAAGCCCAGTATCCTATTTCGGACCACAGTCAAAAGCAGGTGTGAAAGAAAGAACAGAAGGCAGCAGGAGCTCCTCATGGGTCTTCCCCTCACCAAACACATTTTTAAAACCTATGAAAACATGACACCAACAATATTCCACGAGTCACACAATCAGCCACAGAATGTGAAAAATGGCATCCCTCTGCTTGTTATTAATTTCCCATTTGATAAATTAGATAGCCCTGATTATTGTATTACAATCAACATAAGTAAAAAATTGCTCTTTATTCACCACCTCAGAATCTGACAGCCCTTTCTCACTACTGCCATCCTATCCTCTCTTTTCCAAGCACAAGAACCCTAAAGTATTTAACCTCTCCTATTTTTATATTTTCACATGTACATTTTATATCCTGACTGTACTAACATCAGCATTCAAAAATTCCAGACGCTGTGGTGGGCTACAGAGTAGGAAAGCTGTTCACAAGAGGTTACTCTCATGAATATTCAGTGCTCCTAAGACACCACAGTAAGAATATGTATATAGTAAAGGTACTAAAAGAGATGCAAAATATGATTATTAACTTTCCAGGTATGTATCTATTCCAGCAACTTATTATGAAAACAAACTCCAGAAAATGACAGAATAACCCATCTGGCTGTGTATCTTTTTTCTTTCCAGCTGGTCAAAGCTTTTACTTTTTAAATTGGTATAAAACTTTACCTGCAGTTTTAGACGAAACCAAGACAAAAGCTTTGAAATAAATGCACAAGAAGTTACTATGTCCATGGCATTTTTTCCGATATTAATAAAATCTATCAAATTCAGAAGAAAAGGATTAATATTGCAGCTAAGTCAGGAAGGTAAAATAAAATGCATTTTATTTAATAGGAGTCACGGAACAAGTAGGTTTATTTTGAAGTGTCCTGAAGCTGAAAAATTAAGGCATAGCATGTAAGCAAAAGGGACAACCCTAAAGTTACCAAATCTGCCTAAAGTTAAATGCTTTTATTAAATTAACTTAAAACAAGTCCAATTTACAGCTAAGAGGTTTTGGTAGCTCTTAACTATACAAAACAGACATCACACGCTTGCTAACACAGGAATACAGATAGAAATTTCACGCAGCAACTTAGTCTGGATGGTGAAATAAATGGACAACATAGCCCCTTCTCCTGACTCCAGACAAGAACAGTAGATGCAATAAACACTAGATGTTAAGAGGTTCATTTTTCTTCTCTTCAGTGCTGCTCAGGCTGTGTAAGTCTCTGCTACCTGATACTCAAAGCATTTCCAGAAGTACTCTAAACAGAAGATACACAGGAAGGGCAATGTGCACCTGCTAGTGCCAAAACGCTCTGCAGAGACTAGACTTCAGAAAGCTGAATACTTCCGTGTTGTTCTGCAACAGCAAATTACAAGTTTCAAAAAACATGCACTTCACTTACCTAGAAATGCCAGTTGGTGCTTTGCTGAGCTCATACACACCAGGCTTGCTGAGGATGTAAGAAAGGGAAGAATCACCAGATGGACAAACAACAAGAAATTAACTTCCACTGAGCAACACGGACTAGAACCACTGTAAACCTGGACTAGGAAAAGTATTCCTTAAAAAGGAAAAGAAAAAAAGCTTTGCACTGCTAAGGCAAGCACTAAAGTTGAGAAGTCAGAATAAGGCAGGAAGGGGTGCTGCAGAAGCAAATGAGTTTGCGTGTACTTCCTGACTCTCATTTCACCAAAGGCTCAATACACAGCCTTAAGGCTCTAGAGATATGTACCCAATGGATGTCACAGGGAATCTAAAGGGGATAGCCATACGAGACTGCACCCTGACTGTTAGGTTTGCATTTACAGGTATACAAAGAACATGAGAGCAACTGAAGATGCAAAAGGGAGCTTTCAGTCAGATGATTGATACCATAATTGTGCTAACAGCAAAGTGTTCATCAGCCGGTGTGACACAGCAAAACCAAGTTACAGGTACCCGAGCAGTATATTAACTATTGTAGCTGGTACAGAGGGTAAACAGTTCTTCTCTGTTGAGTTGCGTTGTCATAAAGTATTATTTACTCCTGTACCAACTGCTTTCTTCACCTACTGTCTCATTTTCTCCTAAGCTAGCTCCAAACTTCATACTGCCTAGAGCACTCCAGGAGCTAATTGCTCTCCAGCATTGCGCTCCCTCAAAACCTTTCACCGGCCCACGAGATGATCACATATTGTGTTTTGCGCTGTATTGTATTTAAGAAAGTCAAGTACACAGAAACTTCTGATCTCTCCCATACTGCATATGCAGAGCATAAACTGTACTATATTACCGACAGCACACTGTTGCGATGACAATGGCGTTTCAGTTTTGTTTCCTCTGTATTTTTTTGATTTGTAAATAAATGTAACAAAGGAAAGGTCAGCGAGCCCTCACAATACTTTTAACACACTGGATTTACTTACGATGTTATTACTACTAACCATAAACAATATGCAAAGAACATACGGCTCTATCATTCATACTGAAATGGAAAGTTAAAACATAAGCAAATCTCTTATAATCTGTAAATGCTTCTGGGAAATTCTGTAACCACTTCCCGCAATATTTTTCATGACTCTTGACAGAAACACTTCTCACGAAGTAGCTCTACTTTATGAACTATTCACGACCACTCTAGCAGTGGGAGGGCAGATCAACATCTCACCTGAATTACGTCTGCTCTGCACAAATACCCACCGAGCATCAACATAAAACCAACACACAGTGAGTCAAAAGCTGAATCTGTAACTTTCCTCTCAGGAAGCACTTTGTAAGAAAATTCTACCACGATGACCAAACTGAAACAAATTTAATTTTCAAAACCTGTAACTTCATCATATATCACTGCACCTTGTCACATTTCATGCCAAGGTTATTCTGAAGATTCCCATTTCAACACAAAGCATTGAAATCTACAACAAAATCTACAGTGTATGAATATCTAGCTTCACTACGACACTTAGTAGCAGCTACTTTTCCAAGCCTCCAAAGGAAGCACTGCTTGAGTTGCCATACCAACTCTATTCCTCGATAACAGTAATTAATTTCCAGCATAGTTTACACAGGGACTGTTCTAGTGAAATGTACGTTGCTACCCAAAGGACACACATTTGCAGTTCTCTCGATCCAGAATATCCAATTCTTTGCTCTTCCTAGCTTATACAGCTACACCAAAGCTATAAGAACTAGTTAACAGAGACTTGGACTCTCCTCATTATAAATTCAGTCCATGATAAAAGGGCTGGAAGTCCACGTGTTGTACTAAATTTTCTTCCAAAGGCATGGCAGTTGTAAGTGGAAACGGAATTCTTTTTCAGCAGATTCCCACTGACCAACAAGACAGAAAAACCTCACGAAGGAGAGGTAAGTCAGCAGCATTACTCACTCTATCACACCTGCCTCAGGAACTTTGCGCTCCACCTGAAAGGTAACAAGGGAACATGATGAATATTAAACATTTAAGTACCTGGCAAGCTCTAGTCAAACAGAACTAGTTACCATCCCTAGTGACTCTATACTGCTACGTCAGGGAGAAAAACACACCTCTGGACAATCGTTAAGCAGTAGCAACCCACCCACTCTCTCTCCATGCCCCCGAAACTCAAATGCAGCTACTGCTGCAGGCGGTTTTTAACAATCAACTGCCCCCTAATGGACATTCATTTCTAAATTATTTGGATTATTACAATAGTTGCTATTTATTAACTGCAATAAAAAAAATTTTCTTATCCTTACATTTGGAAGTGAAAATCTACAGCAACTGTAGGAGGAATGAAAAAATTCCAGGCCCCAGACAACGAGCAAAACACAAGACAGACCAGACACAGCAGAAGCTGACGCTTTAAAATTGCCTGCACAGCTTGAGATAGCTGGTTTTTGTTAAAACAAGCAACAAACACAGTAGTTTAATCCAGCCTGGTCCAGCCTGCATTATCATTCTGGCTGTCTCAGGGATTTATGCTTCTCTTCTCTGAGCTCAGTGAAGCACTGAGATGCAAGGAGGTACCGGGCTGAGCAAGCAAGAGGGTCAAAATATAGTACTATATAGATACCAGGACTCTACCACAGAGAAAAGAGAATCTTCCCAGACCATCTCCAACTTTTCCAAGCCAAGAAGACAGCCTTTCACACGCTTCTGGCTTAGGAAGAAGCGTTCAATAGTTGTTTTAGTTTTTCCCAAGCAAGGAACTGCCCTCTCACTGCACAGACCACCAGATCCTTCATCTGCTCACAGTACATAAAGCAAAGCCTATAAAACAAATCCGATGCTCTTTCCCTGTAACAAATCAGACAGGTATCTCAACTGAGGGAAAAAACAGAGCTCAAGTCACGCATGGGACATTGCACCATTCTGAATATTTAGGAGAACATACTCTTTTGGTTCTCTGAAAAAAAAGTAGTTATGAGCAGGTACGTAATGAAAGCCTGAGTGTAAACAGAGGGACCATAACTCTGTTTGCCATATACACAAGACAACTGAAAACTCTGCTTGGTAAAAGCACAAAGTTCATCTCAGCTGAGTTTTCAATTTGTTTTTAAACACGAGACTATAATCTCAAAGTCTGATAGCTTTTGTCATTGGAAGTTTAATAAAAGATGAGTTTCTGCTAGTTACCGTGTAATTTTTACCTCTGAAGGCTTTTCAAAGACAAATTGCTTTTGAGTGGGAAGCTGATCTTTCCTGTTCCATGCTGGTCTGGCATCTGCAGGGGCAAGGCTGGTGGCCACAGGTGCCTTAGGTGCTAAAACAAAGAGGAAAAAAAAAATAATAACATGAAATAGATTTCACTATATAAAAATTAGAGTTTGGAAGAACTTATGGAATAATTCTTTGAAGCACTCTCCTCTGCTTGCCAGAGACTCTGGAAAACAGTCAAACCTACGTTACATAAGAGTTAAAATTGCACAGAAATCAGAATTTTAAAAAATATTAGTTATTCGTAGACAAACAAAAACGAAAACATCATTTTATCAGAAAGGTTAACATACAGCCTTTCAGTTCTACTATAAACACCTACCACATGCCAGCAGAAATTTGCCCAAGCAGCTAAACTGCTTCCCTCTGCAATTTTTTTTTAGGAAACAAAAAGACATTTCTCTGAGAAAAACGCTTTTATTAAAACAAGATTTTGAAACTAGTGAGTAAGCACAGAAGAGCAACTGAGGCATACCGCTTCATGTGTTTTATTTACAGATGCAAAAAGGCTTAAAAATGGGCCTGAAAAAGAGGCGGGGAGGGGAATCACAGAATCCTAGGGTTGGAAGGGACCTTAGTAGATCACCTAGTCCAACCCCCTGCCAGAGCAGGGTCACCCAGAGCAGGGGGCACAGGAACGCCTCCAGGCGGGTTTGGGATGTCTCCAGAGACGGAGACTCCCCCACCTCCCTGGGCAGCCTGGGCCAGGGCTCTGCCACCCTCAAGGGAAAGAAGTTCCTCCTCAGGTTTAGGTGGAGCTTCCCGTGCTCAAGTTTGTGCCCGTTCCCTCTTGTCCTGTCCCTGGGCACTACTGAAAAGAGCCTGGACCCATCCTCCTGACACCCACCCTTCAAGTATTTATAAGTGTTGATTAGGTCCCCCCTCAGACGCCTCTTTTCCAGGCTAAAGAGACCCAATTCCCTCAGTCTATCTTCATAGGAGAGCTGTTCCAGTCCCCTCAGCATCTTGGTAGCCCTTTGCTGTCCCCTCTCCAGCAGTTCCCTGTCCTTCTTGACCCGGGGAGCACAGCACTGGACCCAGCACTCCAGGTGGGGCCTGGACGAGCACAGACAGCTTACTTAAGTGCGAACATTAGAAACACACCTACGCACACATGCAGCTGGCCCTGTGTTCCGTGTCCAAAATTACTACAACTTATCCGTGACATACATTAAAATTTTACTTGAAAACTGGGTTTGAGCATCTGAACGTTAGCCATGTGGAAAAACCAGACCCCCCTCCAGACTCCCTGTCGCACAGTAGGCTCAGAGAAAGCAGCCAGGAGAGACACCCCCGTGGCTTCCCCTCCGCTGCAGGGCCACACACGCACCC
>VXBO01006675.1:296639-320644 GCA_013400135.1 Rhinoptilus africanus | reverse complement strand
CCCCACCCCCCCCAAAAAAAAATCACACCTGGCTCTATTGCCAGTGAAGCTGTGTGTTGAAGGAGCCCACACCTGCCGGTTTGCAGGTAGGCTTGAGCAGGAAAGAAATCCTACCGGAAGACTTCATATTATTGATGTAGATAGAAAAGAGAAATACTCTTCCAGTTCCTTCAGTCTCAAAGCCTGTGACCACAGATTAAAGGAAGGCCAGACTGCATACAGATGAAACGGATCGGAACAGCTGTCTCATAAGGAAGCTAAATCTGCAAGTAATACAACTTGAACCACACCGGGGAGACAGAAGTAATACAGAAGGGTAAAAGTGAAAAGAAAGCTGTAAGGAACTTGCAGTATGGTAAAATTCACCCGTTGCTGGACAGTTTGGGGATGAAGCCAGGAAAAGGCTTAGAAAGTCTGTGAGAAGAGAAAGTAACAAGGAGACATAAAACACTAAAAGCTGCTCCAGCTTAATCCACTTCAAGAACTGAGAGCGTGCACCAACCGCCCTGTACGCCGAATGTGGACCTGTTCAGAGGGCTACCTTTTCACGCATCCTTCGCTGCTGCACATGGGTTTGGCTGAAGGGACAAGGGACTCCCCAGCCTGCCAGGACACAGCACCAAGTGCTCTGAGGAGAAGTTTGGGAGCTCTACAGCAAGGTGTCATCTGCTACCAGCGTAAAACTAATGTCATCTACTCTGTCCTCAAGAAGGTCTATAACAACAGTCATGAAAATGCTTTCAGGGACCACCTTTGCTAGCTTCCTCTCCATTGCCAACAGCCTCCAGAATAAACAGCATCCCTTTAGATGTTTAGTATAAGGTTTAAATGAGGTTCCCAGTAAAAAGTCAGTGACTGCATAGGAATGGCTCACCCAGCAATTGTCTTTTTTCTTAACGCAATCCTCTGTCAGGAACTGGGACAGGACGTTACACTAAACATCTGGATGCTAAAATGCAGGACATTTCCTGATGATAAGTTCTGGTTTTGCTAAGTATGCTTAAAGGGGAAAAAAATCTAGCACGCCAATAAGGTAACATAGCCCTAAGTTGTTACCAACTTCTCTATGGCTTTAGCCAGTAACAAAAGTCGTGCTGTTATGCTTAACGACTCCACAAATAAGGTGGGCAACTTTGTGCCTTACTCCTCATTGGGCTTTTGGAGTTCAGATGGGTTTGAGAACCACCGTACGGGATAGGGGAATGACAGGCATGGATGTAGGCTCGTCCTCTTTGTGAGAAGATCCCTAAGTGAATTGGAAAGAGATACACCACTGTCTTCACAGGACAGGCGAGATCTTATCCCACCCTTTACCAAACTGACTGCTCTGGAGAGCAACAGGTGTAATAAGTAATAAAGAACTCAGTGTTTGCAAACAAAGCTGGAAATTCCATCTACGTTTTGGAAGCAAACGGTAAGAGTATGTGAGAAGCGATATTAAAGCAAAATCACATGAAGTTGTGAGAGTCTGGCTTGGCTTGCTTTTATGCCCCATCAAAAATAATTAAAAACGTGGCAGTAAACAAATGGGGGGGGGAGGGAAATAGCGAGACTCATTAGTAACGTGTAGTAACGTGGAAAGCCGGTACTAAAGAAAATTTAATCAGTCTATTACATACAGAGGGTCTTTGAGGCTTTTGCTTGTTCTTGCTGCTATGCGTACTGCTATGCAGTTGATTCGCTGACGCTGCCGGGAATGGACTGCTGCAATTCTAGTCTTTTGAGCAGCTACCCATCGAACCTCTGTGCAAATGCACTCCAAAAGTGCATTCCAGTAGATTTAGTGGTATTCCACAGAGTTGCACACAGTTTTATGGAATATTTTATACTTTAAGATTCAGTTACCACCATCAGCTGTAACAAACAAACAAAAAAACCCCCATGTCTTTTGTTGCTTCAAGACGCATTGTTTCAGAGTAGCTGCGAATGGGATCAAAGGAAATCCTTATCCTTAATCTGCGTCACATATTCATGAATAAGGGAATATGCTGATTCCTTTTTGTTACCAAGACACCAACATTGCTGTGGTAACCACACTTACAGGAAACAAACTCTACTCACCTGCACAATGATGCCCTTGCTCTTGTATTCTGCATGGAGGCCTCGGGAGAAGTAATCCACAAAAGCCTAGAGAGAAAAGAAGGGAAACACAGCATGCTACGCATTAAAATGGAAACCAGAGCTTGCAGGTTTTTGTAAGCATATTTGAATTACTATTTATAGTTCCCGTTTTCAAAGTGAAAAAATCTTAGGTTTTCAAAGAAACTTTGCATATTAGAGCAATGACATCTGAATAGAAACCCAATGCTTACGGTGTGTGTTTCTACAGAAGTGAGGCTCGGTCTAAGCAAATAAAATCCTTTTTCATTTAGAAGGAAAAGAAACTAGATTTGTTACATAAAGCCTAGTTAAAAAAGGAAAATAAGTCTTTGTATGTTCACATTGTTCATTACTTATGTCATCTCCTTAAGACCTTTTTTTTTAAAAGAGTGATTTAAGTAGGTTTCTCTTGTATGTGGTTTTTAAAACATAGTTTTTAAATACCTTGTATTCTGCCCTTTACACTTTTAAGAAATGCCACTTTATGGCAAACAAACTCCTAGTCCTGCAGTCCACCTCCACAGGCTCTCTTCCAAACTTCTGGAAGTTTTAGAAGTTACAAGACTAAAAGCTTAAAGAAGGAAGTGAAAGGGATTAAAAAGTGGATGCTAGTACCTGCCTTCAAGATGCTCTCACATCTGACACAGCGCCTCCAGAGCCATGCTGAGAAAGTATTGCCCTAATAACCCAAGGCTGCTCAGCAGTTCAACCCAGCACAGATTCCCCCCTCCCTGAGTTTCTTCTGAACCACCTTTCCGATTTTCCTTCCTGCTGGCCAGGGAGACAGAAACATCAGGTTCTGCTACGATTTCTTGTTTTAGTGAAACAATAGGGCCAAGTAGGATCGGTGGAGTGACTTTAAAAGTCCTTTAAAAGTATCTTGTTCTGTTGTAAAATAGGGAACTCTCCATGAGAAGGTTAAAGAGTTGGATCGCATCTGTTCCTGATAATTAGCCAAAGCCATTGACTTAGACCTGAAGGATACTATGCTTTAAACCCCCTCTATATAGATGAGGAAAAAAACCCTAGAAATTGCAGATACAGTCTTTCTATAGCTACATTAGGGGAGTCACTTTCATGCTTACTAATCTTGCTGTGGTAGAAGATGAGCAGTGCTGAGAATAAGCAGATTACTTAACCTGTAATTGAGTTTCTTAGGGGGAAGGGCGGAAATATTTGAGATTCTCATTGAAAAAAGAGTAACCAAAGGAGTGGAAGGCATATTATCACTAAAATCAGCAGCTCAATTCATTCCATAAAGCTGAAGGCACTGCCACAACGAAAGCGACCTTTCGTATTAAAACAAAGAACTGTGCTCTCAGGAAACAGCTATTTCAAGAGCAAATTTTATCAAGCTAAAACTAATTCAGGCTTTTGTGATTTCTAAACTTAAATATCCCCTCCTTTAGTATGAATAAAATAGCGTGCATCAATTCCTTTCTGAAAATATGAAGATGTTACCGAGAGTCTAGAGGAAACGTCGGCCTGTTCTGACATGAACGACACTACTGATGGTTTCTTCATCCTGGCAAGGTTTTGCTTAGACTCTAAAACCCTTGAAGTATTTAAGGTAATTATCAGGTGCACTCAAAAAAGCTGCAGTGCCACACTGCTTTAATACCAGTGTAAACATCTCTTGCATGTAGTTTTATCATGTATACTCCAGTTCCCTACCAGGTACCCATAGTCTGTCTTGACGGAGTTAACTGGAGACCTTTTAGGTGAACATTTTAGAAGCCTCTATAAGTATACTTTTAAAAAAAAAAACTCAATAAAGAGTAGCTGTAGAAATACAAAACTGTCGCAGTGACACACAGAGAAACCAGAGCAGATAAGTTTAACAAGAAATGTAGATCTAAAGTAGTAACTTTAAAATAAACTAGCCTATTGTGAAGCCAACAGGAAATTTTCGTAAAAGACGTGTTTGGCTAAGTGGGGAGCTTCTTGATGAACTGAAAATAAGCACATGAGAAACAGAAACAAGGAGAAGTAACAGAAGAGAAACATAAAACATTATTGGGTACCTAGGAATAAAATCCAAGCTAGGAAAACACCAGCAAAGACTTTAAGGGTAAAGGGTCCTACAGGTACACCAGATTCAAGAGGCATTTCGGAGAAATGCGGGTCTGTTGATGGGTGAGGGAGACAAACTAGAGATAAAGGATTAAAAAAGAGTAAGTTACTCAACACTTCTCTTGCCTTTGCAGAGCCAAAGCCTGCTCACGTGCCTCTGCATGCACCAGCTTTGTTTAATGGAAGAGACTGGCAGAAGCACCAACAATTTAGGGACTACTCAGAGAAGCTTGATGGAGCCATCATGGATTCACTCAAGAGAGCTGAAAGAACCAGTCCATAAGTACACACGTCTGCTGCCTACAGTATCTGAAAAATTCTGGAAACTGGGGGAAACAAGTGGAAGAGGGCTAACATATCCCTCCTTGAGAATACAAGAATAATCCCATCAGCTTTAACTCATTTTGTGGAAAGATCACGGAGCCCTCCTCTTGGAAATCATTTCCAAGTATATAACGGACAAGAAGATAGATCAGAAACAGTCACAGATTCACCACCAGCAAATCGTGTTTGACCAACTAAATTGCTTTCTCCAATGGAGTGGACTAGCTTTGTAGATGAGGGAAACAGATTTTTAGTATATACGTGCCTCTGTGTGTATAGATACATTTTCATTTCAGTAAAGCTTTTGACACCATCTTCTCACTTAGAAGTTGAGCTGAAAGGCCAAACTGCTGGCCAAACTGAAAATTGGCTGGTCCACCAGGCTCAAAGGGCCACAATCAATAACTTGAGAACTGGCTGATAACAAGCAGAGAACCCTACAAAACAACACAAAAGCCCGTACTTCTTCTGTATCTCCTACCAGTGACCTAGATGACGACACAAAGCACACCCTCAGCAAACTTGCAGATGACAACATTAGACAGAGTGGCTGACACGACACCGCTTCAGTCCGGCGAGACCCCAATAAACTTGATTATGGTTAAACATTGTGAGATTTCTGGACTGGCACAGAGTGAAGTGCAAAGTTCTGCATACAGAGTGAGTTAACGTCATGCCTTAATTTTGGTCAAGCAGCAACCCTGCTGCGAAGAACCTGGAATTTATGGTGGCTTCCAGGGAGAAGATAAATCAATAACCCACGCATTGCAAGAACATCAAACGACATACTGGGCTACATTAGGAGGATGTATGGCCAGCAGATCAAGGGAAGCTGTTTAGTAATGGCGAGGCCCTAAAGCTCTGTCCTTTCTCTTAACCTAAAATGTTAAATTTAAGGCAACTAATAAAACGGGAGGACAAATGTTTGCTTCCAGCAAGCACCAGAAGAGTCCTATCTAAATAAATATATATACATTATATATTGAAGATACGCATCTTCAGTAAGATTAGGAAAAAAGTTTCAAAGTCAAGATAAGAAAGTGAGTTAAACTTTAGTCAATGTCCCTTGTCAACGTCACACTAATCTTGCTTGATACACTAGCATCCTTTTCCGTGTTAAAGTAGAATGTATGATGAAATATATAAAATAGTCATTTCCATGCTAGTAAAACCTTGCATGCATTTTTCTCTCAATCTTCCAGCTTCTGCTATTGAAAACATTGAAGTTAGAAACTCAGTACTTTTAGTTCATGAAAGCACCACTAGATGGACACCACAACATTCACTGCTGTAGTGTTGGCTTAGGTTTGACACTTGATTTGAGTGCGGAAAAGAACGCTTACCTTGGTTGCAGAGTAAAGAGTCAGCAGTGGAGTTGGATACATCCCAGCAGCTGAGGAGATATTCAGGATTACCCCTTTTGATCTGAAAGGCAGTGAAGACGCATTATGACGAAATAAAGGAAACGTCTTTCAAATTTCATAAAATTACTGCAAGCCTAAGAAAACCCTTTAGGATGCCATTGAGATTAAGAAATCTTTAAGAAACCCAACCAAATCTTAAATTGAAATTTACCAATATGACTTTAAGCACAATATAAGCATTCAAACATCTAGTATAAAACAGGAGCGACACCGAGGTCAATACAGCAAGGGAAAATCAAGCTCCATACGTACACGTATACACATATACACACACTGGGCTAAACTATATGAATCCGATTGAGCAAAGCTGGCACAAACGCAAAAGGCAACCTCTAAACATCAGGCTAAGGTGGCAGAAATGGCAATACAAGTTTGTCGTATAGTTTACACTTTGATAATCCCTTTAATCTTCTGTATGTTACTTTTATGACGGATCTTCAAGATAGGAAGTACCTGAATCTACTGCTCAAATACAGAAGTGTGTTACTATAGTGTGGAAGATATTCAGTGGATGGCTACAGAAAGTAAGTTGTTCTACAGCTGTATTACAGTAACACAAAGTATTCCACAATAATATTTAGATAAGGGTACAGGTCTGAAATGAGCTACCACCTGCTCTGCTAAGCACTGCAAACCAGACGTATTATTTAGTGCTAGATAGAAAGAAGAATTCATTTCAAAAGCTTCAGGCAAATTAGGGCAAGCACACTGTCAGAAGGTGCTACCAGACAGTCCAACACAGTGAGAGATGCGTCCCTGTTTCTTCTTACCCTGCAGTAAATGCAAGCCAGTTTACCTGAACGTGCTGCTAAGTCTGCTGTGTGCAGAGCAGAGCACATTCACACAGGTACGGCATCACGCAGTTTAACTCCTGCAGATTTACATGCGAGTTTCTCATCGCATTTGTTCATCCAGGTACACCCTATGCCACTGCGGCCACAAGGATTTAAGTAGCCATCTTTAAAACAAGCAGCTGAGTTAAAGTGACCCTTAAAAATTAAAATTAAATAGCTCTTCGAAAATCATGACAATAGATTCAAACCAACAAGGCTTCTGCCGTGATACAAGCATGACTTAAATCTCTTGATTCACCTGTAGAAACGAGATGGCTAACGTGACAGGAAATAATCATTTCAATCATTCAGGATTTCAAACACCTTTGCCAAAGTTCATTGTATTTTTCAGGAGTTACCTGCAAGGCTTAGTTGGTGAGATAAAGCAGCAGTGGGGATCCAAATATGTCGTACAGAGAAAATAAGACCACAAATTAATCATGAATTTTCACGACAGCAAAAGGTTAACAGTGATGCCAGAAGTTTCTCATACCAAGGCAGGTGGTGCTTGTGATATTTATTCATGAGCTCAAACGGGGATTAGCAGTGAAATGAGTATTCCTGCAGTTTTTAAGAGATTACCAGATTGCAGAACACTATAAGCAACTTTTTAAAGAGTGCAGACTGCTATGTGAACAGACTACAGAGTGGCAGATGAAAAATCAGTATTAACAAAATCAAGAATGGATACTAAAGAAAATAACGTGAATTAATCACAAACCTTGCAGGACTCTAAATCAACTATGTGCTCCCTGGAAAACCCGAACAAAATCCACAAGGAGTTCTCTTTCGTGCAGCAGTCACCAAAGCCAGCCAAAGAACAGGATGGTGGGAATGGCAGGGACAGATCCACCGCCACTGAAATCTTGTATTAAAGTCTATAGAACACTTTTATCCCTCCCAACATAGGACAGAAATATTAAGAACCTGACAATTTAAGAAAGGGGAAAAGGAGAAAAAAAGCCCTGATACATCAATGAGGTGAAAAGATTGGTTCCATTTATCTATTTAAAAGACTATTAGGAGCAGCCACGATAAGAGTATACTGACTAATGAACGACAAAGATCAAGATCTTGATTTATCCTCTCGGAATACAAAAGAAAGATGACATTTATTTAAATGAAAGCCTGAAATTTAGATCCCGTTAAAAGGAAGTGCTCTTCCCATACTCAGGCTATGGGAGTACTTGCCACAAAACTCAATTGAGAACAAAAGCTTAACAGGATTCAAAAAGGGTAAGCATTTATACGGATAAACACCAGCCTCATGCTTATAAACCAAACCGAAGCTTTAGAAGAGAGGTTGGTGTTCAGGCTGTAAAGTCCAGGTCTCCAGCATCTGGCTAGACTGCAATTTCCCAGCGGTATTGACCACTACCTCGGTGTAGGGGATTAACGGTCTGACCCAGTGAAGAAAACCCTCAGGAAAATACAACAAATTAATAGCAGCCCTTGCAGAAGCTCCACGTACTGGTCTCTTTGCAGCACTCAATGCCACTGTGGGTTTTGTGGTTTGTATTTTTTTCTTTGTAAAGAAAACAGTCCTAGCCTTAAAAGCTCATAACTTAAAACCTCCAGATAAAAGGGAACCGTGAAGTGTGCGTGGGGAGGGAGCACTTCCAATTACTCCAATTGCAATTTTGCTTCTTAGAGGAATTGCAGAAGAAATGTTTTCAGGGAGGGATCTGAAGAACTAGGCGAGACATCAGCGCCGCAAAAAGAAACTCTGGCGCCATCCAACTCAACTGCGCACTTAAAAAAAAAGTTGGTCAAGACGAAGAAAGCCAGACCCACACCCTCACACCTCCCCATCATTCTACCTTAAGCGGTCCAGCGCCAGGGAGGCTATATTTAGCCATCTCTCTGTTGCTGTGGCAACCAGCGCCCGCTCCAGCTGCACGCCAAGTGGAAAGAGCAAGCTTCCTCTGTAATGTAATTATGCACTTGCTACTTCCCTGGCAATAAATACCAGAGTTTGATATTTGTCAAGAAACAGTCAACTGATTTTTTGGTGGTGGTGGTGGGGTTTTTTTGTTCCCAAAGACATCAAGCCTCGATTTTCGGTTCTGTCAGCCTCCCACCTTAGACAGTAGCCTGAAAATTTACAGAGGAACTGCTCATTTAAGTGTAATAGGAAGCCGCAGATTATAAATTGTCCCTTTAAGTGTTCAGAGCACAGGAGAGAAGCCACAGCAGAGAATCTAAATGCCATTCCCAGAAGTGGCATTCATCTAATGCTGCTATGTTTATTATAAACAAAAAGCAACAGACACACCAAGATGCAGTTGTGTTTTCTCCTTACAGACCCGCAGGTAAAGTCTGCTCTATTTCTGCATTAGCCCTGTAATATATTGCCATAAAACCAACGCTCAAATACATAAAAGTACGCACTACAGCTGCAAGATGCTACAGTGTACTACGTCACATCTATCTGCTCAACAGGCTATCCTCCTTCAAAAAGTGAGGAATAATGATGGGTTTTCTAGTTTAGTTTTATTCTTAGAGCCTGGAGCCCTTTTTCCTAACCCGCTGTCCCACGCGAGAAATTTATGGTTGGCCCAAAGAGCAGCCAAGTACAGCTACCACTTGTTCATGCTCTTGGATTTGCTGGAAAGCCACGTCCTCCCGTGGTTACAGACTCTTTGCGGTGTTAAAGGCCTGTGAGGGATGACTATGCAGGAGCTGGCAGCTGCAGACATCGCTTCTGTGCACTGCGAACCCAACTGACTTCGCAAAACCAAACACAAAATGGAAGCTTTTTCAAATATTTTTTGCTTGGGACAGAAACCAAAGCCTTCATTCATATTGAGCAGCCATTCAAGGTGGCTCCTCACACACAGGAAAGAGTTCAAGATGCGTACTTTTTTCTTTTTGACCACCATGGTTTTTGACCATTTCTCTTTGAGATTCCTGAGGTAATCACGTAGTTAAGAAAAGTAAGAAGAAACACGATGTGGCGTGCTCAAGGGCAGTCAGAACCACAAGTCAGCAGGATCCTGGTTTGCTGCCTTTCATCCAGAACATCTTACCCAGGTTAATGCATAACAGAGGATATTCTGTAAGTAGAGTATACATCATTCTCTCTTGCGAAGCCGAAGTGACCAACTCTGCCAAATAGATAACTATGACATTTCTTTAGACACAGAAGAAACTGAGGCAAAAAACTGTTAGAGTTTCAAAGTTCCAAAAATTGATAACAAAACATTAAATCCTTCAAAAGCTTTGGTCATGGTGGCACCTTCAGAGGGTGGTGGTTTCACAAAAGGCAGGTCCCTTTATCTATCAATAACAATACACAGGCAAGGAGTAACTTTTGACTTGCAAACCCCTAGTAGCTGCCACCACCTACTATAATCCTCATCCTCTACGCTAGCTTTATTGGGATATAAAGCAGAACTCTGCCTTGTGTCTTCTTTACTAATTCAAGCTTCTTAACATGAAATAGCTCATTCTTATCTCCCAATTGTTGAACTAAAAACCTAAGCTGGCCATCACCCTGATGTGCTAGACGCTGACTCCCATACCGGCCACTGCCTCCGACAGTTTGTAACCCTGAAGAAACTTTCTTTTACAGGCGAAATGTTCACTCTGCATCTGTGCAACACTTGAAAAACTGAATCTCGATCTGCAACGAAGATGCCCAGATAGTGAGATGATACAAAAAAATACCAATTTTTTTTTTTCCCCTTAATCTTTGTTGGGTTTGGATGTCTTGGCCCATACATGCCCCTCCTACAGCATTCTCTTGGAGGCAATACCATGGGGACCATCACACATGGTTCTACACAGCTTTCCTCAGTATTGCAAGTGTAGCTCAGACCCGATCTAGGGCAACCCCCAGCAAGCCAGGGTTGGCGCCCCAAGAGAGATGGCAAAGAGCCTGGGAGAGCCAACAGCAGCTCGGAAACAGCCCGGAGGGACTACATAGAAAGGCTGCGCCTTTTAGTTTCACCTGGGAGCTGGGTAAGAAGTCAGTTCACGTCTGCCACAGCGACAGTGGTGTGCATTAACTCTTATTTTAAAGAGCTGGTCTCCAATTCTACTTTTCCAAATGATCACAGCCTTTCCTCAATATACCTCCTACTGTATAATGAGAACATATTCTTTGCATCCATTTTACTTACAATGACTTAGAGAAATAGCCTTAAGAAGGTTATTCCCAGGAACTGTAACCACCCCCTCAGAATAGCAGGTTGTTGAGTTAGTGCTGATGAGTCAGACGGGCTTTTTAATTCTGTTCTAAAAGGAATCACCACAACAGTGGAGAAGGGAGAGGAAAAATAAAAAGGGAATCGAGTGGAAAAGGCTTCCACCGTCTGATGATTCATGCACCATCAGCGTGACTCACCCGGCATTACTCTGCCATTAAAACATGGAGACTAGGCTGATTAGTCACAGTAATGAATTTTTCAAGAAAGGATTCTCCCCTATAAATAATGATGACTTTGTCTGGATAGTGTTAGTGTGACTCACCTTTCCAGCATGCCGGGCAGCACCAATCGTGTCATCTGCAAAAAGAAAACAGTCGTGATGGCTGAGAATGCAGACACCAGACAGCCAGAGACCCAGGGAAGCCTCCCTTCCTCCCAGAAGCAGCTGCCACCCCCTCCACCTCAACCAAGGACCAGGGAAGCAGAGACCATACTTTGCGTGGGCAGTTTATTTTTATTCTACCTGGATGACTTGGCTTTGTCGAGCAGTGTGTGCAGGGAATCTGGTGAACCCATCCAGCTAGTAGCATAAGTACAATCAGAGTAAATAACAAAAATGCCCCCACCGCTCTGCAGCATCCACGGCCTCTAAAGCACATTAAAGAACCAGAGTACTACGGTAACACCTATGATCTTTCTCTCCCCACAAAAAGCAGCCGCCTTCCTCAAGACCGACTAAATCTACCACCTGTGCCAAGACTCAAGACAATATCCAATGCATTTTAGCTAGGCTTACTGAACTGCTGATTTTAAGTTAAAAATAAATTGTGGAGCAGCAAGAGCACTGGAAAGAACTAGTGGAGATAAGTTTCCTACCTTACGTTACCTACAGAAAACATTTAAGACCCCAAAAGATTTTTCGCTGATTACATAGATGTTTTCACACTGAAGAACCTACACTCCCAGGCAGAAAGTAGCCTGGCAAACCTCCCCACTGCTCCGGAAGCTCCTGCCTTCCTTACAACTCTGAACAATCTAATTACAGTCTGGTTGAAGGATCCTCCAGAGCAGTAATCCTAAAACAAGCTTCCCAGTTGCAGACAGAGGAGCTTTGACAAGGGAAACAAATCAAGTATTGATCCAGACTTTGACAAATTTTTAATTAGCGTGAAATAGTTAATTTTCCTACTACTAATTACTGCCATCCTAAAATATGATTTAAATCCCTAAGTTCTCCCTTTAAGAAATAAAGTCGTCAAAGTTCATCTCGTGCCAAATACTACCCTGCCCCCAGCCAACCCTGTTAACAAGTGTCATGTCAGTGACACCAAGGGCAGATCAGACAAGAAATATAAATCGTTACCGCTTTTCGCATCTTTAAAAGGTGTTCCAAAAAAGTCCTTGAGAACGCCAGTGAGGAGGAGGTAATAAAATACTAATGGCATCAAAATGTAACGGTACTCCCACTGATACCAAATTACCTTGATAGCTTAAACCACGAAACATTTGAGCAGTATGGGAGGAATCACACACACACAAAAGAAATGGGCATATACAGGAGCACAAAACACCTGTAAGCACTTTTATTACAAAGAACTCATAGTTTAGCAAGCAGTTCATACTACTATCACTACATTAGCTCTCACATACAACTGAACCTGGCTGGGGGGGGGTTGTTTTTATTTTTAATTATAAAACATACCCTTTCAGGAACAAAGGAGAAAAATCACAAAAGAAAACAAAATGTCAGTTGACACACAAAGAAAATGCTAGGGAAGGACTACATTTTCTATTTTATTGGCATTTTTCACTTAGAATAGATTCGGCTATCAGCCGTGCTGCGCGACAGCTTCGATAAGGGACTGGACAGGCAGGAGTTGAACAGACCTTAACTTTCATGAAGTCGGCTGTTGACATATTACTTGACTCTCAGCACTGCCCCAGAAATCAAACTAAGCATTCAGAGTTGGTAAACATCACCAAGCGAAACAGATGCAACTTCAAAAAAAACCCCCTCTAACTTAGACTTTATAGTCTAAGTACAGGTGAGCTTTTTCTTTCATACACTAATACTTCAAAAAAGATGTGGAAACAACTATTTATTTTAATAGTAAAGGATAAAGAATGACTTGGGCTGATTTTAAGACTAGTTCAAGACTAGCAGATCTTTTCTCTTGGCGCAAGCTTTATGATCTCTCCCACAGATCCCTTGGCAAAAAGCAGCATACTGTTTCTTGCCTCTAAAGGCAGTGTAATGCTGCATATCCCTCCACAGATTGGCACGGGGACACGGACCGCCATCGCCTGCCCTCAGGCAACCCATAAACGGCCTGAAAAACCAGTTCAGGCTCTCCCACTGGAATGCAGAGGGGAACCCCACGTTTGAAACTTCGTCATAAATCCACTCAAATGCATTCAGGGTTTAAATGCGAATTACAACCCACCGAACAGCTCTAACAGCGTATCACGAACCTCCTAGTTGTTACTGATACCCAAATGAGAGCACAGAAAAAATATACAGCGATAATTGTTTGACTTACATAAATTTAACAACTATGAAGCCATCATCAGCTGAGATATTACAATAGGTACACAACGCAGGTAGAAATCAAGAAGTCTCTCACCACCAGCTGTGTTAAATGCCTTGTTTCTAAAGTTCAGCTGGACAGGCAATCTGGGTTTTTCTTTCCCTCCACAGAAAAACACCGATGGCAAAACTGGATTTCATACCCCACATCACTTCCATTTGTTTCCACTAAAATCAATATTTTGAGGGAATTTCCAAAATCTGTGAAATTGGGCAAAACTGTTTTTCCTATCTATATTTTTACATCTTGTGTTGTGTGAAAAGAGATATATGAATATTCAGTATCTTTACGTACCGAAAAAAATACCGTTTTTTTAAAGAATAAAATAACAGAAGGCAGCTCTCTGAGTCAGTCTCACCTCACCCAGCCAAATCCACGCTCAGACTGTTCCAGCAGCGCAAAAGCACTATTGGAAAAATGCTGGCAGGGCATTCTGCAGCCGTATTCAGGTCTGGCGAATTTATACATTGTACACACACGTAAAATATTCCCAGCGTTAATTCTAATAAAACAATCTATATCAGCAAAGTAGTTTTCTATGGACTAATACCATGGACTAATAAGTGTCCATACATGCTTGCACGATCCAAACCGGTTAACACTCTTGTCTTCACTAGCTACGTTCTCAGACACGCCATTACGAAATAGGCAGCTCAACAACAAACATCTAGAATTGAATGAATATCTCCCAGATAAATAATCCAGATTTTAGCTAGGTCTTATTTAGAGATAGCTAGTTCTGTAACGGGGTGTATTTCGTAATGCCAAAAACCTGAAAATCTGAGTCGGTAGGAATTAGCATGTAGGATGCTGGAGAACCCTATGACAGTGTTTCTTTCTCTGGAGGCAAGCTAAGAAAGGGAGAAGAAAGTGGCAGGCAAGCTAAAGGAGAGGTTGGGAACTACCCTAAGCCTTCAGTTACTGGTTACTGAACGCACCCAGGCTTCCTTCACATAACCGTTTTTCGGCACGAATACTACCCTCCACAGAAAGGCCAGTGTAGCAGTTGAAAATGTGAATGTCCCCAAGGCTCTGAAGGCTCAGGAAATTTCAGACAGAGTAAATAGCCAGACACTAGGCGATGCAAAAACTGCCAGCTCAAAAAAAATTGGGTTTTTCTTTATGAAAGTGTACGTTAGAGCAGAGGGAGAACGTGCATGCACGCGTGTACGTCTGGAATACATGGCCAGGACGGTCTTCTTGACATCAGAGGTTGTTAATTTTATCTTTTATACAGTCTGGCAACTTAGCACACAACCACGAAGCAGCAGTTTTTTGCTTGTTTGTTTTACAATGATGATTTCACATATACACAAAATGCTACCACAGAGTTTGGGGTACAGTTCCTTTGCTTTGGGGAGATGCTTTTTTTTTTTTTTTTTTAAGTCAACTTCTTTCCCACCTAACCCTCCATCTCCTAAGTTCCAGCATGTTCACAGCAAATTGCTAACTTGAGGTAGAGATTCATTACAGACCACTTTGTTAATCTTTTATAGGCAGTTATCATTTCTTGATGCCTATTTATCTGCAACTGCATTTATTACATGCCTGGCAACCACAGGTTGTATTGTCCACTATTCCTCATCACACCTGTCTTCTACCTTTTAAGTTTGGAAAAAGGAACACCACCTTTAATGTAAAGAAGCAGAGATTTCTACTTGCAGACACAAAAATGCACAGCCATGTGTCTAGAAGTTATGTTCTAAAAGAGGTGCTACACTTAAATGCTCATATTAGGGGACTAACAAATAGTTAGAAGTTAAACCCAAGTATTTCCAGTGCTTCCTATTTAGAAAAAAATATCTGATCACTGAGTTGTAGTCCTTTCTCACTCCGATGCAAGCAATAGCTCAGGAGTAGAGCTTAGGGAAAGAAGAATAATTTGTAAAGTTTTGAATATAGTGATGTTCACTCAGACTGCTAAAATATAGTAAAAAAAAGCCAAGGTAAATGTTCAAAGTCATCCTTCACAAATTATGGGCCACGTAATTGTTATCCCAAGCCAGAAACCTGATATCACAGTTGGACATTCGGAGAGAAATCATTCTGTGGCAAGATGTCATGACTGCAAGTCACTCTTTCCACGTCCAAAAGGTACAATGATCTGTAATTAAGCTTATGCAAGTACAGCCAAGGATGAAGCTAGAGCACTTCGACAACTTCTCTACTTTGTTATGCAGGTAAGAAGCTTCCTTCAGGTCTCATTCACAAATCTGGTGGAAAATTATAAAGCAACATAACTTCTTAAAGATTGGCAATTCCCTGTGGTGCTCCCACCCATGTAAAAACCATCGTTGCTACCGTAAGATAATTCATAATGCCTGGGCAGAGGAGTCACAGCAGTTCAGAAATGCACTATAACAAAGGGTTAACTGACACTGTGCCTATGCAACTCTCACCTGCAGACCTTGCCCTGAAAGAACTAAGGAATTGTACTCGTGCACGGATAGTCGAATTGATCATAAACCCTCTGCAATGATTATGAAGTTTTTATAATGTACCTCTTTTGAAACAATAACTCCTTAATGCTGCTCATACCCCAAACTGAACAAGTATGGTTTATATTTGAACAAAAATCTGCAAGTAAACCTGACGGCAATTCAACAGAAAATCATGCAATAAACCATGTGGCGAGGTCAGTAACTAGTAAGGGGCATGCACGTACAAAAAGAAATACAGATTTAACATGTAAACCGCCCTGTTCGCTGTCAGTGACTTTCAGAGTCGCTTTGAGCAACATTTTTAGGAGAGAAAGTTTTCCCTATTTAGAGCCGCAAGCTTTCAGAGTCCAGTTTACAAGGGAAAGCTCTCAAAGTAAGCATCTTCTCCTCCCCCCTTGGCTTCACGTAGGCAAAAGACTACTCAGATAAGGCTGAACTTTCTCTTTTCAAGATGTGGAATGTGTCTTTGTCTCAACCTCAAATCTACAAAAAGCCACAGAACTCCAGGAGCTCCTAAATTTCCCCAAGTGACTTGTACTTTGAAGAAAAATCCCAAGTGCTTCCCTGATCATTGCTGAAAAGTATTTATCACAGACACATTTCCCTTGTTCCAGCTTCCTGCGTATCGTGCTCTCAGGTTCAAAGTCAGCAAGGTGGGAAACCGCAGCATCTAATTTCTCCCTCTGGACCATCTGAATGATCTTCATGACCACCTTCACAGAACACTTGCTCCTCTTCCAAGCGCTGGCAACTGTCCCTCTCTGTTATAAACTTGTATTATGCACTTGGCTAAATCATCACCCTCCTCTTTCATGATGACTTTGAATATAAATGTCTATATGAATATAAATACAAAGGCACCTCTTGACCAGACGGGAATACACACACGCGGAGTGATCTCTTCTCACAAGTCAGCGTTGCCACTACCCTCAGATTTGTGTTCCACTTACTGTGATCCTCTCCCAAGACACAGCCAATACAAAAATGCAGGTAGGGTTCTAGCAGGGCACAAGCAACTACCAACTGATTTCTGCTAAGGTACCGTTACAGAGAGGGTATCAGGCCGCACTAGCCCATCCGAACACTCACGGGAGAGAGAGATGTCATTTCCCACTGTCTTTTCAGCATCATTGCTCCCCAGGCTTTCCCTCTTTCTATGCACAGGTCCGCAAAAGAGCATTTCTGCGCTTTCTTAAGTATTCTAGCTTCTTTTCCCCCTTTCAATTTTATACCTTTTGCGGGATTTGTTGGGTTTTAAGGGGTTGTTTTTTCCCCTAAGCTCGCAGTTTCAGACTTTGTTCAGAATCCCTTGCCCTGCCTGGCATTCACAACCTGGTGTAATTCCCCTCTCACTCCTCTTCCATTAAGTGGGCAGCTGATACTAGATCTCTCAGTTCAACACAGAGTATTTATATATTTTGAAGTCTTAAGCAAATTAAAACTTAACCTTCTCATACAGTGACGATAAAACCCCTTCATCTCGTAGGCCTATTATCCCTTTGTATTTGACACTCAGTAGAAAACATCAGCAAGGTGATCAAAGCAAAGACCAGCACAGACACCGAGGCATGTACATGTATGTCATTCCCTCTCCCCCTTCCTCTGTTAATGCCAATTTCCAACAGAAGCCTGGCCTGCAAGCCTAAAATTTCCATTCCCCCACAACATAATAGCTTGCAAACCAATTCAGCTCCTTGCTTAATCAACCGCTAAGCCAGCACTCCCTCAACTATTTAGTCCTACTAATTTTTCAAGAGAACACAAGTTTATGCCTCACTCCCAATGCAATTAGAATATTGCAATGCTGCAAACAGAAACAACATACTTGCTTTTCCTCACATACTAACTACCTCTTGTAGCTTCCCAAAGGAGAAAGAAGAGCTCCCTGAAGTATGGGAAACTACTCGTTATGCTCATTACCTACCTACTTTTTCCACTGGGCAGCAAGTCTGGCATCCTTGGCTTTCAGGACATTAATCCAACAGCCAAATTAAATTTAATTGTTTTTCCAGGTGAAGTCAAAGGATGTAGCATACAAAGGTCAATAGACACAAGAAGACACAGTTGATACAAAGGAACTATAGATGAAAACTATACAGAGCAATTATAACTTTGGCTCTTCAACACTTGCTGGCTAGTGAAAAAACCCAGGGCTTTTGACCTATTATTTTATTCAATGGCAGAAATGTGTTTAGTTTGTGTCTCAAAATGCAATGAGACATCAAAAAATTATAATGGCAAAATCACGTTTCCTGAACTGCCGCTAACAATCATTAAAGTTATGCTTTTTAAATCACCCCAGAAGCTTGAGATGAGATTGTGACAGGAACCATGAAACTTTGCATACTACCCCGTCTTCTTCCTCATGTATCTGTCAACTCAATCCTTGTATAAGGCTGCATGAAGTCTCAAGCTTTCCTGAGAAAAGACCACAAACAAAAATTCTTCGTTCTGTTTATGGCATCATCAAGACCCAAAGCACTTCTTATTTAGTATATTATATGAAAAACGGTGTAACTCCTGCACCGCACATCACTATAAAAATGTGATGTTTTCCAGAGACCTTAAAAAGAACCTCCTGGAGGGGGAAGATGTCAGGGTGGTGTCTGGTTGGGGTTTTTTAATGAGTATTTTACAAGATGTGAGATTTCCAACGCGTTTTACATAGTTCTATGCAGCTTGTCTTCAGCGGTGTACAGGGTGGTCTGAAGGTAGATCACAGTAATCACAATACTTCACACCAGACTGATTGAGCCCCAAAACTGCATCACTGTGGGGTTCACGGGTGACCTAACCCAACACTCCTCTAAGGACATGGCGGGGGCAGACAGCATGGAGTAGGATTTGGGAAAGAAACACATTTAAAAGCTCTGCTGGAAAACAAGTTCTCAAACATTAGGGAAAACTTCACAGTATTAGATCCCTTCTGGTTGGGAAAGGTATCTCTCAGCGTACCACCCCTCCCTACATGCTGCATATCCTCTAGGAAACCCAGCAAGCTGCCTGCCAAAGAAAAAGATGGGTAAAAAAGTAAGAGAGGAGCGTTGCCCTTCAAAAATGGCAACAAAACGCGCCTTAAGGTTTCTGCAGAATCAAAGTGTTTCAGCCAGAACTGAAATGACGTTATTTGACGTGTGTGCCAGAAGAGTTACGGTGTCCAACAGAGGTGTTGCTGGTGGCACAAGGTTCAGATTACCGAGAAGACAGGAAACACCTTTTAGGCACTGAAGATGTTCTGTCCCAAAGGCAAGGAAGTGGATGGCAGCGCTCCAGAATACAACAGCAGACAGGTTGTGCGACACCTCNGGGGCCCAAAACTGAAGGCAGCACTCGAGGGGGGGCCTCACCAGTGCCCAGTACAGGGGGATGATCCCTGCCCTAGTCCGGCTCACCACACTATTCCTGATCCAGGCCAGGATGCTGTTGGCCTCCTTGCCCCCCTGGGCACATGCTGGCTCATATCCAGCCGGCTGGACACCAACACCCCCAGGTCCCTTTCTGCCGGGCAGCTTTCCAGCCGCTCCGCCCCGAGCCTGTAGCGCTGCCTGGGGTTGGTGTGATCCAAGTGCATGAAGATCCGGAGATATTGTGAGCAGAGCCCGAACAGGTACCGGCAAAACACGCTTTGTCTCCCCTGCACCGTCACCTTTCCAGCAGACCGTCACCTCCTTGCTTAAGAGTTTGGCGCGCTCTTCCATCCTAAACTTCATGGGTTTAATCAGGCAAGAAGGGATATTTTTACTTGTTTTAAATGCACTTATAGCCCTGGATAAGAGACGGTAGCAACCTAAAACACTGAAGTAAATATTCGTGGGATTACGTCCCAAAAACCTAAGTGAAAGACACATAGACTTTTCCTAAAATTACTTTTTCGTGCTGTGACTCTCTAGTTCTACGGGTTCTCCTGAAAAAATGACTTACAGATGGTACATATCTCTAATCTGCTCCTCTCCCCAAAACAGTAAGCATCTGGCATGCCTACTGTTTAATTACACAACAGGCTTATGCAGGAGGAAACGTTTTCAAGCCTGGAAGCTTATGCCCAAACTCTGATTATAGACAGTCGCAGGAGCTGTTCACACACAAGGAAAAAAGAAGTTTTCAAACGGCAAGAAAAACACTATTAACACACAGCAAATAGATATTCAGCAAGTTTTTGTATGCGTGAAAACGACCATGTTGGAACGCGAAGGGGCTGACACAATGCGAAGTTTACAAGAAACTGTAGGAGAATTTTGCCAAATTGCTGACCACGGCTGATCATAAACACGAAGACTTAAGCCCCAAAACAGCCCGAGTTTATTCTGGAAACCAATATAGTCTGGCTGCACCTCTGGATTTTTAGATGTGTAGCGAGTTAAAGCAGACATCAACTATTATTCCAACCTACCATCTTCAGAAATGCGTTTTAAACTAATTCATCTGTAACTTTTCTATTCTAACAAAATGTTTCTAGGAAGACTGACACCCCAAATTCTTTAATCACTGAATAGTGCACTCCCTCTGCTGGCACAGCACAGATGTCACACCTCAGCAGACACACTCCACTGACTACACTCATCTCCAGCTAAGAGGTCTATGCATTACAACACTTCTTCACATTCACACCCGCGGCAGCCGTGCTAACATTAAAAAAAAGTCTGCAAAAAGACTTCCATACGAGAAACTTTCAGAGATGCCCATAAATAACTGACTTCCCTGATGAAAATCTTGCAGGAGTGCAACAGGGACACCACGGGCCACAATCCGCGGCCAACTAAAAATCGGTGCTCGTCAGGTTAGCAGTGGTTTTCCAGGTGAAAAGTGCCCGAAGACTCGCTGTTGTAGCATTTCTAACTTTGCAACAAGCAGTTCTAAGAGATCAAATGAAACACACACAAAGAAGTGAGAGTTAGCAGCAGCAAGCTGATTCCATCACCAATCCCATTCAGGCACGCAAGGGTTGCGTTCTCACTGTTTGCCTATGTTTTAATAAGGTGTGAAAAATCTTACGGAAGCGTTGTTTTAAGACGCCCTGTGCCTCCTCACGTGGAAACAGAACACCTGCAGTTCAGACTCCCCGAGAGCACCGTACTGGATTGATTTAGTGCTTAACCTCATCAAAACAGCTGCACGGAAGTCGGGTCTTCCAAGCCAACTTTGAAACACCTAATATTTTGGCTTTGCGGCAAAAGGTTAAGCCTCGGCTACTGGAGATACAAGTTTTGTTATGCATAAGAAGAGAAAGTTAAGGTTTAGCAGTGAATAATCACAAGGAGTCTCTTCAGGACTCACATCGACTCTCTGTGTCGTGTAAGACACAGGTTACCGCTGTTTCTGCTGCCCGTTTTAAGCTTTGAAATGCCAGGATGAAAATCTGATTTTTGAATGAGCCTCATACATGAATAAACAAGGAAACAGCCATACGTTTTAGCCTGAAGTCGGCTTGATTCCTTCCCAGTAAAAGCTTCAGTCTAAATATCAAAAAGAGAAGACAACTTTGCTTTAAAAGTTAGCAAACACTTCTGTGAACTTGGTTTTCCTTCTTGCGCATATTTTGCAGAAAATATTGAAGCGCTTTCTCACGACAGTGTACAAAAAACCTTAAGTACACAGAGAGGAAGGCTGCCTACCCCAAGAAACACAGATACGGGGGGGGAAAGAATAAATTATTTCCAAGAAGGACTAAAATGACAAGCATTAAGTGTTGTTTTGTGTACACACCTTGCTCTTTTAAATAGCTAGGAGGCATCTTTGCAACAAGTAATATTTCACGCAACAATCAGAACAGTCTGATGCTACAATCATAACCTCTGGGTTACTCCAAGATGGAAAAAATGAACCCGTGGCCCAACAGATGAAAGTACTTGCTTCAGACAACTGAATTTTACTCGCTGACTGGTTCTGAATTGAGACACCAAGAACAAGTGTTGGTAACGGGGCACTTACCTTACACGCAGCCATGATGTTAATGTTGATCATTTTGTCAATGGTCTGCAAGAAAACAAAAGTTTGGGGGTTTGTGGTGTTTCAAGTTATTCCTTCAACATTTACACACCCTCTGGGTTATAAGTGACTGGGTAAATTAATCCTTAACACTTAAACATCCCCTTCACTCCTCGCCTTCCTGCTTAAGTATCCGGAGCAGCAACAGACTTTCAAAGTGAAGTCTGGGAATTGCCCTTGTTCATGTTTTAGGGACTCACACCAACAAAGAACAACACAGACATATCATACTGACACTGCATTTCCTAACGCTGTTTGCAGTTTTTGTGAACTTTAATAAATTCTGCTATTTTAGACAGGAATAGATATAAATATTACAAAGCTTAATTGAAGGTAAACCAAAAAACAAATATGCTTATAAATAGTGTTAGTGACGGGTTTTGGAAACAAAATCATGCATCACTGGTGGAAGTGTTCATAGTCAGAGTTTTCAAAGTACTCGTGCGACCAAGATTGCCCCTGCGTCACAAAATGTCTAGAACTATGATACGTTTCTTAACAGTGCAATGGAATATGCAGCTTCCATTGATGAAGTCGCCTGCCTCCCTTTCCTTCAGCCACTCAAAACCCCCCTCCCCACAAGCTAAAGCAGCTCTAGAAGAGCTGCCAGATGAGACCACGGACTGCAGTGGAATTCAGATACTGACCCCAGAGCATCTGTCCGAAATAGAAATATGAAATGAAGAAGCAGGGAAGAGAGAAAAACAACAGAAAAACCACCACCCGAATTGTCTTACCTCGCTTACGTAAGTCTCTTCGCTTTTTGAACCCTTCATTCTAATCAGAAAACCTTGCTATGTGAGTACCTCAACCAAACCTAAATACTTTTTGCTATACTCATTACGCATTTAGTGCTAAAAATAAGAATACTAGAAGGTAATACAAAAGCACTTACTTTATCCAGGTCTGGAACATCAAGAAAATATTCAGGATAAACGTATGAAATTCCCACGTTGTTGACTGAAACGAAAGCACGAAGTGTTAATTAGATTGCTTGGATGCCCTCTGATTTCTAATGCTCTGGTTCATGACAATTTTCAAGCAATACTCTTAAAATGTTGCATTTAAAACATTCTAACCCCTTTAGCCAAGTTTCCTGAACTGTAAATATTAAGGTGTAAACTGTAACTTCCTCTAGTGGGAGGTGTCCCTGCCCAGGGCAGGGGGGTTGGAATTAGATGATCTTGAAGGTCCCTTCCAACCCAAACCATTCCGTGACTCTCTGATAAATATACTTGCGCGTTTTAAACATGTAAATGCTAATTCTCCACTTGTGCAAGAGCTGGCCTGTTTAGCACATTGCACCCGTCTTCCACAGCGCAGGGGGAGAACTTTTCCTCTTTTAGAGGTGTCAGAAGTGTACGGGTGACATCGCCGCAACAGGGAGCCGCAGAAAGGGCGTTTCAAGCCAAAGAAACGCTCTCAGTGCCCGCCAGGGGCACATCAAGTGAAACTGGTTTAATTTTGGGTTTTGGTTTTTTTTTTTTTTGATAGCTAAATAAGTGAAATAAGATAAGAGAGAGTGTCCCGGTAAGTCTCCCCAACACTTCTCCGGCCGGTCGCTCCCTTCCCCGGGAGTCCCGAGGGCTGGGGGTCACCCATTGCTTGGGGACACACACCGTGACCCCCGCCTCAGCCCCGCAATTCCCATGGGGGAGAGCGATGGGCCAGCGGCTGGGGTCCATCATCTGTCTGTCGGTCACTGTGGGGGTCCGTCCATCCGTCTGTGGGTGGGTGTGGGGGTCCGTTCGTCTGTCGGTCTGGGGGTCCGTCTGCCCACCTGTCAGGGGGTGTGGGGGTCCGTTCGTCTGTCGGTCTGGGGGTCCGTCTGCCCACCTGTCAGGGGGTGTGGGGGTCCGTTCGTCTGTCGGTCTGGGGGTCCGTCTGCCCACCTGTCAGGGGGTGTGGGGGTCCGTCCACCCGTCTGTTGGTCAGTGGGTGCAGGTGTCCATCTGTCCGTCCATCCATCAGTGGGTGTGGGGGTCCGTCCACCCGTCTGTTGGTCAGTGGGTGCGGGTGTCCATCTGTCCGTCCATCCATCAGTGGGTGTGGGGGTCCGTCCACCCGTCTGTTGGTCAGTGGGTGC
>VXBO01006675.1:252318-290279 GCA_013400135.1 Rhinoptilus africanus | reverse complement strand
GCTGAGCGTGTGGAGGGGGGGGGGGGGGGCGGGGGGGGCAGAAACAGTCTATTTTTGAACACAGCTGTTCTAATATTTAGCATACACGTTCAAGTTCTTACAGGACGGTGAATTAAAGGCAGCGTTAGAGGCACATGGGTATACGTGCAAGTGGGTTGGGGGGGGGCAAAGCCCCAGTCGCCCACCTCTGCGCACATGCCATCTTTAACTGCTCTGTGGGATCTCCAGCCCTCTCCGCTGCCACTCAGATGCCTCGGGAAGTGCGAGTTGTTTAAAGGACCCGAACACTGTCCTCACACATTTGCTCAATTGGCCTTTTTGTACTAAACGCTCTTCATTAGGCTTGTTACCAACCTATCTTCGAAGCCTTTTGAAATCACCCCAGGGCTACTTACTGAGGCAAGAAAGTAAAAAAATTAATATCTGAAGACCCTATACTATAAATAGAACAAAAATAAAAAGCCCTCACACCACTGTTCATGTAACGTGCTCGACTGTTGTTCGAGCCTTCAAAAAATGAGCAAAGAGCCATTACATTTAAAGTAGTTAAGCAATACGCCTATGAAATAATGCAGCAGCCTTTGTGGGCACGGGGTGGGTTGTACAGTATATAAAAGCATGGAAAAGTAGAAGATTGCCTACCCGTATGGCCAGAGGACAGAGTCTTTGTTAGGCTGCTCGGTGCAAACACGCGAGACCCTCTTGCCCCAGCAGATGCCACCCACTGTCCAAACCTTCCCTCCCCATTTCACACCAGTGTTCACGTGTCCTGTAACTTCCGCGTACCCCACTTTCTCTCCCAGAACTTGCCGTAGGTGGGATGATCCACGACACCAGAGAAGACTAGGAGATACACGTGATAAGGCAGTTCCATGTCAAACGACGACGCAAATAGCATTAAGTCACTTCTGCATAAGGTCGTCCTAGTAGTCAGAGCACGAGGTGCAGAGGAGAACAGGCGTGCTCTGCAGGGACAATGGAAAAGGGAATTTCCTTGATCTTAAAAAGGATTAAGATGTCCTGAAATATATGGGCTAGAAGAGAGAGTAGCACACACCCTTGTTTTATCTGCCAAAGAGAGTCTGAGATGTAGCGTTAACAGAGAAAGAAGCAAGTGTGCTATGTCCTAATCCAGGATTCCTAGTGGCAACTGGGCTCTTGCTGTCCAAGAAGGGAAAATCCAAATCTCCTTAATGGAGCCTTCGGCTTGAAGACTGTGAGTAACTCAGGAGGCACAAGGAGCTAAAGAAGGGTATCAGCCCATTTTTGCAGTCAGCAGCTAGAGGATCCGAAAGTGCAGATACTATCCACCGGTGTGTCCAGCATTCCTGATATTTTGAAAAGCGAATCTGATGTTTTGTCTTTGGAACTGGTACTTCAAATGGTTCTTAGTGGGGGACTGAATGTTACACCACCACGTTACCAATGGTTGTGGGGAGGCAATATTACACCACCATGTTATCAATGGCTGTGCTGCTCTCAGTCGTCACCTACCCATAAGGTCTCCAGGATGGGAAAGGGAGTTCAGGAGGCCTCCTTCACACTTCTCAACTCTGACACACCAGTGTTTTAATCATCTCATTTACTAAAAATCTCAGGTAAGATCAATATTGACCCTGTTTTTTTAACCGAAATTTGCACATGTCCCTTTAATTTACAGGGCCCATTTGACCTTAGCAAAAACTGGGAATTTTGCAAGAGACTATGTACAACGGTATCCTGGTAATCTAAAAAGCAGGCATGATCTTCTGCAACCATACCATCATTTGAAAAAAAAATTGTTGACCACAAAGCCTCAACAAAACACCTTCACAGCCGTGGGAAGGCTGAACGAACCAACAGTCATAATGGTGATAGAGCAGGATGACAACAAGAAAAAAAGGCAAACTTTTGTAGAAGATACTGCAATGGATTCTTCCAAAGATCCAAATAGCAACCCAAGAACTCAATCAGACTGCAGAGGCACAGGCATGTCCCAAACTAATACCTACAGAAAACCAGTTGTCATATAAGCAAAGACACTATAAAAAAAAAAAAAAAGATACACATTAGAAGAGGAACATAACAGAAAAGCATCACTTTTTCCACAGGTGGTAAAGAACTGACCTCCTGAGCCGCCTTCCCATTCTATTCCTGCACAAGATAGGATGAGATGTTCTGGAAACCAATAGGCTGTTTAACCATGTTCCTCACACACGCGCCATCAGAACTACAAACCCTTTCATGGACAGTCCCTTGATGAAAACACTGCCTTTAGTATCCTCAGAAGAGGACTCCAAATAGTGTCTCAGATTTGGTTAAGGTGTTGCTATTCAAAATAAGCATAAAGAGATTTAAGCCATCGTTCCATGTCTATCCAGAGGTCCACCTATGCAAGTATTTGGTATTCTGTGGGACACACATAGGAAAATGGTATAAAGAATAAGGAAAATTACATCATGTTTCCTGAATTTATTAGCGCAAACTCCAACAGTTTGTTGCTCAGAAACTTCCTGAGCTGGGTATGTCTACCCTGACCGTCTTCAGCCAACTCTTCCTACGGCTGTTTGCCCAGTCACCACAAATCCTTACGCATTTCCAGCACCCACGCCACCTCACTGCTGCCATCGTTTTTGCTTTTGAACCTGCCAAGAGCAGAACTGACCAAATTTCCAAGTCAATCCATTCCGATTGCTCCATCTGATGTTTTGAACTGCCATCTCCTCTTCCTCGGTCATACCTCATAACAACGTGGGGTTTTTTCCTTTCTCGTTCCTGTCCCTATGTATTTATTGATACTGCACCGACCTTTGGTTGCTGACATCGAAGAGGTAATTTACTTTTATTACTTCTCAATTTTGAGCCAGAGGGCATGAAGATGTTAACATGTACTTGTTTTCATGTCTGTCTTTCCAGTTTCCTGTGCACTGCAGACCGCTCCTATGCATCTTCTATATTTTTCAGAACTCGAACCTGCCCCTTTCAGCTTTTGCAACTCTTACCTTATTGAATTTCACAAGCACAAGGAAGGTGGAATGGAGACAGCAAAAGCCACCTTTATCCTACACCTTCCTTCTAAGGGGTCTCCGCTATGGTAAACTTTTAAATACACTCACGCTTTGAAAAGAAATGATGCATCATATTGTATGTCCAGATCTCAATTAGTCTTCCTAAACTCTGGGGTTTAATTTTTATACAGACATTGTCTAATGTTCATGGAAGTTCTTGCTAGCAAACTTTATTAGAGACTCGGCTTGGCATTTTAAAATCAGAAACCAAATTATCAAGTTCAGGATGTTTATTGAAAGGATACGTGTGTATTCATACAAGATTTAAGTCCTCAAGATTTCACAGGAAAATAATATCTACTCTTACACAGATGGGACGTTACTGTTTACTTGCACGTGCAAGAACGAAGGCTGCTAAAGAGCAGATTAAGCCCAAGAGGGCCTGAGGAGACCCCCAGGTCTACCTGAGGATAGAAACAGTACCTCCAGAGGCCAAAGGAAGTTAGTTTGTGGTCAGCAAGATCACAAGCGAGAGATGCTGCAGCACTCGGGGGGGAGGTGGATGGGGTGGGGGGGAAATACTCGAGGGAGACAGACTGGGGGAGCTGGGAACCTCGCACTCCAGCAGGCAGGGAGCAGGCACGACCCAGGCAGCAGAGAAACCAAGACAGGAAGGTCGAGAAAGGACAACTCAGGGGCAGAAGGCACGTCAGCACCCTCCGGAGCGACAGCCAAAAAGACACAACGCTGACCCATAATCTATAGATATAGGTATCTATAAGATGGTTAGTTACAGCCCCACTAGGTCAAGCAAAAGCTTAATTAACTCCAAAGGCCAGAGAGGTGTCTGACTTAGAGGAAACGTATCCTGTGTCTTGCTATACAAGGAAAACACTAATTTAAGTGATCGGGCAAACTAGGGCACACCTTTGCTACTGAAAAGATTCAAGTGCAAAATAGCACCGCATCACTTCGAACACCAGAAAAAAGGATCAGACTGGAATTATTAAAAAAAAAAAGTGGAAAGCTAGAAACTACAGTGAGCTACATCCTAAATGAAGACTAATAAAGTAAAGTGGCTAGGAGGTAAGCATCTTCAAATTAATTTTTTTGGAAGCTGGCAAATAATTCAAAGCGCAGTAATTCAAAGCCGCAGCCCCTCTAAACTGCAATCTTGGTTGACAGGCTAAGAAAAAGCCAAGGAATTGAAGTTTTCAGACACAGAAAACTGGGCTTGGAAGAAGGTTTCCCCAGAGGGGTAAACTATTTGCACTTAGATGCGAAAGCAAACAGACACCAGGCTGGTGGTCAGGAGAAGCAGCTTCTGTCAGGTAAACCGAGCTGTGTCAGTGTTAAAGGGGTCTGTGGCACAAAGTCTTGCTGGGAAACAGGAAAACTACAAGGTTTTTTTTTTTACTACTACATTTGTACTTGCACCACCTGTTTCAAAGCAGTTGTCTAAAACAGCTCGAATTTGCACTGAGTATGTTGAAACAAATCCCGTCAACTTTGCAACGGAGAGGTTCAGGATACGAGGCCCACATTGTAAGCGGGTACCAGGAACAGTTATTTCAAGCTCCGGGAAAAGTACATTAAAAACCTGTTGCTAGAACTGAAGCATGTCATTGCTTTCCATGCAAAGCCTCATGTAAATACTGCCATCGCAGTCATGAAGTATAAAGCAACTGCTTGCAAAAACATAAAAGAAATCTCACTCGGTCTTTAGCGACAGGATGGCCAGAGATGCAAGCGAAGCAGTAGGGAAATAGCTCTCTGCTCTTCATCACGCAGGAGGGGGAAAATTTGTTTAAGTAAGGAGATCCAAGTACATCCACAAATAAACATGGCATCTTCCCAGTATCGCTGCAGTGGCAAAACCCACCCTAATCCAGTGCCTGGGCTGGAGAGAGGTTGTAACCTTTCAATAAAGTCTAAGAGGCTGGCTGAGAGATTAAAGCAAAACAGGAAAACCTTCTGCTTTTTAGTACTGTATCTATGCAGGGCAGAGATGAAGAAGAATTTACGACTATACAGTGACTACAGATAGCTCTAAGGTTTTTTAAAGGGAGAGCCATCCATTTTGGGAATGTATGCAATTTGGGAGTCTCGGAGTTCACAGAAGTAGCACGCTGAGTGTCATGTATGGCTGGAATCTCTTTTCCAGGAGGATGAAATACTTTGAGACTGGTGATAGCAGATTGTCATTACGCGTTGATAGTATTCACCATCTAGAAGCGTGTTCAAGTCAGCTGGGTATAACAAGAGCTAGCTTTTCCTGATCGTTTTGTAGGGACTTAAGAATGCAAGGAACGAGCACTGCCTTTCAGCAGAATAGAAACCAGCTGTTAATTACAGTTCTAAGTTACTCAATGAAGTCCAAGACACTGAGAAAGAAATGTAAAATGAGATACAAACCTCTCTCTCCACCCCAAAATCAGTCACGGTGAAATATAGAATAACCAGAAAAGCATACGGATAGTTATTAGGAGAAAAGAGCAGAAACCCTTCAGGAATCAGATCCCAGCATCACTGGTAACAGAAGGAGAAAAGCCATCTAGAGCAAAACCTCTGGCCTCTTTTGCCACATGCCTTTTATTTATATTTGGATTACCAAGTCCCTAGAGAAACTGAACACCTAAAAGGTTAGCCTTTCTGAGGGGGATGAGCGTTCCCGTTTGTGTCGCTGTATCGGTCCTTTTCCGGAATGACAGTTCACACTGCTCATTTCTGTGCAAAAGGCACAAACTTGAGCACGGGAAGTTCCACCTAAACCTGAGGAGGAACTTCTTTCCCTTGAGGGTGGCAGAGCCCTGGCCCAGGCTGCCCAGGGAGGTGGTGGAGTCTCCGTCTCTGGAGACATCCCAAACCCGCCTGGAGGCGTTCCTGTGCCCCCTGCTCTGGGTGGCCCTGCTCTGGCAGGGGGTGGGATGGGGGGATCTCCAGAGGGCCCTGCCAACCCTGGGATTCTCTGATTTTGTGAAATGGGGGGGGGGCTGGAGAGCAGCACAGCAGATAAGGAGGGTTGGCACTGACCCCTCATGGGGAGGGACGCTGCCCAGTAGAGACCTCACGCAAGAGAACACGTGCCTTCAGAACGTCAGCAGATACACAGCAGCAGATAGGTATTTTAATAAAAATCCTGTTCCACGTTCCACACATTTCTATAAAACTCTGAAGCGGAGCACTGGTAACGTAAGGAATTACGAAAGTTGAAGCGAGTTGTAGCTAAAAGACAGCTCTGTCTGCACTTGGTAAGCAAAAGAAGTCTCCAGGCAGGGATGCTACACCGTACCAGTTTCTGCATAGTGTAATGAGATGCCTGCCTAGAATTTAACAGAACTTGCTCTGTTTCAACACATTTTTAAGAGCACATGTGTACGTACATGTGGTCAAGCACTAAGGAATAGGTTCAGATTCCTTTCATTCAACTATAATGCAACTCTGCCAGGGAATTCCTCGCATAGTGCACGAGTTGCACATGTCATTTCATAGATACAGCTTCCTTTAAAATAGTGAAATTTTAAAAATTTAATCATGTATTAAGTGTAGAATGGATTAAAAAAAGCCAGACCTTATTTAAAATGTTACAGTTCTGTTAAACAGCCTAAAGTTTCAATATACACACACATGCACGAGTTAATTCCTCCCTTTTCAGCTCTCAAAGACAGCGCAGCAGAAGATGGATCTCCAAGCCAAAGTCCACAAACCCTTGAGCCACAGGGAACATTTAAGGTTTTAACACGTAAAAGCAGCACTGCTACTACAAAACATAGAAAGAACACACATTTTATTAATATTTGCCTCCATTTGCTCCTCTCTGACTCCCATTACGTCAAAACATATTTCAGCTTTCTAAGATACACTGACCAAGTCAGAAAAACATTCTTAGCAACACACAGGATCAATCAACAAGTCCATTCACCCAAATATTATGCTCAACATGGTAAGCTTTCCTAAATCAAGCTCCTCCTAATTACAAAGCTAACTGAAAACACAAAATCAAGCAGCCTGTAAAAAACAGCTGCAGAGGCTGACAGCCAGGGGGGCTGCACAGTCAAGTCGTGGCAGTGTTTCCGAACGCCGACGGTATTGCAGGCAGGAAAGCAAGCATGGATTTTCATGCTCCCCACCCCAGTATGCCCCAGCGGGGCCGGGCATGAGACACCCCCCCCAGACACTGCCTGGGTGACCCTCCTCCTGCAGGTGTGGAGCTCTACCTTCCAAGGGCAGCTTCGTTTTGCCCTTACGTGGTTTTCGCCATTGCCACCTTAAAATGTTCACTAGGGCTGAAGCCACGCAGAATTTGGTAGAAGGCGATCCCCAGCTGTGGCAGGGAGAAGGGCAGCATTGTGTGACAGGCAGCATCCCAAACTCCCCTTCCTTCTCTCCGCTTTCCTGGCACTATTTTCAACCCCGTGTTCCCCCACCAAGGGTTTTTTTCATATTCATTGGTGGTAGTGGTTTTTACACAGCATGAAGAAAGCTATTTTTAGTTTACTAACTCATTTTACAAAGGGCACGTGGACTAATTTCCAATATTTCCTGTAACATTTACTTTTCCTTAACGTCATCATTACTGCCTCTGACAATGTGTCCACATGATATGTATATACATGTAAACACAAATGTTTCATCGCATTTTGAAAATACAAGTCTAAATTTCTCCAGCCCTATAACTATTAGAACAGTAATGATTAAAAAAAAAATTATTATTTTTTTTTTAGATTTAAGTTCAGCAGAGTGAATTCCAGAATGACCAGGAGTAAGAAGAATTTAAGAGTCACAGAGATTGAAAGGTATCTTAGTATGGGTTAACAAAAAATTGTGCCCTTACTCTCAAGTCAGTTTCAAGACATTTAAATCAGTCACTCTACATGAATTAAAACAGATTTTAAAAGTGAGGCAAGCTTCTAGGCTAATTCATCATTATTTTTTATGTCCTAGATAGTTTCATCTGCATTCAGCATCTACAAAGAAGTGTTTACTGCAGTCAAGACAGACACTTAAAAGCATAGTTTTCAGGGTTCTCCAAAATGTCACTTGTAAGGGAAAATCATTGTTAACTAGTCCATATACGATGCACAAAGTAGTTTAGTACCCAGTTCAGCACTGGAAGAGTTGCGCATGGTTACGAAGTCACACAGCAAGAATACTTGTATCCATTAGTTACACCATTTTAAAAATTGTTCTGCGTATTCTCGGACATTTTTTTCTTAAAGAATTTGTTGTGAAAAACAGATCAACTGAGTTTCCTTTCTCTATGAAGAGCGACTAACTTCCACTAATTGATTTCCTCACCAAAACACATTCCTGAAAAAAAACCCCATAAAAGCGATGATTACCATTTCCTCAGCAGAGAAGTCTATCAGGGATTTTTACAGCTTTGACAGATAAAAAGAACTTGGTGTAATGGAACTCAACCTGCTAAAAAAGTGACAAGAGACGAAAATACACGTTCACAGAATGAAGCTGTATGAGGAGGACAGCACTGCTTGCATCATCCAGTCCTTTCCTTGTGCCAGAGAGAGACCGCTCCCCGTAGAGCCTCTTAAAAGGTCTAATTTTAGGTCTCTCAGCAATAGAGCTTCCACCAATTGCCTTAAACCAGATTTGCAAAACAGACTTTCACTCAGCGAAAACAATCCAATACTCATTTTTCATGTAATATTCCGTATTTATTTTACACTGAAAGTGATAAGCAATATATTGCAGGTTTTCTGTTAACAGAAAGTGTTTAATGGTCCAGAGAGTAGGACAAGGGCTCTTGGTTTTGGCATCCACAACAGCTTATGTTACTAATAGGTTGTTAGCAGAGACAGGGCATTAAGTTTCCGTGTATTAAAGAAAATGCAACCTATTCCCTCACTCAGCTACTACCGGGGGGGCAGCACTGACCCTGAATGTTTGCAGGGATGACTTAATGCCTGGGTCTTCATCCGGGGGTTCAAAAGTCATCTGCCTCACTGATCCAATTACCCAGCGTGTAAAACATTAAGACTCAAGACACCGTTAGGTACCAGGGTTAGTCCTGAGCCTATAAAAACAATGCACAGAGTATCAGAGGTGTGGAAGAGGCTACTTCTGCTGCAGTTTATATTCAGAAGAGGAAACTCAAAGCACCTAATCCCCGTTTAAATAACCTTTACGCATTTCTTCTCCCCGGACTTGATGAGTTTACAAACTATCAACACAACAAATACTGCGTAGAAGGCCTCTGGCAGTGAAGTTCACAGCAAGCACTCATCCAACTCTTCTTTCTGGAAGAGGGTAACTCACTCTTGCCAGCTGGGAAAAAGCACCATCGGCTAGAACTTGCCAGGTCACTTACTGCTACGTGTAATCCATGACACCGACGGCTAAACTTTCTTAAACTGGTTTTCAACCTTAAAAGCAACTAGGACAAGGTTGTCTGTTACTCCATATGCTAACAGCTAATACAAAAACAGAGTCCCTTTTGCAAGGATGCCACTAGTCACCTGTAAAACATTTTACTCGTGGCTCGTACTACCTTGTTGCTGCCTCAAATTTCTCCTAAAGGGTTAAGTAGTCCTAGGACTGCAACCTGTAGCTTGCAGGACATCTGTCAAGGGTTTCTCTCTAAGCATTCTGCTCAGTTTCTTTAAATTAATCCCGGCACAACTTCACTAAGAAAATGCAAGAGAAGGTGATAAAAAAAAAGACTAAGGGGGGGAACCCAAACGACATAAGCAGGATGCTTCTTAAAGAAAAAAAAAAATAATTAAAAAAGCTTCCTTCCCAATTGCTCTGTGTCTTTTACATTCTCTGTTGATTGTATTTGGGGTTCATCTATTCCATTTATTGTCATATTAATAAAAATTAATTTTGCTGGAATCCTCTGTCAGGTCTCTACAGCGTCTGGCAACTGCTCATTTAGCAAGTGCCTGACACCATTCAAAGCAAAACCATGGGAACTTTCTTCACTTCATCCAAGGGAAACTTTATTCAGAAATGAAAATCAAGAGCTGGGTTTTGATCAAAGATCCTTATGCTACAGCTTTATGTGAAAGGTGACTTCAGTGCATCAAAACAAGTTCAAAATATTTGAAGCCATTTTGTCAAGTCCAAGAAATATAGGGGGATTTCAAGTATGTCAAGCTGAACCTGGCTCAGATGATGGAAGGCTGCAAACACATTAATTTACCTTGAAATAGATCACAAAAGGTCAAAATAACTGCCGAATTCAGTTAGTCTTCAAGTTAAGCTCGGGAAAGTGAACCTTGTCATTTCTGTGCAAGAGAAGAAAGAAGATGATGTCCCCTTACTCATAGAGTTTGTCTGCATTTCAGCCTCCTCTATTAAATTTTCCTACCTGACAACTCCAAGATTTAGCAGGGCAGTAGGGGTGGGGAGGAATGCCAACGCCAGGGCAGAGATTACGGGACAAAGTGCTTGGATTTGCCATGAGGGGCATTGGCCATTTGTCGCAGTAGGTCACGGTAAAAGCTGAGGCATGAGAACCGTGGTCAGCATCAGGTCTGCTCCCAAACATCTCCTCCTATTTTTTTACCAAGAAGAAAGTGGCAAAACCCAGCTATGAAACAGAAAAGGAACATTTCTGATTTTGGCACCACACCCCATTCCTTTCTTGTACTCACAAATCGTGCCAGAGAGGAGTGAAAACACGATAGATCCCAAGTCTAAACATGACGGCTGTCGGTTCATGATCCACTCGAAATCTTAGGGTCAAAGAGTAGCTCAAGACGAAACTACCAACCAAGCGACTTCAGGAGCACTACACACTGAGCTCAGGAAACTTATTGGAAGTAAACAGTCAGCTACACGGATTTTAATTGCAAAAAACTGTATTTTCTTAAAGAGAGACATGTAGCAGAATAAAATTAAAGTTTGGAATGCTAGTTCTTAAACAGTATTAAGGGCCTAAAAGACACCATATTCCAGTTAAACCATCATGTGTGAGAACACATTTGAAGAATTTTGATTATTTCAATCCAAACAATTTCTGAGGCTACACCTGGGTGTAACACTAACAGTCACCAACCTGATAGCAGCAAATGGGGATTTACTTTAAAAAAAAAGTTTTAAATTATATAGTAACTGATAAACTCAAAATCTCCCGTGTTACCTTTATATGCACTTACCTACAAGTAAGTAGGTCCTTACACTTGCAAGTAGGAACAGTGTCTAGCTACAACTGTTTGTTCTTGCCTCCCGCAGCTCATGCACAGCTCCACCACCTGTCCTGTGAAGCCACCAGCTAATAACGTACACCTACACCAAATCCTTCTTTTGACAATTTTCCTACAGGCAAGCTCTCTTTAAAGGGTTTTCCCTGCTTGACTAGTTTTCACCACATTCTTCGTACTGCAGCCCCTAGCAAATAAATGAGTTCCTACAGCAAAGTTCTTCTCACATCTGCTCACAACATCCCTATCACCAACAGTGCCAAAACTGAAGCTTTTCTGCTTGCAAAGCCATGATTCTTGAACCTCCTGCTGGCACAGAGCACCCGAGGTGTCTTGGACCATATTCATCATTAAATACAGTAAATCAGGGAACCGTCAGGTTACATGGCATTCAAAGAATTGTCTCCATTCACAGAGAAGTTTTCTTTCTGAGCCTTCCTGAACCCTTCAGAGTGGTTAAGGATGTAATAGAATAGAATCCTAGAATGGGTGAGGTTGGAAGGGACCTTTAAGATCATCAAGTCCAACCATTAACCCCCCCTGACAAAAACCCCTTCTAAACCCTGTCCCTCAGTACCACATCTACCCTTTTCTGAAACACCTCCAGGGATGGGGAATCCACCCCCTCCCTGGGCAGCCTGTGCCAATGTTTAATAACCCTTTCAGTGGAAAAGTGTTTCCCGATATCCAATCTAAACCTGCCCTGACATAATAGAATAGATACTTCAAGAAGGACATTGGAACACCAACGTAGTGTGAACTAAACTAGACCAAGGATTTTCTATAGCGACCCTACTAGTCAGTATTTGGGTATGAAAACTTGATTAAACGATGAGATATGTTTCCATAAAACCTATGTAATTCCATACAAACCTGGTCCATGATCACCTAAGAGGAAATTTAAATTTTTTTCCTTCTTCAGTCTGTGGCCTATGCCCTATGTCTTAGGGAACATAAAGCAGAATTTCCTTTTGCAGCAAATCCTACAGCACCTAATCATTCTGCAAATTCAACTTTACAACGTGTTTGAAGACACAATGGTAAAGCTTCTGAAGTCTTCAACTACTTGTAATGAATCCACTAATTTTCATTGCTCAAACTGAGCCGTAAATTCAGAATATCTAGCTTTCCTGTAGCATCAGTACAGCTGGCTTAACGCGCGTGTGTGCACACCCAAAAATATCAGATCCAGGTCAGTTGGCATTTAACATTCAGAAAGACCTATCACTTATGATAGCGGTTATGCAACTTGCATTTTGTACGTAGATATCGCCCCTAATGTAAGTATATCCTCAGAGCACAGGAAAAGGTTCCTCTGAACAGAATGAACATACCTGATCCTCAAAACCCATCTTGTTATTTGCAACAGAGGCCACTTATCCGTTCCCTAGGATGAGCAGGACTCTGATCGGTGGAAACAGGGGAGGAACAGAAAACATGCACAATTCAAAGAACTGGAATTAGTCAACCAACCATTCTTTAAAGTAATTAAGGGTTGTTACTCGAGACGAGCAAGTTCACGTGTATTTGAAGAACAATTGCAGGATCATCATAAAGAAGTTTAAAGCTGCTTTAGGAGCCTGCAAGGGAAACATTCAAGTAGCTACAGCCTTAGCTCTAAAAAAGTCACTCGCTTGTATACGACAACATCAGAACAGACTGCAGAGACCACATGAGCCTGAACACACCAAAATTCTGTCCAGCTAAAACTAAACCAGCAGGATCTGAAAGTGCAGCTCAGGCTTGCTCGACGACGCAGACTATCCTAATCCTTCAGCATATGCCACAGCGACCAAGGTATACATTTCAGTTGCTCAGTGCTGTCAAAAGAAATGTTCCGAAAACCCAACGTGAGTCACCTCATTTCAGAATGGTTTAGGAAGGAAAGCGGAAAAATGTTTGGGTGAGGCCTAACCGTAATTATGTATTACAGGCTGCTGCTCTCCATAGGTACACGTACCTATTTTTTAAGTCTGAAAATCTCTCCCAGCAGCTATCATGTAAGTGCTGAAAGCTCAAAGCAGTAGATTTATCTGTCTTGGCAGCATCACGCTTAATTCCCAAGCAGGAAAAGATTTCCAGACTGGTACAGAAAGGGCTATGACCACTTTCAGGAAGCTTTTCACGCAAATGCTTGATTCCAGAACAAGATATTTGTAGATGCTTCTATCAGTTACACTTTTACTTAGCAAGACAACTCTGTAGAGCATAGTAAGAAACGTGACTGCATACACCCACGTATGCAGCAAACTACCATCCAGCTATTGCGGTGAAGCACCAAAAAGACCACCTTTTTGTAACTTCTTTACGTATTTGCAGTAAGCTTCAGTACTCACGCAGGTTGGCCAAGCTGCGACACCTGCACTGTTTAATTTACACTGCGACTGTAACGACTAGACTATGGCAGGTACGTCCAGACACTGCGGCACCATCCATACGTGCAGGATGCTAATGAACAATACCAACTACTGCCAAAACAGCACAAGGGAGGACTTGATGCCATCTTTGCTGTAAGAAGGAATGCTCTCTACCTCCTAAACACACACTTCCCTGGCTAGAAAACAATTTTGAATGCCATCCTACATCGGACACTAAAAATCAGAGACAGAGGCACTGACATCAACAGAACCGTATGCCCTCTCTCTCCGCAAACCAGTATGACAGTTACCATTAAGCAAGCTGAAGTCCTTGACTCTTTTAGCCATCCTTACATTCACTAAGCAGCCCCTTACAGCTCAGTGTAAGACAGTCTGCTGAGGCTTGATTTACAGATTATGCTTCACAGTGAAGTGGTGTCGCTAATAAATTCACTAACATTTTTAACAAACGCAAGCCAAAGACCCCTGAAAGAGAGCAGGTCTTACATTTATCTGCATTATGGACAAAAATCATTTTAGGACAGTCTAAGCAAGAGAAGGGAGGGTAAGACAGAAGCATAATCTTAAAGTTTTCTTTATACAACATCGTTATGCTGAGAAACCTGCTTTATGGTACCCAACTCCCACTCCTGCTTATCAAAAACCTCTACGCACAAGGCTACATTTCTCACTTTAACTTGACATACTCCGCATGAACTAATGACCTAGCATGAAATCTGCCTTTATAAAAGACACATAGATTACAGGAGGAATTTCTTGTGAGTTATGGTTATACTTTTGATTGGAAAATCATTCCTTAGCATGAGACTTGAGGAAGCTTTCTCCTAACTGACCCCATACTAATATCCATTTTACATTACTAATTGGAATACTTCAGTTGCTCCCTTATTTTTGCATTACAGCATTACTACACACTTAGTGAAGAAACAATCCCTCATGCAAGTTCTTAAACACATCAACTCATTCCCTATATTCCTATGTCTATGCACACTCATGACACCAAAAAAGCTTCCAGCTCTCTAATCTATCTTTGAGTAGTTTATCTAAACAAAACAAAAGAAGGGGGAGGAGGGGGAAGCTACCCACAATACATTTGTATACTTGGTAATACAATGAGTAACATAAAGAACATGTTTTCAACATCTTTGAGTTACAAAGAAACCACCCTTGTGGCTGAAGCCAACAAAATCAAACTTGCTTCGAGCCGAGGGAATATTCAGATGAAGTAATGGCTACACATTTTTCTCCTTATAATGATTTTAGAGAGCTACTATGGGAACAGGTGGTATTTTGGTCTGACCTGGTAAACTGTTCTTATGGAAGACTAACAGTTTTAGAAGTACTTATTCCAGAATGAAGTTCTATTGTTCTCAAAAGTTACATATGAACACCTGTAAAACTAATCCACCAGGCCTTTACCACTTACATCCGTAACATTTCCTCTGGGCACAAGAGCAAACATTTTCAAAATTAAAGCTGTATATATTAGCATGAATGAATTTCATGCATGCTACCACATCTATTTATAAACATGGTTGTGAAATTTAGGGAAGAAGGTTTCAACTCACTTATTTCACTCGCAACTTGGTCCAGTTTTTCTTCTGACCTACTGATCAGAGCCACCTTCATTCCACGTCTTGCTAACTGCAACGAAACAAAGCAGGAGGCATAAGGACAATCATAAATCACTTCCACGTTAGCGTCCTAATTAAAAGAATTGCATAATTTGTCAAACATCATAATAATGTATGACCAGCAAGTTTGAAAAAAATCACAGTTTTAAATAGAGACATGAAGGGGTAAACCAGGACAAATAGTTCCACGCTACTTCTTACTTGATTCCCATTATGGCAAATATATTATCTTCTCAGTCATCCAATATAGGTGTACAGGCACATTTATAAAACAGAAAGCCAACAGCAGATATTCCACAGAACTTTTACGACACCTCCGCAAGTCAGGGCAAAGAAGTCACTACCCATAACTAAGTTTAAACGGCAAATTAAGATATCCACGGTCACTTGAGCAACCGTGTTGCAAAATTACGCCAGCCCTCGATACTTGCTTCCTTCGGCCAGGCTCCGCTCTTACTTTGTGCTAAACATAGGTATAAAGATTAATTTACTTTTAGGGAAGCTGTGTAACTTAAGCTGTGGCCGGAGCATATCCTGGTCATCAAATCAGCCCTGTCGCCGCAGGTTTGTAACGGGGTATAACAACTCCATTTAAAAGTGTCTGCAGAAAGACAGATACATATCGGAATTGCTCTGCAATGAAAACAATGTTTGTGACTACTCTGAGTCCCTGTTCCAGCGAAAAGTAAGAACAATATATCCACAGTTCATAGCGACACTGCCCTTCAGAAACTTAGCACCTACATATAAAAACCATCTAAGTTCTCATTGCTCTAATAAAACTCCTTCACTGCCTTAGGAAGCAGATGAGAATGGGTCTTAAAGGAAATCTTAAAAAAAAATAAAATATCCCAAAACCACAGCATAGTATAGCAACAACCTAAAGTGACTTAACCTCATCTACTTTTCTAGCAGAAGTATGCAAACCAAGAAAGCTTCTTTCAGAGAAAAGTATGACGAAGTTCGTCAGCAAACTCCACGCTTCGCTCCTGCGCGTGATCTCTAAGCAGAAGAAATCTCATACCAGATCTCTGATGAGCTTAGAGCGAGGTGTGAGGGAACCAAAGACACACAAGGAACTGCTAACAAACTGCCACAGAGTTCAGGGTTACGGTAACTTGCGCTTTCTGCTAAAAAAAATAATCTAGTGCTGAGGATGACTGTCTAAAAGGGATGAAACACATCCACCTCCAGATAAGCACCTGGCTAACCGGAATAAACTTCTCATAAAGCCAGGCAGTAGGCTTGGAAGGCAGCGGGGAGAAGGGAATAACATAGCGCTCTCTTATTCCACAGGATCCAAGCAGCAAAGACAAACACTGTACCTAAAAGCATCTCATCCTGTGACCCCGAGGACAACCTGACAGTAAAGCTACTCAGAGCCTGAAACAGCTGTGGTCCCACAGGGCAAAAAAGCCCCAGCGACGTTCCTCACAGATGCAAGCTCCAGACCACTGACGGGCAGTTTGCTTTCAGCAGTCATAACCTCTGGGCTCCCAGATTGCTTAAAAAGACGCCTAAGCTTTACGGAGAAGTATCCGGCTGTACTTGTTTCACAAGCCAAGGAAGCAAAGCCATGCCAACGCACCCGGATAGCGGAACCTCAGCACCTTTAGAGAACTTCCACCACAAGGGCGAGCTTGAGAGAAACCGCTGCTGTGTTGACACTAAAGGGATGCACTCCGAGAGGCGCAGCAGAAATCTGGAAATGGAAACCCATTTACAAAAGGAATTCTCTGAGTACGGAACATATGAAATGGCCAAGGAAAGAGCCTGTAAGTAGGAACAAATATCACTTAAGAGAAGAAATCAAACTTGGAAAAGATAAAGTGCTCAACAGCAAGTTCAGTTTGAGTCTGACGAAACCAGATCAGTCTCTGCTAAGCACTCGGAATTCACTGGTAGAGGCCGAGCGGGCTGAAAAGAACCACAATAGTCCAAATAGCAATGAGGAGCCTCTGAGATCCCAGTAACTAATTACATTTTTATATAAGGTACAAGGAAGACCCATTTGTTTTGTAGATAACCTGCCGTTATACTTGGATCTTTGTCCAATGTCTCCAGGGTTAGGAAAAGGCTGAATGAGAAGACCTTAAAACTAATCACAAAAACTCACTCAGAGTAGTAAACATTGGGAAGATGCTCTTGTAGCCTAACGGAGTTGGTGGGTGTAGGCATCTGATTTTCTTAAATCCCATGTTAGTAACTACCACATTTTCCACTTTGTTAGCAAAGTACAGCTGCTGTTAAAGCCCTTTCTCTCCAAGACAGAAAGGAGGGTCATGGACTGCCCACCAAAGCAGAGTTGAAGCTCTTGCATGAGTAGGTAAAGCAAGAGGATCTACAAAAAGCAACACTAAGCAGATGCACATAGCGGAGTATGCAACGGGATCACAACCTCTAGATTACCAATAGCACACAAATACATCCAAGATTTAAATTTAAACTCAAGATTTGCAAAAATGAACAGCAAACAGCAAGAGAGGGGCCACAAATAGCAACTCCTGACCATATCCTTTAAAAAAAAAAAAAAAGAAAAAAGAAAAAAGTATGCTGCTCTGGAATCAAAGACTGGGTGAGCATTACCCAGACGGAGAAGAAAACTTGCATTTACTGTGGCACATTCTACCTTTCCTGAAGGTGTGGTCCAGTGATGACAAGGCTATCAGGGCTGAGCAAGGAATAAAAAACTTAACACTGCAAGAGTGAAAAGTGTTAAAATGCCTCTTTGCTTGGAAAAGGAGGAAAGTAATCAACAGAGTAGAGTACAACCAAAGAATCCACAGACTCATAACATTCTTCCATCACTTACTGGTGACCATGTCAACCTTTCAAAGAGGTGATTCTCAACACACCGTACATCTCAAACTCCTCCAAGGAGAAGGAAGCTGTAATCACAGCCATCAGTGCCCAAGCAGCTGTATGCCAGTGTCATTTCTAGCAACCTGATGAGATTTTATAGTAGAAAGTCAAGCCTCCACCAGCAGTCTTGGCGAGACATCTCGAGAGTTAATTGAAAGATTGAGAAGTCTTTTCAGGTATCCCACATTTCACCCTGCATTCACACTTGCCTTCATCAAATATTCTTCATCCACACAAACTGTCAAAGGGTGGATATGTGTTTTATTCTAAATAAGTACATAACAATAGTATTTTTTTTAATAGAAATAAGTTTTATTCTATAGCCCAAGAATGACTGTTTGTACCCTTTGGGGCGATCTGTGCCTACAGCAACGACAGCAGAGAAACTGAAACAGTCAAGTGTTTCCCAGCAGGACATCATACTTGTGATCAGCTTTCCTAATAGGGGTTCACATACAGGGGTCTGCCAGCAGCACACATCTGTGTCTGAAGGCAGCCTGGTTTTCAGAGATGCCAACAGCACATAAAGCAAGCTGTAGTTTCACCCACCCGACAACTTAACATATAGATCCTGAAACTAACCTCCCATGAGGTTTCAGAAGGTGTCTCCCACACCAGAGGACTTCCTCCTGGGCACAATGACCTCTTTCTGCTTGCTCTAGGCAGCTAAATTTAAGTGTTGCATTATTTGCTTCAGTGACATCTAACTGGGATATTTGGCATGTATGAGCTGCGAGCTCCGGGCCAGAATCAGGCGCTGTTGGCACCAGGTTAAATTCCCTCTGGAGCCACCTCCCCCTCTCTTGACCCAGTAGGATGAGGTGCTACTTTCTGCAAAGCAGAAAGGAATATGGGGGCTAGGGGTGGGGGCGACAGGGCACGCAGGGATGGTGAGGGAAATCCGAAAGGCGAGGACTACCCGTAAAGATGAACGCTACTTTCCCCATGGGCTCTGCAGAACAAAAAATTCCAGAAAAAGGGAATCTCTCACAGGTGATCACCCATAAAGTCACGCCGGTGTTTCGGAGAACGCAAAAATGAGTACAGACAGGATCATTTTGGTACTGATGCTGGAGTTAAAAGTTATTTTTGCTATAAACTGTTGTAGTCAGCACTATTTGTCATGATGTTCTCTGGGCTTACAGGCTAAACTAACAGGCACTTTCTGTCTTAAGCAACACATTCCAGTACCATATTTGGAGCCCACATATCCATCAGGAAGAAAAGTACAGTAAAAGAGATAGAAGTAAAACCCAGCTTCAGAGACTTCATGAATTACAGGGAATAATTGGAACATACTTCCGGCAGCTAGAGATGCCATTTAGTCAATGCCTAGAAATACCAAAAGGAAACACCAAGGATTGAGAAATTTAAAATAATTGTGCCCACTACAAAAGTTAAATAAAAAGTGAAGGGCAAGTTAAGGGCTGAAAATAGAATTCACAACTAAAGAAAACTAGCAAAGAGGGATACAACTTTTGTCTGGTCGCCTGAGGGAGGCAAGGCAACAGACCTCTTCCTCCACAGATAACTACGTTAAGATAAGGCGAGGAGATATGACGTGCTGCTTGACAGAGTTGAAACAGCATAACATCTTGCCAAGGACCGAGATACACTTCCAAGCGATGAGAATTCTTACCTCTTCTGCATAGGCTTTTCCAATCCCATCAGTAGCTCCTGTGATCACTGAAAAAGACAGACAGATACACGTTAGTTGCTTCACAGAAATAACCGCGATGGGTGTTCATTAGTAGACTGCTAAAGTACTCATTCCAGCCAAGAGACACGTCCAAGTTTCTGGAATAGGTGTACAACTTATTAAATATCTTCGGAAATTGGCACTATTTTTTTTCCATATGTAAGAAAGGAGAGAGAAGGAGTTACGAGCTTAAAAGTTATGTTCAGAATCACGTTCAGCACCCCCTCTCACACCAGTCATCTGGCCCGCTATGCTTTTCAGAAGTTTTGCAGACTAAGAGAGATTTCCAGGTCTTTTAACATAAAAAAAAAGCTTAGTTATGACTATTAAAACAGCTCTCTTTTTTTAATAGTAAAATAATAAGTATTTTAAAGCCTGAAAGCATCCAATAAAACAAACATCTTAGTCTCTGTTAGTGACTCTCCAGTAGATTTCAGACAGCCCTGACCATTGTGTTTACCAGCAGCAAGTATGAGTGACTGACGCGGCCACCAGTTACAAGCTGGGCTTCTAAAGCTTTAAACTTTCTCACCCATGGGTGGCTGGGATCTGTGCCAAGCCTCAAGTCTTTCTAGGATTCTTTTCCACATGCTGAGAAGCTCCGAGTGACTCAACATGCCATTAGTTTGACAGATTATTCCAGGGCTCTCACCACCCCAGTAGCTGATCATCTCAGTTTGCGCGCTAAATCGCAACTCCTTCATCCAGAATCTGCTCCTCCAACTACTTTTTAAGCAAGCACGTTCAGCACCGCTTCCTTCCTCAACATCAAAGCCGATGCCTACACCTCAACATCCTTACTCAATTAGCTCTCTACTCATTCATCTGTCTCCGCTCTCACACTCCAAGTGGCCACAGAACATACCAGATTTTTCTGGCTGTCCTCATGTCAGATCAGAACAGCTTGGTTTGTGCTTCTACTGCCTACCCCCTGAATGTAGGCACACCTCAAATAACTGGGCTTGTTTAGTGTTTCAGAAAACTGAGCTGAGAGTGTTGGTTCAAGTCTCAGGGCGAGCTCTACCTGAGCGAAACTCAGAGCAGATGGAGGTGTTGTCCGGCACTGGGACTCGGCAATAATTTCCCTTCAGGGCATCAGAAGGAGAAGTGTTTGCAGATGATTTGATTAGTCACTGCTTGCAGACCACCCATAACAGTTGGCATGCAAACAGCATGCCAGAATATTTCTGTTTGAGTAATAACAGCTCGGAAATGCTGTAACCATTTCGGTTTCTGTGCCTGCTAGCTATAAAATAAGTGGACGTAATCACAAGCGATGAAGCTGCCACTGAGGGTCCTATTTGAGCTCGAATGGCCAGCCATCAGTCCAGAAACAGGCTAAGAATGAAAGATCCAGTCATGCCCCTGACTCGAGCCAGATTTACAGACGACCATAGATGAAGGTATGCACACGTACATTTATCCCTTCCCTGGTTTCAAGGTTTATTTGCAAGATGCCATAGCTCCGGAGTGATAAAGATATGCATGACTGTATACACAGGATGCTCAGAGTTCTAGCTGCTGCGTTGTCAGCCCCAATGAATTTTATTGCGAAAGCCAAGTGTCTGTGTCACCCCGTTTTGCCACTTCCTATCCAGCCACCATTAGGGAAGCGGGAGTAATGGTTTGGTTATAGAAACAAATCCACATATAGAAAGGTTGAGCAACAGCCCAAATAATGAAAAAAGCAGAACTTGGAGGAAAAAAAATCAAGAATACATTCCCAGGAGCAAGAAATCTGTACTGGTACCCCTCCCGTTAGGCTTAGAGCAGTTGTTGGACATGTTCTAAAGTTGACCCAATCTGTAAAACATTCAACTTCAGTGACTTGGTGAAAGTGGTTATTTATTTCATTATAGTTAGTGAGGTACCTAAAGAACAGTCGTTCCCTCTAAGGCTTGTAGATCGTTTCTCCTCCTCCCAACTCAAAATTCATGGACGTAATGGTTTTATCCCCAGATAATAAGCTCAGCTTTTTAAAATATTGTTTTCTGACACTGCAAGTTGTTCGGCTTCTAGCAACTACAGCTGAGAGCGTACGCTCCGTATGGCAGGGACTCAGAAAAGCATCTGTAGCCCTTTAAAGGCTTAGTAGAGTGCAAGTACAACTTCAGTCAAGGCTATTTAACTCATTTATTGAATCCATTGCTTAGGTAAATTGTAATAGAGTTGGCTGGAGCATGAGACTTAAGCAGCTGAAGATGAGAGATTTGATGTATACTCAAGTATGAATAACGGGACGGTTCCTCCCTCTTTAGACCCTACTTCCAATTAAAAGAACCTGTAGTCCAGAGGTTAAAGTACCTCCAGAACAGAACCTGAGAAATTTAAATAAGTCTGATATAAATTATGAAAAACATTACAAAATCCCACCAGGAAGAACAAAGTCTTTGAGCCATCACCTACATAAACAGGTACCTAACTGATACACACTGCTTTTTGCTTCTGCTGCATATAAAGGCATAGGCATCCAAAGTACACAGCTAGTTTTTCTTAGCAATAAGAGAATCCTCTCCTCACACGATGCCATCATTTTACTGGTGGCTCCGCTTTGAGAAGGATAACTTTGTCTCCTGCCCTGTGCTCCCACAGCACCTTGAAGAGCAACCACAGCACAGAGGCCGACTGCCAGCGTGTAGCCTACAAAACACTGTTTTTTCAGGCCACGCTTTTCTTCCTAAGGCTCTTCAAGAGAAGGCAACTGGCTTGGCTCTCACTGACTCTAAGGAAGTTAATTTCCCATCAATGGCTCCACTGGTGCAGAGGCTGTCGGGGTCAGCACCGGAGGACTGAGATGGGAAACACGCACTAATGCAGACCTGTCCTGCTGCTGACCAGTAGCACCCAGTTCAGGCAGGGAGCTGTGGCTCCTGCCTATTGACAGTGAGCAGTTTGTCGGGTCAGGAAGGCTGCCCAGACAGACACCTGCCTGAGAGAAGGTGCCCGAGTCACACTGCAGAGAGCAATACTTACACCCTGTGCTGTAAAAGCAACGAGAAGAGTTGTTGGGGTAAAAGCAACTGATTGGACCAATATCATGAGAGCCAAGATTCAACCACCTCATCTTCCTCCATGCTTTGGATTAGCCGAAATGTATATGCTATAGGGAAAGGGGAGAATGATAAACGGAGGGTTTGGTAAGACTTCTGCATTAGTAAGGCACTTATATTTTTCATATTGATTATGTTAATCTCTAGTTTACGCTCCAGAGCCAAGCGTTGTGGTTTTAACCACCCCAGCTACGTACAGAAGCTGTGTCAGTTTAACTAAATTTTACCTGTCACCCTAATGTGCTGAAGCTAGTTTAACTCCAAGTGTAAATTAACTTTTAAATTCTGTTTCTTCTACAGACGGCGTTCCAACAAAAGTTAAACTGACTGCAGTTGGCAGAGCTTAAAGGCGGCAAAGCAAGCAGGGTAGGAACAAGTTATTGTCTGTACAAGAAAGCTGCACTAGCTCGTAAGTGTGACTATACACACTTACTCAGTAGTCAGACTAACTGTAGTAGCTTCCCACTTCAGCCATCTGCCGTCTCCAGAAGAGAAACAAGAAGAGTGCCCAAGCAGCTCACGTGTGAGCCCATCGAATTAAAGTCTGTCTGAATGGAAGCTTGTATTGAAGAACTGGCTGATTTTAGGCACAGAAGTCAACATCCGTCTTCCCCTGACTTTTGGGGCTGTACAGGAAAAGGGGAAGAAAAATAAGGAAAGGTATCCGGTAACGTGACATACTCTGAACACAGCTCACTCTTAATAAACCAATACATGCACTCATTTTGGTTGGAGATGTTCTACCCTGGGGAAGTTACCAGTAACCAGAATTCAGCAGCAGAATCCACAAAATAACTAAACCGCATCCTGAACAGATCCCCCTCTCAATACCTGGGGTTTTGAAACTAGCATACGTATAAGTACAGAGGCAACATTTGCAAGAATACATCACCTCTTCTCAGTTCTGAAAAACCTCCCCCAGGATTCCTGTACCAAATCAGAGCCCTACACAGCCTGGCCCTTTGTGAGTCCAGCACACTGGAAGGAACATCTCTTGCTCTTCTATGTAATGACACTTTCTTGACTGGGTAAGAATGGCATAATCATTATTATAATGGGTTACAAAGGTATGCATGGATTTTATCCTCTAGTCACAGCTTTCATTTCAGTTGTGCACATCTTATTTATCCCTTCCGCTGACCCCATACCATTCAAAATGGTAGACAAGAAGTGGGAAACCTGGTAAAACATTTAAAATCATCATTAGTGTACACCACATAAGTATAAGTGAGTTTGAACCCGCCAATGCTTTGGGTGCAGCCTTACTAAGGTGTAAGGGCTCAAAGAGAAACATTCAATGTAGCATCAAGGTCTCCAAACCAAGTAGTATGGGGCATCATCTGCTCACCCCACTGGAGGAGGTTATGCCATATGTAGGCTGTAAGTCTTTCAACTGCCATTGTAGATGTATATGTCTGCACAGGAACTCAGATCAACAGTTATATTTTTAATTACAGTATTATCCTCAACACACATCATGGAATTACTTCCAGAAATTACCAAAATCTGCACCTTAGGAGAGTATAGCATCTTGGCTTCAAGGATTGTCCCCAAATTTTGCTTCCTATATGGTGTGGGGAGGGAAGAAAAATAAGTAAGTAAACAAATCACTTTTCAACTCCTCCTTTGAGTTCACTTGTACATCTTTGACTTCCTTCAACGACTTCTTCAATTTCAGATACAGCTACACAGGAATCCACCACAGCCTCTACTACTGAACTAGTTACTGATAGATGCAACTCACTAATTCTCTAACCCTTAATACCACCTAGCCACTCTGCTTCCTAATGTTTCACCTGATGTGTTTTCACAGCTTTTGTCACATATACAACATCTATGATGCAGCTCATAAGCACTGTCATCATTTCCCACCCAGTACCAAACTCAAGGCAACCCTGGACAAACACGGGGCAAAGTTAAACGAGCTCAGCAGCCAGTGAGATAGATGGTCTTGCACTAATAGGGAATAGCTTTCCTGTTGTTAAAAAAGCCGTAGACCAAGCCTATGAAACATGTTGTGTAACCAGCCACTGACTTTAGAAGATTAACATGCCCGGTGGTACATGCCTTTAGAGGTTAGAAATGTAGATTCTTCTCCAGAAGGCTTACAGAGGGGTGAATATGCAAATGCTTCCAATAGCACTTGCATCCTTCAGAAATCCTGCAGCACGTGGCTAAACATGCATGGGATGAGGTACCACCAACACTGCAGGCAGCTCACAAGCTCCTTCTGCTTGTAAGAAGTAACAGCCTCCATCTTTCCAAACAAGAGGTCACCCAGAAAGCATCCACCACCTCTTAAGAGGCACACTGCATAAACACGACCTGCTGTTAAAAAGGAGACTACTGCTGCACAGCCAGGCAAAAGCAGCACCCAGCAGCACCACGGCAGTCTGTTTTGTGAATGAAGTGAATATTCAAGGCCCAGAAAGAACAGTTTAATCTGCTTCTCATGCAGCCAGGGCATCCTAAAACAAAAGCAAAGAACGGTGTGGGAAAGCATGAGGCAGGCATGTAGAAATCACCTTGTCTCACGACAGGAGCAAGGACCGGCGTTGACACAGGGAGAGGGAGCAAGAGCAAGCACAGAAAATTCTCCTGCAGCTCTGCAGAGCAATCACGCTGAAACAAGATTACGGATTCGTGACTCCCCAATTCAAGGTTAGACTACAGAGAAGATAAAGCTTAAAGAGATCAAGCCTGCCTTCAGATACAAACACACGTTTTCCACAGCAAAATAAGCTTTTGAGATGCCTAATGGAGATAAAGCATGGAATACTTTTATCCATGTTGCTGCTAGAGAACAGCATCAGGCATACTCCTTGCACTGCTTTGACTACCTGCACAATGAAGCTAACAACAATTATGCATGTTCCCTACTAACCTCTTCAAACTACAAACTCGTTTCAGTTCAGCCATTTTCCTGTTTTCATTCAGAAAAGCGTGAGGTTTTAGGCAATCTTTCAAAGTACTGCAGATGCACTCATGCGCGTCATTACCTAGGAAGGAGAACTCAAGCCCCTAACAATGTCATTCCCCCTAGAAAGATATGGGTCCGGCAATTTGGGAATACCTATACTCTTCCTGCCGAAAAATTAAGCTCACAAACAGATGCCAAGGAGATCGGATCTCAGCTGTATTTCTGATCCCTTGGAGGGGTATTCAAATTTGTTGTCAAAATGGCCACTGCAGAACTAGTCTCTCAGCTACATCCTCCATTCACAAAGAAGAGCCGTCCCTGTCCTGCAAGACTAAACCCAGATACGGGCGAGGGTCTGGCACGGCACGGCACCCAGAATAATAGAGGAGGAACCTAGTGCGTCTTGTTAAAGCAATACAGTTGAGAGAAACTTCACAGCACAGCTAACCTTAGCACGGGTTTAAAGCACAACACATAAATAACTGAAGACTCGAGATTCTTCTGCTACGAAACGCAGAGGCTATATTAAGAATATGACAGCTCCTGGGGAAAACAAAAGCTGGCAAGGGGAGAAAAGACTATCCCTGCTTGGCATCAAGCAGTGCTTCATTTATTACAGATTTATATAAATCGCTGGCATTTGACCAATACCAAGCTTCTAGATTATCTCCAGCCAACGAAAACACTGTAGTCTGTGGTGGTTAAAAATATTCTACTTTTTGTCCTCAGCTTGCTAGGAATGGCTATTTTTAGTAAGAGCCCAATCAACCTTATCAAAATCAAGCATCAAAAATAGACTGGAGAAACACTGGAAGCAAATACTATTTTTAGCTGCTCCGTCTATCCCTGCCGTTACCCGCAAATTCTGACTGCACAGCCCATGCACGAGCGCTTAGTTATTCTAGGCAGATCCTCGTCGTGACCCTTTTTTCCCTGAACACCTGAATGCAGAAAACACTCGATTGATTAAAGATTAATACAGCCGCAAACCGTGACAGCTGCCTTTCGTCTGAGTGCTTTTGGGGAGGGGGAGAATATGGGATGACAGAGAGCTTGCATCAGTATTCCTCTTGGGGATCTATTACATGGAAAGAAAATTGCTATTTCAATTCCCTTTTGTTGCTAAAAATAGCAGCCCCAATTGATTCAAGCAAACAGGGCACCGGCTTAGCAATGCCAAATTTAGAAACCACTGAAGTCCCAAAGAGTGAACGCTAACGCAGTCTAACACATGCCAGCTCATATTTAACAAAGAACAAAGAAGATAAGCATGCCGGCTGCAAGTTAATAAGACAGCAGTAACTCCCTGCATTTTTATTAAATAAAAACAGAAAACTCGGTACAAAAATAAGACAAACTTCACTTCTACTCTCCATTTAACTTGCTGAAACAGGAAGCCTCATCAGAAAGATCATCTGTACCCAAGCTGAAATCCTAGAAATGCAGTGTTGGGGTGGTTTTTTTTTCATATAAAAGGGGTTTTTTCTGCATAAAGGAGCTAACACTTAATGATCAGGCTTTGAAAAGACAGGCTACAGAAAAAGGTTCAATTCCCAGAACCAAACACTTGATAACAGCTTGTGTCTAGGAGCTAGGATTGTGGGTAGAAAAATATTCTATAAATATCGCAGCACTGACAAGTTCCCATTTTATCTAGAACTACATACGGCAAGAAAGGGGTTTGGGCAGTGCACTCTCAAGATTTCTTTAGACTTGAAAGCTAGAGGCAATCTAGAAATCCCAACAAGAAGACCACACAGAAGTGCTCATAAAAGTCACAGGCAACACTTATGCCACATCAGGTCCAAACGCCTCTATGCGATCTCTCCCCATCCCAGGACGGCCGCCTTCATCCGCTCAAACCTTTGCCACGAGGTCTTTTACCCCTGTTCGCCATGGGCTGCTGCAGTACGGATATGGGGTCTATGAGGAGAGGGGGAACTTTGTCGTCCCATCTCCTGGGTTCAGAAGCCCCCACCCCATCGTTACAAATTGAAGAACTTCGCTGCTTTCAAGGCTTTTGATCCAGAAAAACGTCAGGTGAACCCAAGAGTGCCCCAAACTCCACTTCTGCAATAGCGAGGAAGTGGTTCAGATGATCTCCTCGAGTCTGTCTAAGCTGAGACAAGCATACGCAAAAGCTACTGCTGCCTTGTGCTCAGTAAGGCGCTACCGTAAGAGTTACTGCAGAGCATTAATATTCGGCAAAAACAAGCTCTCGTTTGTTCGTCATTGTGTACGTGACAGATGCTGACTGTCACCACAAGCACGACTAGGCCAAGAAATCACGTGCTCTGAGGTCATTCAAATTACCATTTCTGGTTCTTCCTGCCTCTGGGAGAGGGTGAATACAGCCGGAAGATTTAGAAGATCAGGTAGCCTGGGACTGGCACCATCTGAAGGCTTTTAGTGTGTTTGACACTGGAAAGTTGCATAGATAAGTTGCTTTTCGCAGCCAGTAGAAGGACCTCTGGGTCTGGAGCCTGAAAAGCTGAAAGAAGGCTCTACGTAAGAAGTCACTAGAAGAAATCTGAGATTTTTTTTTTCCCCCCTCTTTCACTATATATTTGTAACAGGCAGAAATATACATTCACATCAGTGAGATGGTAACAAAAACACACCACCACCTGTGAATAGAAGAGGAAAGCGAGTGATCCTGGCAAGCTATGGGCATATCCATCTCAAGCCAAAGCTATGCAAGGTGTCAGAATAACCACAAACATAGAAAAAAAGTGGAGATTGGGATAAAATGCAGTGCTAGAGCCATTTTTAATCAAAAGGCAAACTGTGCCAAACTTAAAAAGCGTGACCAGTTTAGACGAGAATAATATTCCAGACCTGCGATGAAAGGAAAATCATTTTAGATGATGCCCATAAGAAACTATGACTCCAAAGATGACTAGGACCAAACATAAGAATCTTAGAATATCGTTAGGAGCAAACTGGGGAGGCATCTACAATGGTTCAGACCAAAGGGAAAAAAAAAGGAACTTTATCAGGATAAAACCAAATTACTCGTTACACTCCTACACTCCCCAGGGACTGATCTCGGCACAAATCCTGCTCAGCGCTGTTACTGGTGACCACGGCGCAAGGAAGGGAATGCTTCATGAACTTCACGGACAACTTAGCTACTGAAAAGGATGACAGCATCACACTGCAAAGAATTAGATGGGTTTATAGACCAGAGTAATAAAAACATAATATGGCTAGATATTATGTGGTGACACAGCGGTACCAGATGTCAAGGCGCACGCTTGAGACTAACTTTGCTTAGAGTCGAGGTGACCGTTGCAAGCGATGGAAGGAGGGTACCTGGGGTGCAGTGGCTGAAGATAAAACAGACTATGAACTGCCATGCTGATGCAGCTATAAAGACAACCTATATAACCTGATTGCATCCACTGAGGTGCTTCCCCACAGTAACAGAAAGCAATAATGCATTAAGTAATTTAAATGGGAACAGCTGCAAAAAAAAAAAAAGGCTGCTAAGATGATTAAGAATTACCTGGTTTGGGAGATGAGTTAGATGAGTTAAGGAGAGTTTTGTTTGCTTTTCATAAATTCACCTAGTATGACCACCAGAAAAATGAAAAGCTCAGGTTAACGCTGGGAAGAAAAAGTTGATGACATTTAAGAACGGAAATTAGTATATCTCAAAGGGGCGGGGGGGAAAAATGCTCCTGACTCTGAAGAGCACGGTAAGGATAAGGAACCTGACCTGCTGGAGGAGCTCCAAGATGCAAGACAGGAGTGCAGGACAAGACCGACTTCACTCTGGAACAGAACTACAACCTTGCAAGGAGAATCTGCTCATCACTATCCATTGAATGGATCAGAAGGAAAATGAGAAACAAAATAAGTCTGACTGCAATTTGTTGCCTGGTTTTGATACATTCTATTAATCACACGCTTCTAGGCTTCCTCAGATTGTCAGAGGGCATCAGAAATTCTCCTTTTTTCCCCCCCTCCCCATCCCAACGCCTAATTTGACTTCTAGAGTGTCTCTGCTCATTTCTTCATGAAAGCAAGGCGAGCTGCAGCTAGGGATATGAGAGACAAATGCACAGTGGTCCTAACAGAACAGAGACTCTGTTTTCATGAAGAGGATCTGAACCAGGGAGGGATTCCTTATGGAACCCCCTGTTGTGCTGGCAATAACTCAAATCATCTTACTCAAGCACCTCCGTATATATTCAAAGCGAGAACACAAGTTTCAAAAAACCCCAAAAAACCTGAAGCAACAGCAGCTTGTACGGGCTTTTTAAGATTGGACCATGGGCATGAAATTCCATAATTTTTTGCTGTACATGCCAAGAGACGCTCAGAACGCAGTGCTAAACACAGCCTTTTCTCTACCCCTCTGAAACACTGGTTGACCTTTCAGAGTTTCGTGACTAAGACATGAAGCATTTAGAATTCTACAAAAAGTAAAGTCTAGAAGAAGCCTTGAAATGAAGATTTGGGTGCATTTCCATCATAGTGCATGGCACATCCCGACGCATCAGGTCATTAAAAAAAAAAAAACCACAGGTAACTGAATAAAAGCATCCTGTCATCATTCATCTGTTCCCTCCATTTGCACATACCCAACTATCTATATTGGAAACGAGGCGGGGAGCGGAAAATAACGTAGTGTAGACAAGGTCTCTCATTGTATAACAGTTTTATGACAAGAACAGACATTCCAGCTCAAAACAGAGAGCCAGGTAACCCAGGACTTGGTCTCTGGCAGGGGTCAGCAGTAGGTCCTGAGGGGAGAATTTAAGAAGCAGCCAAGTACACCGTGATACCTCTCCAGGAAACTCCTCCTGCCTCCAGCTTGCCGCTCTGCGATTTGGTGGACTACAGCTGTGATTTTGGACAAATTCACAGGAGAAAAACTATCAAGACCTTTTACAGTAATTTATTTTTTTTTAATCCAGGTAAACCTTCAGCATCTAATCAGACTGTAACAGGAAGCTACACATCTGAACAATATCCTGCAGAGGACAGTGTCATCTTCTGTTCTTTTTGAAACCGCTCCGCTAGTTTGGGATTTGGTGCTTTCTCCACCATCTTCCAATCATGGTAAGCAACCACACCGACCACTTTGCTTCACTTTCTCTCTGTCCTTTAAATTGAAGCTGTGGAAGTTATTGAAGCTTTTCAAGTTATTTTATATATTTATTAAACAGGTAAATCTCATGGATATAACAAAATTTGTAAGATTAGACATTCTGGCAACCCTTTGATGAGAGCCTCTATCAGAATCCCTTTGGACTACAGGTCTGCAGATAGCAAATGAATTAAAAAACTAAGTACATTTAAAATACCAAAATTATCTAAATATATTCCATCTAATAGAAAAATCATGCTACTTCCCTACCTCCAGAATTAAAATCTTAATCTCGAATGCCAAGTTACAGAGTAGAACTTCACCGTGCCAACAATACACCAAAAATAGACAAACCGAGAAGCACAGAAAGACTAAGAAAAGTGATTCTGTAGATACCAATTTTTCTTCTTAACTTCCAACTCCAATGAACCCCAAGCTGCAGAACTCCTCAGACATTTCTTCACCACCTTCATCAGCACCCTGCCTTGTGCCAAAGGTAATAAACATTTGCAGCATCTAAGTATGCACACGTGAAGGCACACGTGAGGCTGCACAGGAGCCTGGACAAGCCTTTTTCCTCTGGCTCAGACCAGCCAGGCCACTGCTCACTTCACGCAGTCTTCTCGCAGCACGCTTCTGCCTTACCTCCTTTCTCCTGTAACATTTATCCAACCTGGGTATCATTACCCTTCACGACAGTAAAACATTTTAGGTCCAAGCCTCTATCCTTAACCTACTATTGACGAGGTCGTTTCAAACTCATCATAGTCAGATCAAAAAATTGAAATACATGGGTTACTTATTTCTTCTGAATACCACTGTACCTTTTTCCACAAGGCCACTTTCCTAGAGCTTACAACCCTCAAAATGCAAAAATTAAAACGTTCCATTTTTAGGAAGGAATGTTATAAACTGGGACAGCTACCTATATGGGGAGAAGGAAAAACAAGTTTTAACTCAGAGGAAGGCATGGTGTTACATCCTCACCCACAGCAAAAATACGACTGCTGGAGTGTATCTTTGATAAGCTACTTTTTAATTATACACGCTGAGTGAGGTTACTAGTTAATTCACACCACATGCTCAGTATATGATGTTCCCATACACAAAAGGTGCACTTCTGTACCTGAGAAACCTTGTTAGGAAGGTCTCAATCTACAGTGCCTCTCCAAGGGAGATCAAAATCCAATCCATTTTCCCCGCTTAAAGACGACTTAACATGTGTGTATATACACTGTAAGTATACTCCACTTCTAACCCAAAAAGTATCAGTAACCAGCCATCCGAATCATTTTATTGCTCTTACATTCGTGAATACCTACAATTACTTATCGTAACACTTCAGTTTGACCCTGCCCCAACTACCCACCTTGGGCAGCAGCACTGCCAAGTCTTCAAAAGGTTTTGAAATCCTAAATAAACCAAAACTAATCAGGACAGAGTTGACTCAGACCTTCAACTACTGCTAAGAGTATCTGCACCATTTTCACTTGTTTCTCTCAGTTCTCTTTTAGCATCTGAGATGCCGCTTCTCCCATCACTGGGGTAAAACCTAAGTACGCAGCCAGACCGTGGTCCCGCTCCGGCCGTGAGCTATTGCGGCTCCCGCAGCAAGTCGCTCCTGGTGGCGACCTCTCACAAGCAACAACTCTTCCTCCACAGCAGCAAAAGCAGCCAAGAGTCACTCAAAAGCAAGCTCCTATCACTGCCACAGCAAGATGCCCACATTCGGGTTCAGGGGAACAAGGAAGGGGCCGGCAGCCGTACCAATCGCTCTGGGGACAGCCATCTCCGCCGAGTCCCCTGCCAAGCTAGATGGCTCTCCTAAGACTCAAAGAGCAACTCTTTACGAAAGCCTCAGGCTTTCCACACATACAAGGGGGAGCTGCACTGTGGAGGTATAGAGGTCCAGCACGCTAGAAAGCAACCCTAACACGTGGCGCTCCTGTCATGAAGAGCAATTTGTGCTATAGATTCATGCTTAGTGAGAGTTACTGCCTCACCATCCTAAAACCCCTCTGCTTGGAGCCCCTGCTGCCACGCACTAGCCACTTCTCCATATCCTGGGCCAGAAGGGATCTCCCCACTTCTATTTTTAGAAGCCAGCTGACCTATCTGAATTTACTGGGAAAGAGATCTTCGACAGCTTCTCCGGGAAGAAATTTTACATCTGATGCATACCCCAAAACTTGCAGATGAAACTATTTCTCACTAGCACCGCCACATCAGGGTATTTTGGGGGTGAGCAGAGAGAGGGCAGCTGAGGCAATGAGCCCAGCAGCAAACCCGCGTGGCCCCTTCCCGGGCCTTCGGCTCCGGGCACCGCAACAGTTCACCCATTGCAGACAATAAGCGAAGCTGCGTAAGCAGCAGAGCACAGAAGATGAATGAACCGCGTGACGCTAAAGATCTGTGAATTGAAAAAAAACAAAAATCCAATGCATGAATTAAAATCCGCACCCTCGTTTCCCCCTCTCCCTTTCCCCCAAAAGAGAAATGTATACGGCAGGACACAAAAGGAGAAGGTGAGAGAGAGAGGTGGAAAAAACGTGGTCTGACACATTTATAAAAACTGATGGCCTGTCACCCAGACGCTGATGAATATTTTTTACAGGATAAAAATGGCAACCTGGAGTCTAAAAATAAAACGCTGTGCTGCAGACCTGTCTGGCTCAGCAACACCACTGGAATACAAACACACTCCCTTGCTGGCACATCTTGGGTAAGACTTCAGAACAAGAGAAGGGGGGAAAAAAAAAAACCCTCTGTTGAACGTATCTTCTGTTTTTAAGGGAGGAGATTTGGGTTCTGCGGTGGTTTGTTTTTAATAAGAATTTAGATTAGAATTATACTTGGCTTGCAGCATATAATTGCAGTTTTAAAAAAACACTCCTAAATTTTAAGTGATTGATGAGAACAGCAGACTACCTCACGCTGCACAAAGCAAATTTTTTTTTCTTCCTTTCCCCAGACAATTAAAATATAAGAACATATTTATCAGTGTCTTAAAATTGCAATTTCAGTAAGCTTAAAAATGTATTTTTAGAACCATGCTGCAGAAAGAACTGGACACTGCTATTTTCAAACTCACCCCACCCCCAGAAACAGAAAATAAAACCTTTTACTTCCATCTGCCTCAAAATTTAGACTAAAAATCTGCTTAACCGAGAAGCAAAAATGACTGAACACCATTCACAAGAAGCAGTAATTCCTCAAGCCTAGCCACACTGCAGACAGGCTGTGCCTTATGCAGTAAAGATGCTATTTTTGGCAAGTGATGCAATAGCTGCAAGGGCTCTCCCAGAACCTTTCATTTAAAAGCCCAAGCCATATCCAAACATGTTACAAGATCTCTAATAACCCTGCACTGTTACCTTCCCGTTCTCTGCACCAGCACTTTACCCACAGACCTCACCCTTTTTAAAGTTGTTTCTTCCAAGGAAGAGCAAGATTTTACACATGAAGAGAAAAAAGTGCACATACGCACCCATCAGCAAATACACCTGCCCTGCGCCAAGAAAGTTCCACAACACTGTACGGGGGCCTCTTGATTTTCTGTTGAAATACGAAGCAGCTTGTTTTTCTGCAAAGACGGAAAAACCCACAAAGCAGATACGTCGTCTAATCCTTCCCAAAGCTATTTCCCTTCTTGGAGATCTTTTAAAAAGTTCTTGTGTCTAACTGACAACAGTTAAGAGACACATTTCTGCTACGTGACTGTTTCAACAGCTAAAAACGAGAAGAGATAGAGAGATGCTAGGGGTTTTTAAAACCCTTTTTAAAACAGAAGATTTTTTCAGCCCTTTGGATCTGTGGACCCTTGAGCTTTTGCAATAGCCACGTGGACCTCCACCTAACTGATTCAACCTTACTGTTAAGTTTTCCACTGTCCCCTTCTAAATCCTAATTCCTCCTGCCCCCTCCCCAAAAATAACAGAGGTATTCCTGAAGTCAGAAGTACCAAGGAAACTACTTTTGTTTGACTTCTGATCTCCAGGGGCCTATGGGAGGAAGAAGACATGCAAAATCCCCTAAAAAAAAAGGAATACACTTACTGTTTTGAATGTGTGGCCATGGACACAATGCATTAATAAATCCATGAGTCCACTCTGCTGCCATACAGAGTTTGATTCCTCTGCTTAACACATGCAGGGTATATATAGCAGCTCGAACATACTATTTCAGACCATCCATTTATCAGTCATGGCCAGCATTTAGGCGTCAGGAGGAATTCCCCTGCGCGTATCATGGATGTAGAACAACTCACATTCAGCTGGGGTTTTGTTGTTTTTGTATTTCCAAACCTTTGCTCTCATGATCTGTTTACATTAACATCCTGATTATGTTCCAGGCTTAGATTTTTTTTATTTTTTTTTATTTAAGCAGACATAAAACAAAACCCAACTTGAGCATGAGTCAGTTCACATCTTCCTTGACAGGGCAGTTTGCACAGCCTGCAGTCAGCATTAGCAGCATTAACATTTGTTTCAAGTTTTACACCTCGGCTCCTAACAGTGCACAACAGATCAGGAGAGAGCGGGTGTAAAGACGGACCTGAGCACAGCAAAAGCATTTGCTTTGCTTTAGGATATTTCTAAGATCTTCCCCCTCTTCGCGAGTTCTCATCACGTCACATACCGCACGAGAAGAAACAGAAATGGAAAAGCCTGACAACTCTTCACTTCTCGTTTGGAGCAGTCTGGTTCCGCCTCCCCACCACCCACACAACGTATTTACTTCCTCCCTCTCCAACACGAGCATGGGGAACCCGATGTATGTAGAATATGTAACATCTGCAGCCTGTCTGGGGAAAAGAGAATCTGGCTGCAAAGAGAGACTTGGAGAGATTTCATTCAGCAACGTTATACAGAACAGGGAATTAAACTCTCTTGGAGATCCTGACTGCTCAGAAGCAGAACAGAAATTGAGGCAGGAAGACACCCAGTGATATTTTATTCATTTTGGCTAGGAGCAACGCTAAAACAAGCTGTACGCCGAGAAGTTAGCATTTGCTCTAGGGACACAGAGGTACAAAAATAAGGATTCTGCAGAACAGCTGAAGTGGCAACGAGACTCATGCCCAAACCACGTAACCTGCTCCAAATTCGGGAAGTTGAAGCACAGAGACTTCCATACCTGAAGCCCCAAAACAGCAGCATGGGGAGCGTCACACAGGGAATTTTACAAGGCCTTGCGAAGGTGACAGAAGGATGACAACCGCAGAAAGCAAGTCCTTTAACATACATGCAGCAGGACGCATGAGCGCAAACGTATGTCATTTTTTTTACTGCACCTCAGGAACCCGACAAGCCAGGAGACCGGGCCAGCTCCCATCGCCAGCTCCTGGTGGTTTTACTGAGCTGAAGAAAGAGCACAGCAGCGATGTAAGATGTGGCGTGCTAGACACAGAGGGGAGAAACATGAACCCGTGTCACCAGAGCCTGAAAGCGCAGCTCCCATTCACCCAGCCCACCGCTCCTCACATGAGGCTGCACAACTATGGGACATCCACAACTTTAAGTGAGCAGCTCAGTCCATCATATCCTGTGTCCGTCATATCCTGCACCTGTGTGCAGCTTGTCTAGGATAAAAGTGTAGTGTGACCACTACAGGTGAAAGTCTCCAGCACTTAAATTGGGTAATAAAACCGAAGAGTTCAGAACACTAATTAGCCTAGATGGCCTCTTAAAGTAGCATACGTTGTGTGAGAAGCGGTATCTTTTTTTTTATATTATATCTTGGTATTATTGTATCTTTTAGTACAAGGTTACGCTTCTATTCCCACCAAATAAAGAACCAAAATTCCAGGTCACCTAAATCTTCAGTTCCCAAGTACAAACCAAAAAAGGTGGACTGGGCTGTTTCAGCTGCCTGTTGCTACCCAGGACACAAAACAACATCGAATACGACTCTTCCTAACTTCCCCCTCGCCAGTTTGAAATGAAGTATCCGTGCAATCTTGCTTGAACCAAGACTGCTAAAGTAGCACTTCTGGGGAGAGAAGAAAACACCCCTCAGGGTGTCCCCTCTCACAGGTTCAAGCATGATTGCGTGCACTCCAAGATCCGCCAGAAGCTGGTGAGCATGTTCACGCTATGCTAGGAACGGCTCTAAACCTTTTATAACCTCTCACTCTAAATAAGACCCTTATTTCTGCTAAAAGCGGAGCCCTCTCAGTCACAGTGGAAATAGCTTTCTTGGGCGTTGTCAGTGACAAAGATGGCTTTAGGAATATATTTAGTAGATAATGTGCTGTTAAAAAGATGCAAAGCTGATGTAGCTGCTAATTCTTTATTCAGCTGCTGAGATGTTACAAAGGCACCTCTTAAAAAAGGTAGAGAAGTGGCACAAGGAGAATTTAAATTTCCAGAGTCTTTGCAAGTTGCCTAATTACGATGAGGAGCAATCTATTCAAATAGATGGTTCACACACACAAAAAAAAAAGCCAACCCTCACCGATGTCTAAAGTTGCTGAAAAGCTGTCAAACTTATCTTCAAAAGATCTCCTGCCCACAACAACCCCGAGGTACTCTGCAATACCTCGTTTTAAAGCCTGCATTTTACATTNCCTTGAAAACTTGCGGTATTTTCCCCCGCTGGAAAACTCCCCAGCTTTTCCTATGGCATCCAGCCTCCTTAAACGTGTCGGCCGCAATTGATTCGATGCACTTNTCTAGCCTGCCCACCAGAACCCGATACACAAGCGCAATTTTGTTTAAATTAGAAGCCATCTGATTATCTTGCTTTTGTGCACTGCAGCTCCCCAACAGAAGCTTAAACAAGCTCAAACCACACCTTTTGAAAAAGTCTCTCTCCTCCGCATCGTCAGGAAGATTACTCAAGTGCTCAGCAGCACCCTCTAGCCCACAGACTTCAGGAGTCTCTTCAATTGAGCAAAACCTACCATTCATAAAAAAGGGGGTCGCTTAGAGCTGAAAGACAACCATGCAGGGCTAGAAACAGACCAAATCTGAAGAGCATTCTGTGTTTTTTGGCCCTAAAAATATAATAGCTTTAGCTAAAATGAGAATGTTTGGTAATTATTGCTCCACAGAGGTCCCTTCCATCCCACGCTCTTAATTACATTTGCTTTAATTATTTCTATCCAGGAGGGGGGGGGGGGGGTGGATGATGTTAACACACCCAAGTTAATCAATTTGGAAGGTTA
>VXBO01006675.1:238626-249531 GCA_013400135.1 Rhinoptilus africanus | reverse complement strand
TTGCGTGTTACCGAGGCACTGGAGCTCCGCTCCGGGCCAGCCGCTGGCACTTCCAGAGAGCCTGGCTTCCAGCAGGAACAGCTGAGGGCTCCCAGCACACCCCAGCACACCCCACGCTCAGCTGCAGCAGCAGCGACACAACTGAGAGTGGCCCCTGCACCTCCCCACCCTGCCCCATGGCTCTCCCCAGCTGCCTTTCCCAGAGGATCCAGCAGAGCCTTCCCCCTTGACTCGCTGCCAACGGAGCCACACGCTGCCCGTCACACAGCCAAGGCAGCAGGGCACGCAGCAGGGCCACCCCACCGCAATTCCAGGTCCCACTGAGCCCTGGCTGCACCAGGGAGCGCAGACACATCACCATTTCTCACCTCCTCAACACCTACCTCGTTCCTGGAGAGGTGGAGACTTCTGTGGATACTTACACCAAAAATGCAGCACTCCCCCCCCCATCAAGCTCCACCACAACCTCCTTCCAAGGTCTTCACTGCCATCTCCCCCATGCACTTCTCCTTTAGAAAGTCCTCCTCTTGAATAAGCAGTGACAGGACTCTCCAACTTGCCCGAAGCAAAGCTGACCAGCCACGGCTCAGAAAAAAAACAAGCTCAGAGGAATTTCCAGCAACACTCTTTGCCCAGAGATGTAAAGGGAGACCAGCATCCACCAACTGCCGGGATGCTCCGGAAAGCAGCACCCACAACAGGTTGCACCCCTTTGGCTCCCTGTTTGACTTTATCAGCCTCCTGCCCCATCCTTTTTTTTTTTTTTTTAATTTGCTGCTCTCCCTCTTTTCGACATCCCACCCTTGCAGCCCTCCTATCCCAACTTCTCAAAGACTTTTTGATTTAGAAAGGTTTACAGCTTCCACGAGAGGAACAAACAACAGAAAAGGTTTCCAGCCGTGCTCCCCTCACTCCTCTCCGAGTGGGACATGGGGCCTGCTATTAGACTTCTCTTTCTGGTCCAAGCGAAAACTCCCCTTCAGAAGTCAGACCGCAAGAAGAGCAAAGGAGGTTGCTCTTACCACCTCACCGCACACTGATCTGGGTACCTTCAGGCTGCTGGCCAGAACTAACCTGCCAAAACAGCTTTATTATCTTTCTCAGGAGACCCCCCTCAAAACAGCACAAGGCTCCCCCACTGCCAGAGGGAACCGTTCCAGCAACTTTGCTTTCTGCTGCTCTCCTTCGGGTCTCACTAACCTTTCCTACAGCAAACAGTGCCACCTCGCCAAACTACCGCTGTCCCAAAAGCAACAGGACACGTACACAGACGTCACCGCTCCGAACGCGGGCCAAGTGGGACACAGCGCAGTCTGGGCAGGTCACGGTTAAAGGCAGAGCTGCCCACCCTAATCCACTCCTGAATTCAGGAACATCACTCACACTAAAAATGGCCATTGGGGAAGTCGCTTGCACCAGTTACCAAGACCTTAAGGAGAAGGGAAAAAACCACCCACGTTACTGCTCCAAGCAAGGGCAAAACTGCAGACTGCAGAAAATCCACTGCTAGTAAGAGTACATGCAGGACAGGACTGAGCATTAAAAGCTATGATCAGCATCCCTTGCATACCATACTGCTAATTCCCCCACACAAGTAAGGCTTTAAAAATGAAAATGTAAATCAACTTCTACAGAAAAGACTATTTCAAAACAATACGCATTTATAAAGTATATTCTTACTCAGATCTACTTCCTCTACTCGTACAGATTTTGTGCTGAAAGTAAGTTTAAGAGGGAGGGGAAAAGAAAAAAAAAAAAAAAAGCAAAGCTGCAAGGAGACCAATTCTAGGTCAGTTTACAAGAGACATGTTTCAGTCACTGTTAGTAAGCTTTGGAGTGAAACCAAGCTACTCTATACTGGTAGCATCACACTAACGTTTCTCTGAACAAATGCATTCTCTTCATACCTTGGCAAGGCAATGTTTCACATCAGAACTTCTACACTTTGATTTTAACCACAATCAGCGACAGCACACAAGTGAGGAATCCAGCTGGGAGGAGATCCTACCACAGTTCCGCAGAGCTAGCGGCTTGAAAACCCACCTCTTTCTTTGTAAGCCAAGGAAGTTTTGTCAAAAATGACTTCCGTATGAACAGATTTCCCACCCCCCTCACATTTTCAAACCCTGCAAAACATCAAGATTTCAGTTCCCAGAATTAAAGTTTTAAATATAGTCCAATGCAACTGCTCTGTCCCTAAGGGTAAGTCCCCACAGAAAGAACACAGTACTAAAACTACTGTGTAAGGAGTGGCTTAAAGTTTTCTTAACGTTAACTCCGTAACTAGCAAATCAACACAAGACCATTATCCTAGTCTTTAGATCTCGAAAAATGCGCTCTGCAACTCAAACAGGTTTCTCAACACACTCACAAGAGGACTGTGCACATGCCGCCCACCTTCGCCTACAGGGAACGGAGCAAAACCAGACTTGGGAATAGCCTGTCGAGATGGGGCCAAGAAACAGAAGTGACAACGGGCTCCTCCTGCAGTTTTAGGCTCGAGTCCCGCCAGCCTAGCTGCAGGATGTCCCCCAGTCATCCATTCCTACCTGCTTCCCCAGCATCTGTCCACCAACGGCTCTGCAGGCAAACCAGCAAGCCGATCCAGCTAGCCCCGCAGCGGGTCTTTCTTGCAGAGTCAGTTGCCAGCCACGCTAGCCAGCAGACCTCACTCACGCCACCCCCACGCATCGGCCAGGGGCCACAAACGGGAAGCAGCAAGAGCTCACGGGCGGCGAGGAGAGCTGGAGCGATTCTTTCGGCAGCAGCCTGGTCTTGGAGCAACTCAAGATGACCACTGGGCTTAATCGCGCCCTCAACGTACAGCTTCATGATGCTGCCGAGTTTCCCTTCTGCCGCACCAGCACCAAAACTCATTTGACCCACAGCAAAGCAGTCTAGGGAGCACAAATAGCCAAAAGCCACTGATTTTCTGCAGGGCAGGCTCCTGAATTAGATCACTGCAGAATAAAACAAACACCAGCACCGGGAGGAAAAAAAGCAGAAGAGCTCTCCCCATCTACCTTCTTCTCTCCCCGTACCAAACCGTTAGATGAGAAAGCCATGATGTAAAACCACACACTCCGTTTTGTGACCAACGGTATCTCATTTATAAACTGACACCACACGAGAGAGGCGGTAAACTGATTCCCGCGCAAAGGAACATGAGCGAGGCCCTGCAGGTTGGAGTGAGCGCCCGGACCACGACTAGAATTGGCAAAAAATAGCAAAGGTGAAGAACCAGTCCAGCAAATGGAAGATCTTACATCAGAATCTAGGAACCAATACAAAGCTGTGGAGCACCAGAATTTTTGACATCGATCTGAGGATAGAATTGGGACCAGCAGAACAAAGAGACCGAGGTAAAGAGTTTGTAATAGGATAGGTAACTAAGTTGATCAGAGCACATAGCCCTTTCTGCCACGCTGGATAAGCACTGGGTTGGACACACAGGACATCCCAGGGCAGGAAAAAATACCAAGAAACCCTAACTCTAATCCCTTGTGCGACTACTGACAGCCATAGCAGCTTCTTCCATCAGTGCTGCGATCCTTTACCGCCCTGTCCCTCTCCCTCCCGTTAGAGATCTGACTGTGCTGAATCACCTCTACTCAGCTGCACGCTAGAGAAGGAAAGCTCCTGTGGCAGATAGGACTCAGACACCAGGAATACTGGGCACGTACACCTCTTCAAGAAAAAAAAAACCCGTGAAAACTATTAGTGAATAATGAGTTTATAGCTCAAATGCCTTTGCTGGCAGGATAGGAATCTTAGGGAAGGAAGCAGAGGGGCTGAAGCCCATGGGAAGCAGATCAACCAGAGGCTTCAGGAGAGGTACAAGGGAAGGGCGTTGGAGGAACAGAGTGGACGGACACAGATGAGGAAGGTGAAACTGGGACTTGTTGGAACAAGGATCCAGTGGTGAAGCCGAGTATGGAGAGCAGCAGTGATGCGAGCACAAGCCCTGCTGGCTGGGCAGCAGCAGTCACACCGTAAACAGCTCTCTGCCTTCTCCTTTCCATACCTACACACACCCTTGCGCACGCCTGCAAACCTCTGCATCTAAGAGTAGGGACTAGAGACTTTGGAAGCAGAACAGACCCTTTAGTCTCCACATGACAGTTTGTTCCCCTCAACAACCAAAACCTTTGCCCCATTGAGCTTATCTCACACCTCCCGTTCCCTTTCTTTCATTACAGCTTTTCTCCCTTTCTGCTTCAATGGTAGTCTCCTAACATACCCGGAAATCCTCTGGCAAATCTTTGTGATCAATACCCTCTAGAGCCGAGTCCCTCACCCCTGCTCTTCCTTGCACAGCAAGTACAGAGCTCCTCAAGAAGAGGAAGTGCAGCTGTCCCTCGGATACTGGCACAACTGACGTCATACACCCTCCTAGGACACCACAGCTCACGATCACTTACCAGGAGAAGATAGGAAGGAGGTAGGATTAAAAAAAAAAACCACCCAAGCAACCAAAACCAAATCCTGTAGAGTCAACCAGACAGTAAGCACTGCACACACACAGACCATGGCTCAAACTGAGCCACAGCTGCCTCCCACCCTCTTCGGGACAAGCAACTGAGTCAGGAGAGAAACACAAGAGAGAAGGAAAGCAGGGAGGGTGACATAAAGAGGAAAAAGAAATAAAGGGAGAGGCACCCTTTTCCCTGAGGCTCAGCTTCTGGACATCTCATCTCCCGTTTTAAGAACTGCTACACGAGAGGTTTCTTTCAAAACCTACAACCAAAGCCCAGGATTTTAAGCGTCACCATCTGTTGCTGAGGGCAGGGGAGAAAATTAAAAGCTCAGTGGGAAATTTTGCATATAGCTTCTTTCCAGCGTTAGCCGAAGCAGCCGATATTGTGGATCGGGATTTCAGCTCTGCTAATGACTCACCCAGTGGGCGATGGTGTACTGCTCTAGACTTCAACTCCGGGAACCTGGGAAGTTGCACAGATTTGGAAAAAAAATACTACACGTTAAGGTTAAATAATCAGGAGTCAAAAAAAAGCAGATTTAAGGTAGAATCCTTTTGTACAATTAAATGTACTGCAAGGGAAGGAAGCTCAACAGCCCTAATTCTATCATTTTCAGTTAGTAACGTACTCAATCTGCAAAGTGTTTTGCTTTACTTGAGGAACCTAGGTTTCCTAAAGCCTACCAATAAGTGAGCAACAGAAGTCATCCGAAGTTACAAGCGGCAACTCTAAATCTAATTAGGCAAGCAATTATACCATGCAAGCCCAACACGAAATGTTTTACCCGCTAGCTACACTGTTTATCCCACATTTGTGTTCATACACGAGCCTAAAGAATCACATTTGGCACTTCTGTTAGAATAATTAGGAAAGATATTCTTACTATCATCCCTTCTGTGTCAGAAACAGTCATCCCAACCCTATCGATTAGGAATGAAAATATTCCTAAAACCAAGAACAACAACGTGTTTCACCCACCTACCAAAAAATAATCCCCAGGAGGTAAACTACTGCCGTTTTCCCCAAACCCCACTCCCAGCTCTGCCCTGAGGGGACCTCCTGCTAGCTCACTCGTTCCTTACACGGGAGCGTGTTTCCCCAGCTGGCTCTAACACCAGGCACAGCTCCAGTTGGACTTCTTTGCTGGAGACACTTCTGTGCCCCTCGCTCCGACACGAGGCCTCTCCTTGCTTTCAGCAGGGGGCTTCACAGGTAACCTTCCCAGAGAGGAGGGAAGTACACTGGCCAAAAAAGCGATAGAAAGAAAGAGGAGCAAGATACTACTCCAGATTACTTCCTCACATGAATTCCCTAGTTTTAAGTAACCAGCTTCCATTCCAAGTACTCCTACTTTAAAATAGACAAGACACAGAGAGAACGAGGTAGCTTAATATAACACAACTATTCACCTCCCTGGCTAATCAATTTTCAAGCATTTCCCTCTCAGGCTGTTTATCAGAGGTGGGTATTCCTTTCACTTTAATGCAGACAGCATCTGTCCTCCACTCACCATTAGGTTGGGGGTTTTTTGGAGGTGGAGAGACCATATGACAGCATTTAACTCTCCTTCACGTGCACATCTGTTCCTGCAGTTAAACATGGCAAAGCCCATTCATATTCCAATTCAAGTTCCCCAGTGACATTAGCTCGGCGTTACTGGACACTTCCACCCAGGATTTCACTCGAAAAACGAAAAGCATCTCTCAAAGAAACAGGATAACGGAAGCGTTCACACTGAATCACACTCTAGAGCCGGAGATCATGAGCCTGGTTGATGCTGAGGTTGGTGGTGCCTGCACGTACACGTTTAGTCCCAAGAGGTGCTGAAGCCCATCAACAGGGACACAGCAGAACTGAAAAAAACACTTTTTCACTGAAAGGGTTATTAACCATTGGCACAGGCTGCCCAGGGAGGGGGTGGATTCCCCATCCCTGGAGGGGTTTCAGAAAAGGGTAGATGTGGTACTGAGGGACAGGGTTTAGAAGGGGTTTTTGTCAGGGGGGGTTAATGGGTGGACTTGATGATCTTAAAGGTCCCTTCCAACCTCACCCATTCTGTGATTCTATGTAGGTGGGACTCAGGATTTCTGGGCTCTAAGCATTCACTCTGCCTCTCCTCTGCTGCCCAGAACACGCAAGAAGGAGCACTTAATGCAACAAGTGTTGAGCAATCCCACTAAGCAGACATTTTAAACAGTCAGCAGCATCACGTGCAAAGGAAAACACCCGAAAGAAGCAATCAAGAAGCAGAAAGACAGCAAAACTGCGGAAAACAGAGCAGAGCACAGAATCATAGAATTGCCTGTGTCAGGAGGGACCTTTCAGATCATCTCGTCCAACCATCAGCCTAACTCTGACAAAAACCATCACTAAACCATATCTCTAAGCACTGTGCCTACCTGCCTTTTAAATACCTCCAGGGACGGTGCCTCAAACACTTCCCTGGGCAGCCTGTTCCAATGCTTGACAACCCTTTCAATGTAAAAATTTTTCCTAATATCCAATCTAAACTTCCCCTGGTGGAACCTGAGGCCATTCCCTCNCCCTTGTTGAACCTCATGCCATTGGCCTCAGCCCATGGATCCAGCCTGTCCAGATCCCTCTGCAGAGCCAACCCCCCCTCCAGCAGATCAACACTCAGCCCAACTTGCTGCTGTCTGCAAACTTTCACTCCTTTATATCGTCCAGGAAGCAAAACTGATTTTAGGATATGTTAGTAGCAGCGGGCTACGTAAAAAATACCAGAGACCCTCCCTGACTCCCCAGGAGCTGCAAGAGTGATTTGTGATGTGGTTTGTCAGTTGTCATTGCACATTGCCAAACACCTGCAATGCAAGATTGCGCTCATTTGCACAACGGGGATCGAAACTTACTTGCAGAAAGCAAAAAAGCCTTCAGGTAACAACCATTTCACTTGATGCTGAGGAGCCTGAAAAATGACGTTGCTTGTGAAAGCTGCTCAAAGTTATCGACAAGTTACCGCCCGCTCAGCGCTAAAGTGAATGTCCTCTGTATGGAGTTCTTAAATGGTCATTAAAATCATCTATCACCCAACTTATTTCATCAAGGTTGTCCCAAGAACTTCATAAAGATCAGGGTCTGCTTTATAAGATGTTGTTTGTTTCCAGGGTCAACAGGAAGCGCAATCTTATAGATGGAATCCAACTCAAACCATTTACAAGCACAAAATCCAGCTTGTCACTCCTCCCTCTTCATAAAAGCACAGCATCTTATTAACCTAATAATATTATTGTTAAGGGCTGATTTAGAGCTTGTTATTACCCCAACTTCCTCGTCAATAAGAGTTTGGGAATCACTCCACATAGTCTCAGTTTTCGGAAGACGTGCCCCTAAAGACACAAATAAGTATCTACTCCGCTGCTCGTGTACCCAGTCACATGTAGTTTTCATGCCTCCCTTAGTGGCCCTGATAGACAAATCGCTATTTTTAGATGCTGGACTTTGCACAGCCAAATGTAGCCCATAAGCCAAAGAAGGCAACAAGAGCAGGCAGAGAGCGCTCACACAGCTTTGCTGCGGACGAAGGAAAGAACGGTTTAAGACTGAATAAGGGGTTTTTGTCTAAAAGCCAAATTACAGAAAGTTAGAGGCAGTCGAGAGCACCATCCTGATTAATGCCCTCTTACAGATTCTTTTTTAAGAAATCTGGAGCACGTTTAGTTATTTTCGCATGTTAGTGAATAAACTCCAAGAAGCTTAATTAAGGCAAGCTCATCTTCGCAAACGTTTGTTGGCCCCAATACAACTGTACAGCTGTAGTCACCACATGAGAAAGCACCATCACTATCAAACATTTTGTCATCTCTAAATGGGCGATTATTCAACCGCGCTCGTGGCAAAGGCACTGGGAGACGCAGCGGACACTTTTCTAAACCACCGAGAGGTTTGAAAGAAAACAGGACTTTTCTTTGAGTGTCATAGAGCCAATTACACCGTCAAAATGAACTTTGTTTCCAGTTAACCCATCCCTTCAGTTACAGCAAATTGTGGGAAAAAAAAAATTCTCATTAAAATATCTGCAATTTTGAGCCATGAAAAAAGGAAAGAAAAGTTTAAGTATCCAACATGACCAAGACATTAGAAGTTTTAGAGCACCAGATCGCTCCAACTTGCAGTGCCAGTGTATTCTGAATGTACAACATTGATTATTTGCATGCGCCAAACTGGTCTGATCCCACTGCTGACCCTGCTCTGAGCAGGAGGTTGGACTAGAGGCCTCCTGAGATACCTCCCAGCCTGAACTACCGTTGGATTTTGACTACATTTCACCAGGTTACTGAAGGGAAAGGGCAGAAAAACGATTTCTTCTTTTCTAGAAAAAGAGGCGGCTTCCTAAAATAGGAGATAACGGCATCTCTCCAAGCAGGAGATATGCAGCAGCAGACGGTTCCCTGCTCCAGACACTCTGCACTCCAGAATACACTCAACTGTCAATGGCAGGGACGCGAGGTGGCTGCCTGCCACCGCCAGCAATGGGACACTCGCATCCAACCTAAGGAAACACCATTACGGATCACAACTACCGGCGCTGCCAACAGATCTTCCTGTCTAGAGGAAAGCATGGGAACAGCCACATCTTTGCAGCGTTCTTGGCGATTTCAGAATGGCTCCTTGGCACTCTGCTCCTCTCCAGTCTGAGGTTTATTTTGCTAAACTGTTTTCCAAGCAAAGGAGCTGTTATTCTTCTCTTCCGTTACCAATTTACGAGGCACACGCGAGGTAAAGAGCAGTCGACCCAGGAATTTTCACTGTATTCTCTCCCTAGATGCACACAGAAATCCCAAATGGAGACAACACCCACCCAACCCCCACCACTCCACCGTAGCCAAAACCAAGCCAGATGGGAGTTACGGGGAGAGAAAACCAGGAAACCTGCACACAAACCTTCACCCACAGCGTGACCGTAGAAAAATTAACTTTTTGTCAAAACGGCTGCTATTTTAAGCAGTACAAACCTAATGTTCCAAGTAGTTCCTCCTCCTCACATCCCCTCCTTGTAAATACCAGCAAATTGGACAGAGGAACTGCACTTATGCAACCAAAAACCCACTCAGAAAACAAAGAAAGAATTTGCAACTCAATTTCAGACTTGCAGAAGGGCTTGTTAAGGGCTTTCTGGGTCTGGTAAAGCTGCTTTCTAGTTGTGCAGCAGGAAGAATGCGTTGTCACAGTCATCGCAGCAGCTAATTAGCATCAAACCCATTGTTTTTTAAAAGACCAGGAGAAGAGGAAATGCACTTCTTCCCACAGTATGACTTGGTAATTCCCTAATTCTCAAGGTGACCCAACATCCCGGCCCACATACAACGGCCTGCTGCTGCCTGCGCTTGTACAAAACAGCGGCAGAGGACATTCGCATCCCGGTTTTCTGTTCACGGGATGTTGGAGGATGTGACTGAGGAAAGACCCGTTTTTCTACAGTTCGCGGTTCCAGCTGGCATTTGCCTCACGCACCGCAAACTTCCACGTTTGAAACAACGCAGAAGAAGTTAAGGCGGCCACCAAGACTTCTGCGGTGCACTTCAGGTCGGCGGGTAATTAATAATGTAGTAATACATTCAAAACCGACATTAAAAAGCCGAAGAGGCTTTGGGTCTCCTGTGCCAACCGTATCTTTAACAGACATACCGTTTCCCTAGCTGGAAAGAAAACGTGGGCCTTAATCCTTTGCATGCAATGCCAGAACTTTTTCCCAAAGCACGGACGCTGTATTTCGGACCCGTGCATGCGGGAGACATGCCGCCGCGCTCTGGGACGACGTAGGCTGGAAGCAGCATTGCCGGTTTGCTGGCACCTCACACCAGCAGACATTTAACCACCCGAGCGTGTCTTCACACCCCAGCTCTGCGCTGGCTCTTGCAGAGGTTACGAGGAGCCACATTCGGGGGCCCTGCAGCCCCCCAGCTTGTTGTGGGGCTGCTGTACCCTGGTCTGCCACCCAGAGTCTCAGCACCCCATGCCCTCCCGCTCCCCCCTCAGGGAAGGAAGGACTTTCTGCAGCCTTTTAAACTCTCGCCTCACCTCAAACCCACAGTTTGCAGTTATTTTTTACGGCCCACCTTATCCAGCCCCAACCACGCGCAGGGCTTCCCCTTCCCCTTCCCCACTGCCTTTGGCAGGAATGGGCTTGAAACCCCCCCCTGCCCGACGCGCTGCACTGGCAGGGGAGCCCAGCCCAATTCCTCATCATTCCTTAAAAGCCGCTGTGTCAAACTGGGATGGAAGAAATGGTCTTTCCTCCCCAGCCTGGTTTCGGGGTCTAGAGCCAGGACTTGATCCGAAAGCCCCCTTCCAGCCGCGGCGGCTCTGTGGGGCTGCGGCCTGGAGCGGGAGAGCTGAGGAAAGTTGGCACCACGCAGCAGCGGCGCCCGGCCGTACCCCCTGCTGCACCCCCCCTGCTGCAACC
>VXBO01006675.1:222329-237350 GCA_013400135.1 Rhinoptilus africanus | reverse complement strand
CCCCCCCCCCCCGGGGGCGGCGGAGGCCTCCGGAGGTGTCCCCGGAGGTGGCCACCCTGGGCTGGCTCTTCCCCGACGCTCCCGTGGGACGATGGGCTGGGAGCCTCGGGTGCGGCGGGCACCTCCGTGCCCCGGTTTGTGGGACGCAGGACTAACGTCTCTAATAATGCTCGGGAAAACCGCACTTTCGGGAGACTCTGGCGTCTGAGGANCAAACTGGGCAACGGGGGGGTTACTTCATACCATGAGCGTCACACTCAATAGAAATTAGGCATTTTGCTGCAGAGTTCCCTCTCTCTTCTACGACGGCTGCGATCCTGAGAACTTGCCCCGGTGCCAGACCTCCAAAGTGGGAGGAGAGGGGTCCTACCCCTTCTTCCCAAAGCGGCGGCGCTCGCAGGGTCCAACCGTTGCTGTCGGGAGTGCACAGAATTGCCCGGGTATAATCCTTGTGTGTTTTATATTGGCATCAGGATCAACATTGGTTTCTTAGTGTTTTTTAATATTAATTATCTAGTCTTATTCCACTATATCTGTTTATATTGAGTTTCCTTGAGTTTTTCCCTGAATCGCCTTCCCGGTTGGGAGGGGCATCGAGTGAGAGAATTGTCCACGGGAGTTGTTTGTTGTGGGTTCCTCCAACCGTAACACTCCAAAACGGTGGAGACAGAGAAGAGCACAAAGCTCCGCTGCCTTCCTTCTGCCCCACATCCAAAGCTCCGCTGCCTTCCTTCTGCCCCACATACAAAGCTCCGCTGCCTTCCTTCTGCCCCACATCCAAAGCTCCGCTGCCTTCCTTCTGCCCCTCCTCACAAGCAGCAAGAAACCTTCTCTGGATGAGGTTTTTCGGAGACCCACATCCATCCAAGTTGCTAACGACAGGTAGCGTAGAGGGTAGGTTTAATGTGTTGACTTTCTTTTCCCTCTTGCCTTGGAAAACAGGTCGTTCCCAAATCCAGCCGCTACTGCTGAAGATCTCCACGCCCTACCAAAGCACCCCTCCGCTTCAGTCCCTCTTCCGTGCTGCTCTGACCCCCAGGACAGCCTACTCCCCCACGTACCCACCCCCGCTCCCAGCTGAACCCAAAACCCGCGCAATTTTCCTCGGCCACTGGTTTTGTGACGTTGCTCTTTCCCTCCCTCGCTGGCTGGCTCTCCCACTGCTCCCACAGCCGCTCAGGCTGGCGGCGCTCGCAGGCTGCTACGCGTAGCTTTGCCACCAGCCCGTTTTCCGCCAACCTCCAGCTTTCCGTGCCCTCCTTACCCCTGCTGAAGCGCTGCTGCCGGGCTGCAGCCACTTGCCAGTTCTCCCCATCCACTCCTTCCCGTTACTTTCCACGTGCCGCACCGATGCCTCCAGGTCATCCGCCAAACCCCGGCACGCTTCAGCTCCACCTTCCTTTTACGGACCCCGCTCCCGCTTACTGTCAACTGCATGGATTTACAGGCCGTCCACAACTTGCCTCTCCTTCTCCCATTCCACGTTGCCCGTTTGATCACCGGGCACGAGCTCCTCGATGCAGGGATTTCATTTTTCAGAGCTTGGAAAGATCTTCCACGAGGTGCTGCCCTAAATACACCAGGGAAGCGGCAGCACCCCGAGGTCCCGAGGATGCTGCCACGCGGATGCAGCTGCAACGACTCTCGCAACCTCGAAGCTCTTACTTGGAAAGAAGACACTTCTGTAACGGCGTCAGCCACCTGAGACAGGCGAGATTGCACTTCGCAATCTTTGGTTTATATTCAGGGAAACAAGACCAAAGAAATAGAATGAAAACACGCTTTCATAGGTTTATCTGGTTTATTATTTTAATAAAAATAAACGTCTGTTACATTTACTAAAAATACATATATACACACTAGCTCTTCACTCAAAGATACATAATAAGAAATAAAAGGTTTCTGTTCATAATCAACTCGTGGAAAACAATTAAAATCATCGTGGGATTTACATTTCATTGGATTCAACGACGCATCCGCAGCGATACAGATTAAAGGCACGAAACTATCACACGTTTTTACAATGAAAAAACCTGTCCAGTCACTGTCTTATTGGCTGAGACCTGCAGGCTTACAGTTGGTTTTTAGAAATTAATCTTCACCACGCAGCGGTTGTACCCAACCTGATGGGAGGGAGCACCTCACGGGATTTCATTCTACCCCACAACAGGAAGCAACCATCCCCTCGGTGATTTACCTCGCCTTTTTTTTTCTTCTATTTGTCAGTCACTCAGTTCTGAAAGGTGACACTGCGAAAGAGGAGCTCTCACCAAGTTTTCTTCCTGTTTTGTTGGGGTTTTTTTTCCACCAAAAGAGCCCTCCTGTTGCTTACTGGCCACTATTTTTAGAATCGTGTGATTTGCTAGGGTGAAATCCTGCAGTCTTTACAGAGGGAAAATTCGCACAGGCCTCACCAAGCACGTATCCTACGTAACAGCTGCCAAAGACAGGACTTGGATTACAAGGAAGTGCAAAATTGCCGGGATAATTTAATTTTCCTGTTGTCCCATACTAGCCTTTCCTTAATTTGCAATCCTACTTTAATCTGCGCGTGTGTTGGAAAGAAACGACGCTGTTACAGCAAGAGAAAGGAACAGAGGTAATCAGAGGGAGGTTGGAGCATCACGCCTCGGTGGGATCACGGTGCAATCGTAAACTGCTAGAAAGAGCACACGCTCGCCGTGGCCACACCACGCTATTTTCTTCTCTTGGCTGCCAAAGCAGGTCTCAAATTGTTTGCAGGATGACGGCAGACCAGACCGCTGATTTTCGCTCTTCTGTCTTCCGCAGGACCAGGCAATAGAGAATCAGGATACGGCAAACGCATCTGAAAAGAGAAAAGGAACCAGTTTGTCTCTCTTAAAGAGATCTGATACAGGTCAAAGGCAAAAGAAGAGCTGAAGTGAGGGATGGAAGGTGACGGCGTGATCACCAGGGTCACCCAGTGTAGAGAACAGAGTGGACTGGGCAGCTGGAGGGCGTACGTAGAGGCTGGAGGAAAGGAGACGGGCATCAGGCAACCCGCCGAAGGGAGCAGGCAACCTCCGACTGGAAGTTCACGTAAGCCACGGGGATGCCGCCAATTACAAATGGGTCAGAAATAGGGAAGGAAGTAGGTGGATGCTATGAAAGATTCGCTGGCCTTTGTTCAGAGCCTACCCATCTCTTATTATAACGTCTGCTGCCCTGTGCTGCTCCTCAGACCTCTGGTCTGAACAACCTTCTTGTTATGGGTCAGGACAGAACCTGCTCCACTGTTCTCTCAGGAAACCGATAAATCCCTTGACAGAGAAACACGGATACAGCAAGGCAGTCCTCAATTTTTTTTGGTGTGTGTGTGTTAAAAAATAATACTGGTTATTCAACAGCGCTGCTATTTTTTATGCTCCTCTGTTCAGAGAGAAAGGCAGTCCTCTGAGAGGCTTAGTCTACATTTAGAAGATGAGTCACAGGCAGGGAAAGGGACTCACTGGAAGGGAAAGAATTATACAAAGGTCACCCGAGGGGTTTTGGATCTCTTGCTTACGGTCATCACACATGGCTGGGCAACAGGCAAATCCCCCTTTCCAGGGTTAATCCTGGCCTTCCCATGAGCTTTGCAGATCTGTTCCCAAGTCCAAAAGAGGAGCACCCAGCCAGCGGAGCTGATGGAACTGACGGACATTGTGAACACACTCACACATCCACACGCACACACACGCAGGTAAGCATACCTTGCCAAGGCCCCAGAGATCCGCGTCTCCGCAGCATCTTCTACCGGTTCAGGCACGGAGCCAGCTCCAGATGATCGCAGCCGCGATTCGGTTCAGGGTGGTGGTGGTGACGCAAGCTCAAGCCAGCCCACGACTCAGCCACATTGCTCCATCGCATGGAAGGTGGCCAAACTGTAGGGCAGAGCACAAGAGAGACAAAAGACAAAGCAGTTAGGAAAGCTAAAGGAGCGAGGACCTGCCCGAGCAACAAAGCAAGAGTAAATGAAGAAGAACAAAAAATAAGGATGTACACCTACAGGGAGGAAGACATCAAAAGCAGGCAAAAACATAGCAGAGAGGGAAATAAAATACAATGAACAGGGGATAAAAGAGCACCCAATAAGAAGAGACGTCCAATTTTTGTTATTAAGTTCTTCTGTGACTTTGCTGCCACGAGGACCTCAGGAGCGATCCCGCGTCTCAGTGAGACCGCGTTCCCGCGTCTCACACGCACGTCCTCCCTCCTGCCCTGCTCTCCCACCACCTGAGGAGGACGCATCTTCCCCCGAGCCCAGGGGTGAGAACTGAAGCCAGCCAGTACATACAGCGAGGCGCTGGGATCCACTCCTCGCCCGGCCAGCCGTGCCGTCTGCTCTGCAGCAACCCGGCGAGGAGGATGGGCAACCGCCGGGTATCTGCGATGTGTCACTTTTTTTCCCCTTCCACTGAGAAAAAGCGTAGTCATTTGTTTCATTAAATGGCATTCTTGTACCCAGTGCTAATTTAATCCCTTTACAAATATGTTTTCCGTCAAGTCAAAGTGCAGCTCTCCCTCCTGTACAGTCACTCTGACATTACTCAGCCTTATTGCAGTGAGGCCAGACTCAACCGAGGGCCTGGCCGTCGCGGCGCTCAGCGCTGCAGCATGCCTTTGCCCAAATCCACCGTCCCACATTAGACCCCCGCCTCGGTGCATACGGAAGGCAAAAAGGAGAATATCCAAGATTGGGATCTACACCATCCACCTCGTTAAGCGAAGGGCTCTACAGGAACCAGTTGGACGCACCAGTAAATCCCTCCACACCTCAAACAGCAGTGGATCCTAACGCCGGAGTGGGGCAGAAATACCTTGTGTGGAACTGCCGTTCCTGAACTGTTTCTTAGGCACCATCTCCATTCCCTCGAGGAGGCTGCGGTACCCCTCCAAGCCCACACGCTATTGAGCGCCCACCCAGGAACTCGGTTTTCCCTCCTCTGCCCCAAAGGGCTCGCACCAGCACGGCACCGAGGGCTGCTCGGGTGAAGCTGTAGCCCAGCGCACAGAGCTAACTGGTCTTCCAGCAGCTGCAACGATGGGAGGGAAAGCCAGTGGGACAGGAGGGGCTGGGACAGACACTCTCAGCCCCATCCCACGCATGAATCCGAAGCACACATTGAAGCAGGGCAACTCTGGAAGCAGGTATTTCTCTAACCCTCCCCACTCCTGCTCTGCTCCCCAGTAAGCAGGGGCCTGGGGGGATCTACGTTTTAGACTTGACCCTTGACAGCGGCAGCCAGCGGCCCCTCAGCCCTTCCAGTGCTCCTGTGGGGGTCCCTATTCACCCCAATACCGCACTCCGTACCGCAGGGCGCCTCCGCACTCAGGAGGAAGGGGCACCCAACACCACCAGGCACGGAGCAACCCCAGCAGAGCCAACCCTTCCTGCTCTGCAGGGCCTGCAGGTCAGCCAGAGAGCGGGAGGCCGGGAGAAAGACATGGAACCGGCACCATTAAGTGCCCTAATAAATAGCTAAGCAAGTACAAACTTTGACTTGCGTGTCTCTAATCCTGCAATTCTGACTGCAGTTTCTATGAGGACGGGAACCTGCAAACGCAAATCAGCTTTGAAACACAAAGTCTTAGCTTTGAAACTGAGTCATCCAGGCATTTTAGGTTACCACACCGTGTAACAGCCACACACTCCTTCTTGTTTCTTAAACAAACCTTGGGCGTCAGCAACCTGTCCCGCTGCAGGGATTAAAGTCCCAAATTTCTCAACAACAAAGCACTCCAGGCAAACGCAGCAATGGAAGCTAAACAGAACCTAGAGCAAGACAGCAGTTGGCACATCAACTAGTTGCGTCTACAGACGGTAAATTTAACACACCAAGCAGATGCACGCTGCTCTTCATGAGGTCGTTCGGTTCCTCTTAAGAATAGGAAACAATGAAAATGGCAGTACAAACTTGTAGTACTTTACACAGGGATTCTTCACTTTTACCCGCTATGGATTAAGAGGTGAGCTCTGCAGTTTCTGGTAAAATCTCAGAATTCCTCTTTTTGTTGCTATTTCCTGTTTAGAGTTCTCAGAAGTGATTACAATGGGGAGCTCCAGATCCTCTCCTTATGCAAACCGAGGAAAGGCTTGAATAGACATGCATATGAAGTCTTGGTCAAGTTTTTTTTTTTTTAATCACCAGCAACACTGGAAATCAGGTACTTCTTCAAAAAAACGTTAATAGTTGTGCAGGCTGCAAATCCAAGTGCAGGACGTGTCTAGTGGAGAGACATAATATGGGCCGTGGCAACAGATTAACCTTCTTCAAACCTCACTGCCTACTGAAATGTATTGATTTTGAGCTGAAAAGATCACCTGTAGAAGCGAAATACTGTGTTCTTTTTGTTTAATCCTTGATGTCTCCGCTACCTCGTTTCATAACCGTAGATAAGCGATACATACTTGTCCACATAAAACGAGCAAAGTTCAGGAGTCCGTGTCCCTCCCTCACACCACTGTCAACACTCCGCGTCACCCTGCATGATGCATTTCACTTTCAGACCCAGATGATGGACTACATTTGATAATAAACCTTTGTCTCCTCATCTATAACCTATTGTTCATCCACCACACTGTATTATATACCCTCAACCCTTCCACTGCATCCTTTTGTGGAGGACACTGAACGTGAGATTGTGTCTACAGCCCTCCCTCTACCCCCTTCCAATGCATCTATTGTCCACGAGAGACTCTGCCTAGCACAAGCTGGTTCAAACCCATGGGATAGGAATAACGCGACATTTCCTCTCTTCTACATAACTGCTTCACCTCTTCCATATCCCAGCGGACTAGCTTTGCCATCACATACTTTAAAAAAAAAATCCTTCTTCCTCAAGGCGTCGTTGCGAGGCCGCTCTCCATAATCTTTGAGAAGTTGTGGAGACCGGGGGACGTCCCAGAAGACTGGAAGGAAGCTAACATCAGCCCTGTCTACAAGAAGGGCTCAAAGGAGGATCCAGGAAATTACAGGCCCATCAGTCTTACTTCAGTCCCTGGCAAAGTCGTGGAACAAATCCCCCTGAGGGCAAGCCAAATGAAGCATGCGATTGAGAAGAGCCATCACGGATTCACCAAGAGCAAATCCTGCTTCNGGGGACGTCCCAGAAGACTGGAAGGAAGCTAACATCAGCCCTGTCTACAAGAAGGGCTCAAAGGAGGATCCAGGAAATTACAGGCCCATCAGTCTTACTTCAGTCCCTGGCAAAGTCGTGGAACAAATCCTCCTGGGGGCAAGCCAAATGAAGCCCGTGACTGGGAAAAGCCAAGGGCAAATCATGCTTGACAAACCTGATCGCCTTCTAGGACCAAGTGACCTGCTTGGCTGATGTGAGGTGATGCAGGGACATTGCCTACCTGGATTTCTCCAAGGCTTTTGGCATGGTTTCCCCCAGCCTCCTCCTAGAGAAAGTGATGCCCTACGGTCTAGGCAAGTGGGGTGTGCAGTGGGTGGAGAACAGGCCACAACCACAGGGGGATGGTAAATGGCTCCTTTCCAAAGGGGCAACCTGTCACAAGCCGAGTCCCCCAGCGGCTGATACTGGGCCCAGCGCTGTTTAATATCTCCGTAAGTGATCTGGATGACGGGATCGAGCGCGCCCTGACAACGTTTGCTGATGACACCAAACTGAGTGGGGAAGTGGACACTTCGTAAGGGAGAGACACCCTGCTGGAAGCCCTGAAGTAGGCTAACAAGGACCTTATGAAGTTCAATAAGGACAAGTGCAATGTCTTGCACCTGGGAAAACATAACTCAGGAGCGCAGCACAGGTTGGGATCTACCTGGCCGGAAAGCAGCTCTGGGGAAAGGGACCTAGGTGGTCCTGGGTGGAGAACAAGCTCAATATGAGTGAGCAGTGTGCTCCTGCAGAAAAGAAAGCCAAGAGGATACTGGGTCGCATCAACCATGGCATCACCAGCAGAGAGAAAGAAGTCATTATCCGACTCCACTCAGCACTTGGCAGGCCACACCTGGAATACCATGTTCTGCTTTGCTCCCCATTACGCAAAAAAGATGTGGGCAGGCTGGAGAGGGTCCAGAGAAGGGCCACCAAGATGATCAAAGGACTGGGAAGCCTGCCACGTGAGGAAAGGCTGAGAGACCTGGGTTTGTTCAGCCTTGAAAAAAGGCGGCTTAGGGAAGACCTTATCACCATGTTCCAGTATTTAAAGGGTGGGTACAAAGAAAATGGAGACTCCCTTTTTACAAGGAGTCCCATGAAAAAGATGAGGGGTAATGGGTACAAGTTACTCCTGGGGAGATTCCAATAGGACACAAGAGGAAAATTTTTCACAATGGGAACAATCAGCTTTTGCAATAATCTCTCCAGTGAAGTGGTGGCTTCCCCAACAGTGGACACTTTTAAGGCTCAGCTGGACAGGGTGCTGGGCCATCTTGTCCAGTCCGTGCTTTGGCCAAGAGAGGTTGGACCAGATGATCCTTCAAGTCCCTTCCAACCTGGTGTTCTGTGAGTGTCTCTTCAAAGATCCATTTGCCAAACAGTTCTGGTTCCCCTGGTACTACTAGAAGGCTTTGTCTTGGCCACTCCCAGTATTTCAGAAACGTGAATTACACTTTGCAGAATGCCTGTTAAATATGATGTATCACTCTGAGTTTGCACATGAGGAAATGTGAGGGCAGAGATTTCAACTAGGACCCTACCGGGGACAAAACCTGAGACCAAAAAAAATATAATCTCCTTTTCTTATCTTTAACACCCAATTATGTTTCTGTATTTTTTTCTTCAAATTCTCCGTAATTCTTTAAAAAGTCCAGCTTCCAGACTTCCTAAAGAGTCCCACCACTAAACTTTTAACCTTTAAAGGTGGCATTTTAGAAACATCCTGAGAGACTGAAGTCATTCCCCGGATTGTATGCTGCTCCCCATTACAACAGGATTTGGATCACAAGTACCCCTCATTGCAGATGGTTGTCCTAACCCTCGGTTTCAGCAACGGGGCACTCAACTCTCTCCTGCACAAAGAGTTCTTCCAACGTGCGCACAACACCCCATCTTCCCTAAATACCCCCGAGGTGGTGGGGGGAAATGAAGCATGAGCTCTTCGGAGGTGTATCTGCTGAGGACAGCATGGGATTTGAGCTCCAGGCTCTCACAGACTTGACCTGGCAGAGCAGTGATGCACAGCGTGTCCCGCTTTGCGAGGCCCAACTGCAGCCGACCTGCTTCTGGAGACCTGGCAGGACAGACCCCCACTAACGCCGGTGGGGGAGCGTCGCGCTGGTACAGCCCAGCGCGAATGCACTGCTCACCAGCACCATGGGCACTGGGACCTTGGCAGGCAGAGAAATCCAGGGGCAGGAACTGAGGTCACAGAATCACAGGGTTGGAAGGTCCCTCTGGAGATCACCCAGTCCAACCCCCTGTCAGAGCAGGGTCACCCAGAGCAGGGGGCACAGGAACGCCTCCAGGCGGGTTTGGGATGTCTCCAGAGACGGAGACTCCCCCACCTCCCTGGGCAGCCTGGGCCAGGGCTCTGCCACCCTCAAGGGAAAGAAGTTCCTCCTCAGGTTTAGGTGGAACTTCCCGTGCTCCAGTTTGTGCCCGTTCCCTCGTCCTGTCCCTGTGCACCACTGAAAAGAGCCTGGCCCCATCCTCCTGACACCCCCCCTGTCAGTATTTATAGGCATTGATAAGGTCCCCCCTCAGCCGTCTCTTTTCCAGACTAAAGAGACCCAATTCCCTCAGTCTTTCTCCATCAGAGAGGTGTTCCAGTCCCCTCAGCATCTTGGTAGCCCTTTGCTGTCCCCTCTCCAGCAGTTAGCACCTCTCGCAGGTGATCTGCATGGCCTAATCTTCACCTTTAGGTGCCAAGAGGGCAACTGGATGGTAAGAGGAAAAGAAGTATTAAAGGTCGATATCACGTTGGGGAAGTTATGGTAGCAGAGTATTGCCTTTCTCAAATAGGTGAGGTCTGGCATCTCTGACGCGAAGCTTCTTTGTGCTTGATGGTGGGAGAGCAAAGCTCATCCTGCATTTGTAACTAATAAACCAAGCTGTCACCTACCTGAATACCGCAGGAAGAACAGCAGTAATCATTGGGACTCTCTTTCCACAGAAACGCTTGAGACAGAAAAGACCACTGCCGCTCTGAAACACGTAGAAATAATAGTTTTACCCTACTTACTTACTCGTTACTCTGCTTTGATTAAATTTTGAGAGAAGTTTCTGCATGCGAAGGCACTGCAGAAAACAAAATAAGTAGCTCCAAAAGATGGCATTTCCTTCCACCCCAGGATTTTTACAAGGTGGAGAGAGATCAGGGGAATCCCAAAATTCCTATTTCTCCTCTTGCTTTTTCAATTCCTATAGATGCTGCTGTAACAACAACATCCGACAGCTTTTGTACCAACTGTATCAGCATTTTAGAAGTACTGAGCTTTTTCTTTTTTTTTTTCCTATGGGAGGAGCTTATTGAGGAGCTAATCATTACCTCTCTTTTGACTGCTTTTTCTTTCTGGGAATAAAAGGAAGTAAATGATGTCAGCCCAAAGACACCATAATAATGTCCCCACCCAGAAGGCCATCTATTCAGGGGGTGTAAATCACTCTCCCTCTGGAGAAGCCATGAAAATCTGAAGCTTTACAGCAGCAATGACCTGGCTCCAAAGCGTTTCTACAAATAATAATTAAAACCAAACAAACAACAATAAAAATAAAAACAACCCAAACAATGCTGCTGGAGGCTGCAGGTAACCATCCCTTTCCTAGTCTACTGCTACCAAACTAAGCTCTGGCCTGTTTTGATTTTGTTCAGTGCGTAAGTTCCCGGTATTTTTATATATCGATCCTCCGCTATTTTCACTCAGCAGCCAGCATATGCAGCAGAGCAGGTGAATGGGTAGAGATACATACGTGTGTGACTACACATGTGTACACATTCCTCCCAGATTTCACATAAAACCAGCAAAAGAATGGATTTGTCCTACTGTTACCAACAGCATTAACACCTTATCTTTGTATTTTATATTAAAGTATTAGCCGGTTTGCTTTTGTCACTGAATCACGCCAATGTAATGATTAACCTTACCACGTGAAGGTTAACGACTCTCACTTCCATAACTTTCCTCTTCCAAACAGCAGTATTTCAATAGGTGTAATTGAATGAGAATGAATTCTCCAAAGGGAATGAAAAACTGGCGACGCTAGAGGAAGCGCCTTTTTTTGCAGCAGAAAGCCTTGTCGGATGACATGGGCAGATCAGGACAGGAGTTTTTCCTTCGTCTGTAGTCCTAACACTGTGTCCCCACCATTCCAGTGGGCAAGTCCATGACTTCCTTCCAATTCAAAAAGGTCATGAAAAGAACAAGAGAAGGCATCTGCCATGAATAGGAGTATTTTTCTTTAAATAATCAGACTTGTGATGGAAGAGAAAAATATTTTTCAGGAATCCAGGTTAAACAACCACCAAGCATGTTTCACTCCGTACTCAGAATCACTTTACGGTCCGGTTTCTGCCCTGTAAGCTTTGAGATTCTGTCTGTAGCTCACCATCTATTACAGAAAAAATGTGCAAGAAACCATTTAGAGATAATATATATTTCTTTTTTTTGTCTTCCAAGCCTTTCATACCGTTTCCTACCAAATGAGCCTTCCATTTTCACATGACTTGTTCACCTCTAGGGGGATGAAGTAAGTTTAATCCTTATAATCCATTCACTCCTCTGCTTCAGCAACTAGTGAAAGTAGCACTTAACACATACACTGACGGTGCGATTGATTCCATCACTTAATTTTCTATTGACCACGGAATGGGAAGTTACTTCCTTAAAACAAATTCTTTCTATTTGAATAACCTGAGACAGTTGTGGACAGAAAAATAAAATTCAAATGGATGGCTGAGCAATGATTGCTGAACTTCCTGCTTTGCAGAGATTTCCCAAACACCAAAAATACCAAGTGAAAACCTAAAATGTCTGCCTACAGTACAGCAGCCTTGCTGAAAAGCAATGTTCCTTAATTTTATGGTTCTTCCATTCATTTTTCAGTGTTGCACCAAGTGCTGTGTGCAAATACTATACAGTCTAAAAGGCTTAAAAAAAGACACAAGGTCTCAAGTAATATCACAAGGGAGCAGATTATACAGACATTTCGGAATGCAATATCATCTTGCCCTGGATGACTTTTCATTTAAATACTTTCCTAAAAAATATTCCACGAAGACTTTGACAAACAGCCCACCCAGGGACAAGAAGTCAGGCAGCGCGGTGGGAGCACGCCTTCGGCCACGGCGTCCAGACCCCACGGTTTGTCTGCTCCCAACGCTGAACTCAGCGAGGTGAAGAACATCGCTTTTCTTCTGCCGGCACTACGCAGAGTGTGCAGGCGATAAGCAGTTGATAGCAAATATAACCAAACTACGCCGCTTCCAGTAAGGGGCCCAAAGAAAAGAACTTTACCCATGGAAAAAGGAAATTAGGATGATAAAAACACAGCAGCACTTTTAAAACGGGCCCGCCGTAAGACTACATATCCATCTCAGAATCCATTTTACTGATGCACAAGAATGCAGAATTAAGGGAGGGGATATCCGGGATTCCCAAGTCAAATTCCCCACTACTGCGCAGAAGCAAACACTGATGTTCTTCTCTGGATTTATCAAACTTCATTTAAAAAGAAATTTAAATTTCTTTGATTTGAAACCGCTCCAGAACATTGGCGGCCGGATAGTTAGAACTCCTCCTGTAATTTCCAGCAAACTGTGTTCATTATCCCCTTTATATGCATTTGTTTTGCTTGTTTACGCTAATCTTGAGCTCACATAATTATTTTCCTCCCCTATATAAAAACTGCGTAATTGTCACTTTTGTGTCTTTTCATAAACAGTCGCTCTACTCCTCTTTAACATCCATGTGGTCCTTTCCTGCATCTGTTCCATCCATCTGTTTGAATCCATTTATCTGAATGTGGGAGATAGTCAGGCTCCGGTTAAGTTCTCACTAATGCCATATACATTGACATTAATATTTTCTATATATACAGGAATTCCCTGCCCTAATACATTCTAGGACACCGTCTATTTTTTATTTTCTCAGCCACGTCACACAGCAGTATGCTATCCTTCTGCTGCTGACTACTACACTAACGACCAATTCATCGCTTAAGTGATGAGTTCTTTTAGAATAAATTGTGCTTAGCTGCTATTTGCACCACAATCTCATCTGTTTAACTCAGCTTTGATTCACCTTGTTGGTACATGGATATTCCGATCCTCCCCTCCATGGATACAGTCCACTAGTTTTGTATTGTAAGATTTTATCACCACAGTTCTACTTTTTCCACTAGTGTCACTAAGGAAAAAATGAAACAATTTCCAATACAGTCTTTGAAAAATCCAGTTTGCAGTATCCTTTCCATCAGCACAGTCTCTTTCCACCTGTCAGTGCATCTCCAAGTCGCCTGACAATGTAATTTAATCCAAATTTTCTCCATTTTACATAATTTCCCAATATGGTACAATATCAAATACTTCCCTGACAATGAAACATACTAGATCTCGTGCATTTCCTCTGTCTAGAAAATCCTAGCATAAGGGAAGATCTTAACTTGGCACAGGCTGGTTTGGCTAAAACTACGTTCCATTTCATCCCATCTTTCATTTCCCGGCGTGTCTTTTATTTTGCCCTTCAAAAACTGTTCCACAGCTAAGCGTACCACAGCTATCAGATTAGATCAAATCTTGTCTTTCCATTTGGTACATCCACTACTTGGCCCCCTTGAGGTGTAGCTCCCACTGCTTTTAGGGTATCTAAAGATACACTGTACGTTTTTGGATAGGGGATATACTGTGTTTATTGTGCTAATGCGCTTCTGTTGCCACTGAAATAAGAAAAGACAATCCAGTGAAATTAATTTCCTATTGAAGAACTGGAAAAGCAATGCTTCTTTCCAGATGGCAACAGAGTGGCCCGGTACGTGAAGAAGCTCAAAACACATTACTCGCATTTATTTCGCTCTGGACTTGCTGATTTTGTATCTCAAGTCATCTTCAACAGCTTAACTCTGCAAGTCCAAACCACCAGGGGTTGTAAAGCAGGCACTTAGACGCTCATCCCTTTTTTGCGTCTACCCAACGATTTCTTTTATAAGCAAAACAACGTTTTTACCTCCAATAGAACAATACCTTCCCTAAAAAAAAATAATAAATTCATTTCTTTGCCACCTTTCTTCCAAAAATTATACCCATCTGTGTATACTTTAACAGCTGGATTTCAGGTGATGACCACTGGCAAAATCTGATGTGCTTTCAGACACAAATACAAAAATATTTGCAGAGCCCCTCACATATCTCCTCTCAGAACTGCACTGCAACACGTGCAACAGAAAGCAAACCTATCATGGCATAATTCCTTTTTTCATTTGACCTCAACAGTGTTAATCATCTTTGCACATCTTCCTTCATTAGCTAACAAATAAATGATGTTTCCTTCTGCATTTCAAGAGGATTACTACTAAGGAGAAAAAGAAACTGCCTAACAAGGACTGTTCCGGTTCCCTTCCCATGAGAAGTTTAAGTGCGCTCAGCCCTAAGTTTAGCTAACTGCTGATGCTCGGCACCACCATTTTCCCCAAGGAGGGGAAAAAACCAAACGAAGTTAACCAAATTCACTTCAGACCGACTTATTTCACGTACTGTTATTTGCTGTGCCTTTCACACATACGAGAAGATACCTCCTAATTAAAAAAATCCTTTTAAAAAATCAGAATGTTTAACAGGAAGATGATTTGGCACTTGCGGCCCGCTATTAGCACAAATTAAGTTAACGTGTAATGTTTTTTCCCCCTCTTTTTCTTCCCTCCCTGCTTTGCTCTCAGAGAAAATACTTTGATGTCTGAAAAAATACCTGGATGTCTCACTTCCCGGCTATGCCCCTCCATAACTCCAGCACCTGCAGGCATCTTAATTCCTCCCTTCCACATTTAAAACCCAAACCACACAAGGCCGAACCCCAGTTTGTAGAGAAAACCCGAGACCCCCTCCTGCCACGTCCGCTG
>VXBO01006675.1:208876-222231 GCA_013400135.1 Rhinoptilus africanus | reverse complement strand
CGGGGGCCGGTGCGGTGCAGCGCGGTGTCTGCTCCGACGGCCGCGGGGTTAATTGCTCGCACCCTGCCAGTTAATAAAAAAGCAGGTGAAATATCTTTTTGTTTTGTTTTGTTTTGTTTTGTTTTGTTTTGTTTACCCCAACTATTTGTTGGTTGGTTGGTTTTGCTTTTCTTTTTTTTTTTAAGTTTTTTGTTTCAAAAGGCGAATCGTAGCGAATTAACTCAAATCGTAAGTGAATGAACTCAAAAAATAGGCTTACAGCCTTCCGAAAACTCTGGGACAAAGTTGCCAGGAGAGGCTGTGGAGGGACAGGGATGGGGGAGCTCATCCCTCCTCTCCTCGCCTGTCCCTGCACCTGCCCAGGGCTCCCACGGCCGACACACGCTCCACTTGCCCGCGTCCCCTCTTAAAATAAGCAGCGAACAACGCACACACAAAACTAACCCGCTGCCAACCAAGGGAAAAAAAAGAAAAAACATCCAGAGAGTCAGAATCCATTTTTTTTACAGTGAGCAAGGGACGGGGGCAGAGAGCAGGCGTTTGTGCAGAAGCAGCACCTCAAAGCCAAACCCAGCGGGGTCTCCCCTGGCCCCCCTAGGCAGCTCGGCATCCGAGATGCCCCCCGAGATCGTCCCCCATGCACCAGTTTTATTTGCCATATTTTAAATTTTTTTAAAATTTTTTTTTTCCCCCCTGAAAGCCTCGTGCAGCAAACAGGAGTCAAACGGCTCTAATTTGTCGTGCTACAAACTGTAACATGCTCAGACGTGTAACTGCCTGACAGACTACACAGAAAACCTGGCTTATGCTCCAACCTCTGAAACAAATGCAAATACCCAGAAACATTCTGCTATTCCTCCGGAATTAAAACACCAAGTGAAACAAACCTGCTGCCGGATTTTTTCATGCAAATACTTCTTTTTTACAAAAATAAAGTCACTACAAATTTATTATTTATTTCAGACCATAAGCAACACAGAGGAAAGAAACACATATACGTTTTCCTTTTTTTAAAAAAAAAACAACCCTTTATCGATAAGAAAAGCACACATATAGCTCTTTTTTTTTTAAGTTTATTTTTTAATACCTTGCCCCTTAAATCAGCCTACAAGCCAATAGCTTTATCTAGAGAAAACACAACTGGAAAGCCTTTTTATGTTGTACTGTTTTTCAGACGCTTAGAAGAGGTTTTTAAAGACAATTCGCAGCCCCGCTATTCCAAACGGCACAAATACAATTATTTAGAATTTATTCCTTACTGTGGCAATTTTTACTTTGGTATATTTTTCAAAATTTCCTGGGAAAACACAATCAATTGCCATCTAGCTTAGCGCACCTACACTGTTACCTCTTTCTCTACATTTTCTCTTTACAAATCAACCACAAACATTTTGGAAGTATTTTACATATAGCTAATAAAGTCTCAAAAGGGACAGTACCACAAGAGAAATGCTCAAAACCAAACTGACGGTGTAAATGACCTCCTCCCATGTTCCAGACGTACCTACAAAATCCCTGCTCACTGGTACAGGATTATACATTCCATTAGGAGTTCGGCCTTTTTATATTTTCTACTATTTTAACACCCCAAATTTATAGATTTTTAAAATTGGCATGTTGAAAGGGCTTTATTTAAGGATTTCAATGAAAATAGTGTTATGTTTTGTCATATTACCATAATCCTTCTTTTTAAATCACTTAGAATTTCAGTATAACCTAATTAAGTAATTTTAAGCAAGTCTTAACCCAAATACATAGATCTAATAAAAATGTATTTTGCAAACAGGGAAAATGGACTTCTAAAATGGATTCCTCAGGTAGGAACAAAGATGCTGAAACATTTTCTCCCCACAAACTTTGAGATCTGAACTATTTCACAGCACTTGCATTTAAAAACCAAAACACTTACGAGAAAACAAATTTCACCAAATACCAAGCATAATGTTTCACTGCAATTGTATTTGCTTGTTCCTTTTATATTTAAAAGAAATCTTTCAATTTTCCTTGCCAGAAAGGAGGGAGACTAGGGGAAGAAAAATACTGCCAAATCCTAGCTACCTGTCTTCACATACTGTTTATTTCAAAGCTCTTCTAACAGTTTATATTGTTTTTAGCTGTGGTATGTTATTTTGTCAGTGGAAATATTATTATTTGCAATTTTGCCTTTTAAAAGGCTACAGAACAACATTACAGATTTTAGAGACTTCTAACCATTTTTAATCTCTCTCTCTTTTAAACGCTACAAGGACCCCATTTGGTAAATGGAATTTACATTTCTCTCTTGTCTAAATTATCAGAGTTGAATCAACAATTCAAAAGAGAAAGAACAAGTGATGTCACGTAACACAACAGCAAGTCCAACACTTTAGCACGGCTCCTCTCCGTATCGGTGTATAACAAGCTTACACAAAGTATACAATATCTCAGAAATACAGCCTCTTTCCTGATCAAAAAAATTTACTACTGACTAATTTGACCTCAAGGAACTGCGTTTTCTCAACAAGCATCCTACCTATAGCTTTATGCCATTTACTGACTCTTCCTTAATTAACCAGCATGCTTTAAAAACAAGTATCGTTCCTGCAACTTAATCAAAACCGGACTGTTTTTAATTGCTACCACATCAAATATATTCGCCAACACAAAAAAGCCACGCACAATTAGAAAGAAGTAATTTTTTTAGCCCTGTCTTTGACCGACCACAGATTACAGCACCCACTTCCAATTTATTTGCTATTCTAATGTGAGGTGAACTGAAACACACACCACAGCTCGCAAATACATCTGTCTTTCTATAACATCCTATCATTTGCATCTTTTAATGGGAAAATCCAGAATACCACTGTCAGCACTGCTGCTCTCCTGCAACCGACCGGACTTCGGAAGGACTTGGCACTAACTTCCCTCCCTCACAACAATTTGCCTCCTCACCTCTGGCAAAATAAAACCAAAAGATCTGGGTTTGTCTGAAATGTCAATAAACTCCAAAACCGAACAGGCCAAAAGGTCAGGTATTATTAAATCCAAACGGAGAAGTTATTTTCTCTCCAAGTCGAAAATCAACAGTAGCAGCACGTTACCTGAGAAGCGATGCTGGCGTCCTCGGACGGCCGTCCTCCTGTCCGGAACACGGGCTGTGCCGCGCTCCCTATAACATAAGAGAGAAGAGATTAAAATTATTATACGTTTAGACCAATTCCTGCACATTCAAATTACCTGGCCCTCACAAGGCTTCCTGTCTCTTGGTCTGAAAAGCATTTTAAAAATTCCTTTTGCATTCTAATTCGAGCCCTCACAATTGTTTTTGATAAGTCAGGTTCACGGATCAAAAATTAGCTCCGTACGTGGTCAGTTGAAGTACCCCATTCTCCAGAGCTGGTTTGCAGCTCTTAGAGGCCTGCATACTGCTGCCTGCTCCAACCGATTAGCAACATTTAATCTGCAAATGGCACGATCTTATATTAAAAAAGGAAAAAAATAATTTATTTTCTATATATTGAAATCTAATTTTATTTTTTTTTTTAAAGCCATTTACATGAGGGAGAGAGTCCCGAGACAGTCCTTCACCAGGCAACTTTTTCCTCCCCTGTTTTAAAAGCTGAATTCCTTCTCAGATAAATATGGCGTTTGCTTTACCCGTTTTTCTGTGATTTGTGTTATTTGGTACTTATTTGTGACGCTGTAGAATTTGGGCAGGCCTGTAGTTTTGAGACTTCTCTCTCCTCCCTTCCCCTGCGAGGAAGATACCAGCTAAAATCACTGTCTATACACCATTTTTATGCCCCTTTTCCCTCTACGCTTTTTCAAACAAATGTGAGAGGAAAAAAAAGTTAAGCTAATGAGTACAAATTCCTGTTGTGCTACATTTCCAAAAAAGCCCTTGTTTCAGTTTGTCATTTAATAAGCATTATCAATGTAAGTCATGGTCAGAAAGCCTCAGTACTGTAGGGTGTAGTACTTATGACTAAACTGCCTTTTTTCTTTTTTTTTTTTTTTAAAAAAAAGGGTCTGCCTGTGTTGAAATCTTTTCTCCGTCTTTTACCCTTCTCCTTCCACATATTTTACCCTCCTCATACTGCTTAGATCCTAGCAGACTGTCGCCGCACACGTATTTTTCCACCCAATTTCCTGGACATGTACATGCGAACCAAGGAAGCATTTTGCACGATGTTAACTTATCAAAACCATTTCTTTGCCCCATTCTCTCTTTTTCTCCAAGGCACCCAATGCTTTTTTTTACCCTCTGCTGTTGCTTTGTTTGGTCTTTGCCCACTTTTCTGTGTATTTGTCTCCTGCTGATCCTATTCGACCGGGCATGAAGAAACGAATGTCTCTCTCTCCCGTTTGCTACACTTTCTCTCTTTTTTTACTGTTTTACAGATTAAACACATTCCACTGTAATTTTCATAATTTTTAGAGATACTATGTTTTTTCCTTCTCTAGGAACTTGCTGCTTACAGTCACCCATACTTTTGCAAAGCAAGGTGAGCCCTGTCCTGCTCTGGTAACATGCTCCTCTCAGCATTTACTAAGTGTTAATAACTTGCAAGGCTGTGATGCAAAGCATGAAAAAGGAAAAGGGGGTAACACGTAGAAATGCCCCTTAACGTCACAAAGAAAAAGAAACAGACATTTTTTCACTGATTCTGACTTTTTAAAGAGAAAGCATCACGAGAAAACACCTGTCTTAGGGGAAATCTTTCTCCAGATCACTAGAAACGCTTTTCTACACTCATAAAAGTAAAGAAAATTTTAAAATTCAAATTTACTGTTCGGCATCACCTCTTTAGGATTTACTTTTCTGCATTTTCCTCAGCCTGGGGAGTGAAAGTTGCCTGTTGGTTTCACTTTTGTTCTCAGCCAGTTTCACTTTCATGCACTGGGGGAATCTTTTATATTTTCGGTTCAGCAATGTTAAAGAAGACATTTACATTTTTAAACAATCCTCATTACACTTATAATATGAACAATTCATGTCCATCTGTTTCCCAGGACACTACGAAAAAATAATTTGGAGGCCTAAATGTAACGGGCAGCATCCTTCTAAAGGAGCAGCTTTCACTTGTCACATGTTTAGGTTGTGGTCTGCTCCTTCTTTCCCTGAAATCAATAGGAAATGTGCCAGTAACTTCACTGACAGCAGGATCAGGCCTCTGGGTCTGTAATCTGCAACAAAAGCATGCCATACGCAGACCAATATATTCCTAATAACATACAGTGCTTGCCTTCAATTATTTTCCTGTGCAAACTCAAGGGAAAAAACCAGCCCCTGCATTCACCTTTCTGCGTGCTTTTAAATTAGTGATAAATACCCTTCCTGACGCAGGCTGTAGGAAATTAGAGGGCATCTATCCACTTTGGTTTGCACGGGGAGGGAAACACCGTATGCCCCTGCTACCGGCTGTGAGTAACTATTTCTCCGGCTTGTGCCAAGCCCAAGCTCTATGAAACGCTCCAACCCGTACAGAACCCTTACCGTCTGGCACCAGGACCTCCTGCAACCAAAGTTCCCAAAGCACATGCTTGTGTCACCCTCATTTTCCCAGGATAAACCACAACGCCTCCAGAAACTAGAATAGGAAAAAAAAAAAAAATACGGCTTCCATGTGTATTTTCAAAACCCCTATCTTCCCTGCCGTATTGCCTTCCCCTCTCTACGGCACGGACTCCAAAACGCCGCCGTGAACTCGCACCTATGCGAAGGTAGGCACATCTACGTACAACGAAATCTTCCCCTAGCTTCTCAAGCGCTGCAGTTTCTGTCTTTGTAGGCGTAAGGGTTTCTGAGACACCGAGACTTAATGGAAAAACTTAAGGGTTTATGGGCGCCGTGCAACACTCACTTTTTCAACTTCTTGCCTAGCAATTCTGTGTCCCAAAAGCACACGCTGAAACTGTCACTAGCTGCTTACGGATATTATTTTCCTGTTTACATGCCAAAAGTTAAATCTTAAAAGCTTACATGTGCAACTCCTGTGAGAATACCTGTATCTCGGTTTTATTTACCCTACTGTTTTATTTCACCACACGAAACGTGAATAAAAACGGGGAATTCCATTGTGATCACGTACCCGTCCGTTCCACAGACACACGCTTTTCCCTGGGAGTGAACTGCGGTACTATATATCTGACTTGTACGATCACATCACGCACCTGGAGACGAGCAGCTTCCACAGCCCGACCTAGCACATGTTTCCCGTTTTCTCTTTTCCCGGATACCACTACACAGAAGAGGGATAACCGCGCTCTCAGAGCATGTCTCTCCGCCTTCCTTCCCTACCCCCACCTCTCCCCTTTCCCTTTTGTGTTCCCAAGGCCCATTCAACGCCAGACTTACACAGACGCTTCATTTCAAGCGTGCCAATACACCCCGTGTTCAGTGGGGTCATTCCCTCGCCTATGCCAACCCCTCCCTCAGGTGCTTCCATGCCGTACCACGACACACCACTGTGATCACCCCGGTCACAGAAAACTCCGTTTACTGGGAAGCGTGATCGCAACACCGACTTTTATAGACTCAAAACGTGCCACCCCTGCGTCCCAGCGCAGCCACGTTCCTCCTAAGTGCCGAAATTCGCTCTGTCCTTACTGCAGTGTCTGAGACTTGTTTGCCCCTAATACTCTAATTTGCCACGGAGCTGTTGGTATCAGTGTTTTGGCAGGAGTTAGTTATCACCCAGATTTTGTATCAGGCTTTCACCCAGGGCTGCACCTCCCCTGGTGATAAAATGTTCTGGGAGAAAGACTTTGCTACCGCTGGCTTTCACCGCGCTGGCTTTTAGGGGCAAAGACCCTGAGCTGTAGCAGTTTCTTTAAGATACGACAAAGCTTAGCTCAAGCGGACACTTGTGAAATTAACAATTATCCCTCACTTCATATTGGTGGATCATTACCAACAACAGAAATAATTATAGGGAAATACAATGGCCTGTTTCAAATGGTTCCTTTAAGGCCCTAAGCTTTATAACTTAGGCTTGGTATTAATGCAGCTCTTGGCACACTCCTAGAAGTTATTTCCTTCTGCGGCACTCTGTCCTGTATTTTACGCGGGCTTTATATAAATATTTACTATTCACGTTTGTGTTACTTTAATGAACAAGATAAATTTAACCGTGCAATTGCTATTTATCTTCTGTCGTCTGATATTACAGAGAAAAGCCTCACAGCAAGTATTATCGATGAACCTTTTGAACTACGAGCATGGCAGAGGGGCAGCAGACGGTTACGTGGGAGAGAGGATGGAAAAGAGGGTTGCTGTTCTTGCGACGACACTCGATGTTACACTAATTCCTGAAGTGCAAAGGAGGGGACTCCCCATGAGGTGCCTTGCCTCGCCACGCCAGCAGCCTTGAAGGGCTCTGGAGTCTCTCCTTGGGCTTCCTAATGGTCTCCAGCCCTCTCCTGACAGGTCCTGCTGCAGCACAGGAGCCTACCACAGGGGCAGCCTGCTCCTCTCTTTCTTCTCCCATCTGGCAACAAGGAGGGGAGCGACTTTCCACAAAGACTCGTTAATGTATTTGGGTTTGGAAGGCATCAGGCATAACCCCCGGTGCTGTGTAATAGTCACATTATTAATGATAATTGTAGCGGAGAGTAACTCTCATGACAGGTAGGTTACACTGAGGAGCGGCGATGCGAGCAGCCTCTGTGGCAGGTGTAGAGAGCACAGCCTTGGACTGCTGACTTTCCACCTCTTCGTCACTCTCGTTCAGCCTCAAATACACCAGACTTCACCCATCTTTACTTTTTCCTGATCTCTTCAGCAGTGCCCTGACCCGGACTCGATGGGGCATTCCCACGGGAGAGACCAAGACGAGAAGGGCAATAGCTGGGGAGAGCATCCCAGAGGGACCCCAACTTGTGCCCGTGAGCCGACAGCATCTCGCCGTTTGCACGTGGGGGTTGACAGAGACCCAGCGAATATCACAACACGAGCGTTATAAATGTCATCTGGCCCTCTCTTAAACAACCCATGTAATGCAGCCCCAGTACAATTTTTTTTCCAACTTCCAACTAAAGACCAGCTGATCAACAGATCTAAAACACTATACACCACAACACGGGGTAAAAATACTCTCATTTTTTTCCCTAAAATTGAAAGCAAACACCTCAACATCAAAACCTCTTTCTGTCAGCCACATCCCTTACCAAAAATAATTTTGTTGGAAGAGGCACACGCAAGAGGGCTCTAACTCAGAGGATCATATGGACTTTGCACTGTCATGGGATTATGTAGGTCCTCTGCCACTATCAACAGACCTTTGCTGCATCCAGGTTCAACAAACCTGGTTCCTGTCGCTTTCTAAAACTGTGCTGCTGGGGAATTCATCACTAGACAGGAACGGCACCTCTTCTAAAGAAGCGTTTCTCAAACTACGGGTTGCAAAAGGGCATAACAATATTCACAGTGTTAGAATAAAGAAGTTAGTCAGCAGTCGTTCAATTTTTGACAGCAGGGGACTGCGAAGTTCCTGCACGCAGGGTAGCCACTAGGCTCGTAACTACCTTGGCTTGCTGGCAGCAAGTCCAGTCTCCCTGGAAAAGGCAGTGAGTTGTCAGAGAGCGATTACAGAGTCCTAGTCTCTATCGTCAAAATGGGGAAGAATTTAAGACAGTAACAGAGAGAAAGGTGAATGAAGAGGAGGTCACAGACTCAGAAAGTTTGCTAAATACTGCACTAATGGGCATAATGGTGTTGCATATAGTAGATAGCAAAAAAAAAAAGGAAGTACTCATACTGCCTGCTAATGGGAAAAGGAACCGCACCACCGGTACGGAGCACTTGCTCCCTGTGAGAGTAAAAAAAAAAGAAACACAAAACTTTTCCTAGTGATGGGCTGAGTGACAGGAGACTTGTCGGACTTGATCAATTAAGAAAACTTCATATAGCGACTACCTTTTTGCCATATTTTCAGTATCCTTCTACAATTAAAAAGCAGGGCATGATCCTCACAGTCCAAAAGCATTAGTCCTTCTGAATGAGTTATGAGTGGAAGAATGGGAAGGAACCACACACCACTCCTCTCAGTTGGAAGAAGTGCTCAGCATGTCTAAAAATCCTGCGGACTCTGACTGTCTCAAAATGTATCGTGACCTTGGTACCCGTCATTTATTTTGGCTTGTAAGAAGACAGCTGATGAGCTTGCTCCATTTCCCTCTGCCTTTTTGAAGCGCGTCAGCTATGAAAACAACTTATTGCCAAACACGCCATCTATTTTCTTGTGCTTAGACCAGTTTTGCACACTCCCAAGGTCCTTCTCCAACTGTAGCTTGGGGAAGATGGTATGCCATTTCTCCCGCAGCAAATCTGACAATAATAACATTTTACTTATTTCTACGTTTTATTTGACATTCCAGGGCACCTAGGCAAATGGCATACATTCAACCCACCATATTAAATTAAACTGCTTGCAAAAGATAAAATACCCCTTATTTCTCCCGCTCTCTTAACAAGCTAGCATAATAAATAACACCTTCTAGTTAAAAAAGGTTGGCTAGAAATTTTTGCTTTGTATCCTAACGAAGGTCAGAAACCATCTACTAACAGAGGATGACCAGAACATACATTTTTATCCTCAGAAGGACCATCCGAAAACATACTGCCTCTAGTCCTCAAGAACACATATTCAGGGGTTGTAAACCAAGCTGTGTCCAACTAAACTAGGACATATGATAGAGCCGTCCCCTTCTGGACACTGAGTCTATCCATTCCCAAACAGCAAAGCACACTTGTTAGCACCCAACAAGTGAAGGCCTTTCCAATAGCACGATGCTGAGCATGACGGAACAGTTTCAATGGAATGAAACAAAAAAAACCCAGCAGACTTCCAGAAAAAGGAAACGAAGTGTTCTGATTTCAGAAATATTCTGGGTGTAACTGATCCTTTCCCACACCGAAAAAAAAAATAAAGAAAAAAAAAAGGTGGTTTATAAGAATCACACCAATGATCCTGCAGATTTTTATGAAAAATGAGGCCCTGTCAGTCTTTCCCATGGACATTTCTTACTGTCCTATCTGATTTTGCAGCCCCTCAATATTAATGGTTGAACATTTCATTGGAAAGTTTACATTATTTGCCTAAATACTGGTGGATTTTTAGCCATGGCTAAGAACAACCTAGTCTTCTCCAGCTGCCCAAACATAGCTAAAATAATCAGGAATCAGGCAAAGGCACAGAAGAAGAAAATTTGGGCCTGATATTTATCCACACATTGTCAATTAATTACAGGCCTATCTGTAAAGAGTGGTTGTGGGTCTGAGTACTGATTCCTGATCAAAGCAGTATGAAGTGGCCGCTTCGTATAGGTTATGGTGAGATATTTCTGCCCAGGTTCTGTCTCTCTCACAGTAATGGTATTGAAGCTGGTCTTCCTGTGTTTCGTAAAGGGACCCAGCTAGCTGCCAGAGTCAAACCAAAGAGGAGGTTCAAGCAGATTAATTCAAACTGCACTCTTACTCTTCTCAAATAAAGTTAACACGGGGAGAACACTGCTAATTGACACAACCCAGCTAAGATTTTTTCCCCCTTTTCGCGCCTTCGTCGCTTATATGCCACTTACATACCATGAAGCTGAAGAGTATGCCCCGCGCTGCACTACTGTTGCACAGCTGTGGGCAACCAGTGAACTCTGAAATGCCAGAGAATCACCTTCGTATACAGGAAAAAAAAATATTTTTCATTAAATTTGGGAAATGAGGCCCATGGGGAGCCCCCACAGATGGCAAGTGAATCTACCAGCATCCACCTGCTTTTTAACACTTGTTAAAGGCAGCCATTAATACCTTCTAGCTTCATGTTACTTTCCGTCTCATATGGGAAAAGGAATAAATGCACCAGCAGCTAGGCGACATATCATCTACTTTACATGGACTGCGTTCTACGTAGCAATATTTTTTCTTTGGAAAAAAGAAAAAAAAAAAAGTGACTCCAAAGCTTCACTTCCATTTAAGCCAGCAGATAGAATAATTACAAAGCCCAACCCATAAATACGGAATACCGTACAGAGAAATATTCTCATATATACAACCGTGGTTAAAACCAGCTCCACTAGGGTGTAGCCAAATAGTTTGTACAAAAACAGGCCTGACTCAAAATTTCTGGAGGACTGAGCAAAAGCCATCGGGGCAGCAGGGACCTGGAGCAGTTCCCTATCCCAGAGCTGGGCTGCTCCAAGGGTCTCCCAGCCGGGAAGCTCAGCCGTTACCTCCAGCTCACCCACATCTCCGCTCCGAACTCCGCCTCAGCGTGGAGCCGGACTGTAGTACTCACGCCATCACTTCAGCCCAAGGGTCACGGACAAGCTTTTGGCTGGACTCGCCGCAGATCAGACAGCCGATATAATTTTGCATCTTCACACCTATTATTTCATACAAACTGAAATTTTATAGCTTCGGTTTAGCAATTGACAAAGAAGTTTGGTGTTAACCCACTTAAATCTAGGTATCCTTGTATTCTGGTTGCTTTGCTTTCGGTCCTCACTAGACACCCCTGTGCACCCACTGCCATTTCATATCCCTGTGTCATGAAATACACATTTGCTGCGTGATTAGAACAGAACCGCGGTGAAGATGATCTGAATGGTCGCTTTAGATCTTAAATGCATGAGGCCTGTTTATTTAAATAGCATTCTATACCGTAAGTATAATGACAAAACTAAGAGTGAATAACTAAACCCGTGATTTGCAACCTCTGATAAACATTGAGGTCAGTTAAATGGATTTTTTTCCAGTGAAATAAATTTAATTAGTAGTATATTTTAGGTAAAAAAAATGCATACTAGTAGCAGCATGTCACTATTACCCCTTGAATTTGCTTATGGAAACACAGGATTTGATGAGAGCTGAGAAATTATACTAATCTGAGTCCTATTTTTCCCCTCTCCCAAATTAACCAGGGAGAAAAAGGGACAGGGAAAAGTTGAAGTTAATTAAAGCTATATTAATTAATTCTCATCTTGACAGGATGGATTTTTAGAGATCAGGGACCAAGCAATTGGGTCTCCTTGTTTGAAATACATTAACAGTGAAAACTGCGTCAAAAGTACTAGTATTAGTAAATAGAATAGAAATCTAGATAGCTGTAGTAGAAAAAAGCATTAAAATTTGAACCCCTAATACAAATATTCCTCTGATTACAAGATTGCAGCCACAAACGAGGATACTGCATTCCAAATCCTGCAGTATCTGCCTTGCCTAATCTTATATTATCATCAGTAGGAGTTTTGACTGCAGGACTTTGTCTCACATTTACGGTGTCCTACAGAAGAAATTAATATCAAATTACATAATAATGGTTTACTGTAATGATAATTTATAGCTGAATCCTCATCGTGGGGAATTTTTAAATGAATGGGTTACTTTGAATCATCTGCCACATCTGCTTTATTTTAATGTGAAATATAAAAATCTTGGAAAACTTTTTGTGGGGGACTTAAAACAAATTGGTAATACGTTTGGCCCTTTCAGCAACTTTGGCATTATTTCTAGAGAGCAAAAAAGAATACATCATTTGTGTGACAGGAGAACAAAACATTTTCAAAAAAAAGTAACAGAGGTATGTATTTGTGAATTTATCCCGGAGAATTTACTATTCATCTCTAAAGCGGTTCATTAATAAATAAAGAATGAAGCGTATTACTAATACATCAATTCTGTTTCCCATACTGGGCTTACACTATGGCTTAGAGAGCCCGCTTTCTAATTAATGAAATATTTAATAATATAATCATATTTAAGCTTATTAATATGCCTTTTAAAAGCACGTGGTTTCATTGAAGCAGATACAATTATTAAACTCAAATTTAAGGCAGTATTTCAGTGGAAACTGTGGTCAAAGAAGTTGGACTTTGTTCCTGACGTTTCTGTTTCTGTGCTGCCACTACATTGAGCTGACCCCGAGCTCGCTCCCACTTCAGACCATACTGTACCTCCCTTCCATTGAGTTTGTAAAGTCTAGTTTATTGTACTGATTACAGCACTAATACGGCCATAAACAGATGCCCACTGATTTAAAAATCATGTGAAAACAGGTCTTTTTCTTTAAAAAATCACTTTCGTGGTGTTCGTGTCTCCATCGATCAGATTTATGCAGTTAATCTTGTCCAAGTTAAACAGTTAGGTTTACTTAGTACCTGAAAACAACATCTTTTTAATGTAATTTCAATTAAATTTGAGGAGCTGACCGGTCTTTTGAAAAGCTAAGTTCTGTGGCAGAACTCTCATCCTGAGTTTCAATGGCATTCTGTGAAACTGAATTCATTACCAAAGCGAGGAAGCTGTTTTCCCCTCTCAAAAAAAAATCTGCAGCAGACATTTAAAAACATTTTTATTCAGATTTGGGGGGGGGGGGGGGGGG
>VXBO01006675.1:183243-208814 GCA_013400135.1 Rhinoptilus africanus | reverse complement strand
CAAGGACTTTAAAGCTTCACTTGCATGAAGTTACTCATGCAAAATTGCTGTGTATCTCCTTCTGTCAGTAATTTCTTTTGATGTCAAAACAAAATCAGTATTTATTCTTTAATATAAATTTCAAAAACAACAGGGATATTGTATTTATTACTCTGGAAGACATAAAAGGAAAAACCTCCAAAAATATTAAGCAGAAACTGAAAAGATAACTTCCAGAGACATGATCAATATGGGACTGTTGACATATATTCATTATTACAAATGCTTTTATTTGGATAAAACTCCATGTAAAATATTTATAGAGCTCACTGTTACATTAAATAAGTCTCAGTTAAATTTACAAACAAGTACGATGTAACCCTGTCTGCTCAGTCGGTTTAATGAGATATGAACTACCTAAAAATAGAAATCTTTTATCGTAAGAAGATTTATAAATAACCTATACATAATAGGGAAAAATATACCAAACCACATTTAAAGGTTTAGAAACATTTTTAAAGCTTTTAAGCAAGATTTGAAACAGATTTTTTTAATCTCAATTTATTTTCATTGCTAACTGCTTAAAAGCCTTAAGAAAGAACAAACCCCCCACTAAGATTCAACAATGTAAATTAATGTTCCTAATAATTGTAACTGTATCTACATCCACATGTTTTGTTAATTATTATGTACAGTATTCAATTTTAAAAAGGGCTGTATTCCAGCTGCAGTCAGTTATAAGTAAGATAACATTCTAACTTTCAAAAAGCTTCTCACATAAAATCGTGTTAAAAAATTGTTGAGATAATTTCCTATTAGTAATTTCAAAGTAAAAAAAATCTGCTTCAAGAAAAGGAGCATTTGTGAATTATGGTTGAATTTACTGATTTTTTTTTTTTTTTTGCTTCTCTGTAGAAAAGTCAATAGCAATTTTTGAAAAACAGGAAAAAACGTAACTTTTTAATAAAAATGCATTCAGTAAGGACGGGTAACGGTTGTAATATTTTAGTCTTTAAGTCACATGAATTAGTATGAACTGTAGGAATCCATAGGATAGTAATGAACCCCAAACTGACTTCTGTTTTCTGTTTGCCCTTATCACAGTACTTTCTCTTTGTAGAACTAGTAAGTTTTAATACTACCAATTACCCCTCTTCGAAGGTTGTCTCTGCCTGCTATTTAAACAACATATTTACTAAACTACAAATTTAAACTCAGAAATACAAATACAGATTTTTTTAAATGTCTGAAAGACCAAATTTCTACATTTTACTAAAAGAAGTTCCTTTTTGATGCAAAGATCTCTCTGCTTTTTTTTCTACTGCTAACATGAAAATGTCGATACTTAAGTAACTAAGTTTTCGATTCAGCAACTAGACACAATTGTTCTAATTGCCAAAACCTATTTCTGCCCATATCCTGCAAGGGCAGGGCTTTATTTGTTTCAGATCCTATATATGTTAAATGGAGAATGTAAAACATCTAAGTCCTACAAAACACTGAAAAACAGTAGATAAATAAGACTGAGTTGTTTTTATCAAATTATCAGCTGATAGGCTAATAATAGCAACCACCTAAAAGCTTTTTTTTACAGTATTTGCCCCTCCTGTTTGCTTAGATTTGAATCCAAATTTTTTATTACTTTGATACTAAAGAAACGGTGAAGTTTTATTCTTTAGCAAAATACTGAAGAGTTAATAAATGATATTTTAAAAGCTGACATGAAATTCAGTTCCCTTTGAAGCCAAAGGGAATTTTACCACTGATTTCAGGAGAGCAGGATCAGTCCATAGGAATTTAAAATCCAATTGTCTCCTCCTAACTTTTTCCATATGAATTTGATAACAATTAGGTACATTTACTCTTTGGACATATTTGATAATTTAAGTCTTTTAATACTGTTAGGAAATAAATCCAGCAAAAGGAAAAAATATTTAGCTGGTATTTTGGCTAAAGCATGCAACGTTCCCACTTCAGCTTTTTCATCTGTATATTAAGGTACAAAACACCCCACCCTTGCTCTAAATAGATTTCACAAATACTTGTATTTATATCTATATTAGATAACTGAGCTTACTTTGTTTTATATTTAGCTGCATGCTGCGTAGTACTTTGGCTATTATGAGTCTAACTTCCCAGAATATAATACAAGAAAATATCTTCCCTGAAAATGATTTTTCAACTGGATGCCATTTAGGATAAATATTCACTTTAAAAAAAACCTCCCCACTGAAATTACATGGCTGATGGCTCCAGTCCTATAGTGTTTTCCCTAAATTTTAATCTATTCTAATTTTTAATTTCCTTCAAGTCTGAATTCTAGATAATTAAGAGAATCTGTCTCTCTATGTCAATCTTTCACAACATGTCATATATATAAACAACAGCTATGTATAGCTCAAAACACCCCCCCTCTTTATTTTTTTTTCCAGACAAAAGTAATTTCAGGCAGTCCATTTAAAGGCAGTAGGCATTTTGCCTAAGTTACCTACAGAGGTCAAAAGACCTCTATGAAATTTCTCTTAGTATCAAAAACATGTTTTTTACGATTATGTGAAAATAATGTCTGTGGTAGTTAGGATGTTACCAAAGCAGCTTTGAAAGCTTATACAGTTACCTTTTCTGAATGTTCTGGTTACTTCTGGTCCTCCCTCATCTGGAAGAAAAAGCTGGTTTCCCAGCTATATTTTAAAATTATTGCTACAAATCCAATCACCAGTTTCTTTCCTTTAAAAACCCTAGTACTTTGCAACATTTTGTTTATTTTGTTAAAGATTCAAGCTGCTTGTCCGGGAGATTTTAATTTTTGTAGAACTGATTATAGCAGATCCCAAATGTCCGAGGAAAGAAACTCAAACAAAACTACAGCTAAAGGCCCTTTTTGATTACGTGTTTTTTTAATTCATTTGAAATACCTAATGTTGTTTGCTGTATACCGCATTTGGAAACATGCAGTTACAAGTTTTAACTTTTACTTTTGATTTACTGCTTTTGAAACTTAGCTCTAAAAGCCAGGTACTCCGAGAGGAAGCGCCGCAGCGTTACCAACCGGAGGTTCTACTGGGGCCGTATTGTGCTAACCTGCCCTCCGAGGAATAATCCCGATCCACAAAAAACGTTCCTATTGACTTCCTTGAGATTATTTTCATGAATATGCATGAATATTCACTAGAGGTTGTAGGATTTAGTCTCCAAATAGCCAGCAGAGATTCCTCACTTTTTCCAGTAAGGAGCAGGAAGCACCTTTAGCTCTGATGTTTACAGAAACTATTTTAGCAGAACGAAATAATTTTGGAAATCGTTGTTTAGATGTAGCCCCCCCGGATTTATAAACTCCTTCAGGAAGCAGGGCGGTGAGCCTCATGTAAAAGCGACTCTGGACCCGAGAAGGAGAAGGTGGTACAGAGCCAGAGCGAGCCTCCAGCGAGCCCCCAGCCCTGCCTGGTTCCCCCCCCCAGGCACACGGGTCCCCCGCAGCCTCAGGACCTGGGGCTCTACAAGCAGGGCTGAAAGTCCACAAACTTCCAATCCCCAAACCTGCAGGTGTTAAACAGAGAGGGCAACGGAGAGGCACGGAAGCTTAGTCAGGATCAGGCCTTCGTGGTGCCCGCTCCTGCCAGGATATAGTTGTGAAAAATTAGCATTTCCATCTGGTTTACCTGTGACCTTGACGCCTCTCATCTCTGTGCTGTTAAGACATAGGCTTTCCCACTCCCCCGCCAAAAAAGAAGCAAACTGGCAAGAGATTTCCCCAGCAAATACAGAACGTGCTGAACTGGGAGAGGAGAGGCAGAAGCGGTGAAAACTCCTTTACTTTCGCAAAAAAACCCCCCCGGAGTTAAATCGGGATGGTCCAGCAAAGACTAACCAAACCGATCAGCAAAGTTTTTTTCCACTGCTGGCTCTTCAGCTTGCTGGAATCGAAGCTGGTCTTTGAGAATGTGCCGGGCAGGGAAGGGTTAACAAGGTTTTTGTTATGGAGAGGCACTGAGGGCTCCCTTTGAGGCGACAAAGATAGTTAGGGGCCTGATCCTAGGAAATCCTGAGCACTTCCAGCAGAGCAAGAGCTTGAAACTACACAAGGTGTAAGAGACTACACCTCGCGTCGGTTTTTAAAGCTGTTGCCAAAAATAAAGCTTTGATAACATTTCTGGTCAGAATTACCCTTCTTTGAGCCCAAACCTGTCTCACTAAATTAAAACACGACGTCTAAACTTTCAGTCTATACTTGTAACAAACTTTTTTTTTAAACAAGACGTGAAACTTATTTAAAATGCCAGTCGGAAGTTGTCCTATTTTTAACTTCTAAAAAATAAAAGAAGGCACTCATAATAAATAGAAATTAGTGCCATTCAGGTGATTTTGAATATTTATGCAATTGCAAAGAAAGCAAGTTCAATTTCTAAGCTCATTAATCATTAATAAATACAATTATTTAAACTAGAAAAGGTGGTTTTATACATGGAAGGTAAGTATCGCAAGGTATGAAAACAGTTAGTCTGCTTTAAAAGAGCACCTGCTCCACAGGTGTTATGACCCATGGAGAACCTGATTTTACCCTTTATTAGCCCTTTTATGGTGGATCATGATATATTAGTGCTTCCCTAGACAAACTACCCTCCCTTTTTAAAAGTCCCCACGTCCAAAGGGTTAACCAAACACCTTAATCCCAGGTTTTATTTTTTAAAAGGTCTATAACTTAACTGGAGCCTAATGGTCACAGTTTGGTCTGTTGCCAGTTTCAGGGCTCTTTTGCGCGGCTCTCCCACAGCCTCAGGTACGTCATCTTTGCTGTGCTCCTGCATCCGAAGCTGCAGAAAAAGCCGATCAGGAAAGCAGCCATCCCACAGGACCAGATGGGTAAGAGGAGTAAGAACTACCTTCTGAAAAGTTAAAACATTCTGCATTAAGCAGCAAATATCCTTTTTATTACACTTTTCCCACTAAAATCAAAAGCTGCTAACTAGTTTTTTTTTAAAAAGCCACAACTGAGACCCCGGTGCGTGACTTCTGCACCGTCCTCTTGGGATCTGATCGCAAAAGCTGCTTGGGGTCGGATCTGCTGAAACCTGCGGAGGCCAGCAACTGTTCTGCGGTTAGCCCCCAGGACCGTTAACTCTTCGCTGCAGGTTATGGCATGTGTCCTCCAGAAAAGGGACTGCCGAACCCCACTCATTTCTAGCACGTGCATTCAGTTCCCTCCACAGAAATGCAATCCGTTAAACCAGAGTTACGTGGTCCACAGCACTGACCCACGGCAGAAAACTTCCAGACATTTTAAGAGCAAAGATCTGCACATTTTAGAGACAAGCTAAAGCCAAAGTTACCGATGTGAACATCTGCAACTGCAGTGATTGTAGCTGTTTCTCTCATGTATTCCAGCAAGGATTCAGGTCCATCGCACGTACTTTTATCACTCTAACGCTGCCAAACTACCTGTATGAGATACGGGGAGCGGGATTTCAGTCTCCCTGGTAAAGCACCATGACCTCCTACAACTGGAGCACAGAGATCTGCAATAAACATTATGAGAGGCATTAAGATGTACCTTGATTTTCAGTTCTTGGGGGCTGAAATGTGGGTAATAACCCATTTAAAAAGTTACCAAACTCTGTGAAATCCCTCTCTGCGCTGAGGGCCGACACGTCACTTACGGAGACCCCAGCCCAGACCTGCAGAGTGCTGTCTGTCTGTCTGCACTCTGCATAAGAACCAGTTTTCCCTTGGTGAGAATGAACTAGAGATGTATGCAACATCTTGTACAGTCATTTTTGGACCATTACTACATTCAGAAATCTTTTTTTTAAACTTAGCTCAAATAGTTTTCTTCATACACGCTCTTTCCTTCAAAAAAAGCAAAAAGCATTGTGCGTGTACGTTACAATATATTTTCTCTGGGGTTTTTATATTAGGAAAGAGAAATTTTTTACTAACAATTTTTTTCGTATTATTTACTGTTTAGCCTGCACCTTGATGTTCATGTTAAAGGAAATGCTTAGCTGCCGAACTACACATAACAGATATTTATTTACAAAAGCTGTGTCACAGAACCTGCGCTTTCCCCCTTTCTAGCAGAATTGTGCCAGAGGCAGCCCCTCTGAACCCACCCAAAACTCCACTGACTTCACTGGTGGGATGCCCTTTGCATCTGTCGGTAATGGGGGGCGAGGGGGGGGCACGACCCTCATCATTAGAGTTTTACAGAGAAGACCTGCTTACCTTTATGCCAGCGCCCACTGATGAAACTGTCTCCCCATCCAGAACTTGGTTTCCCCTCTCACGGCAAAACAGAACCTCTCTTTTGAAATGGATCTGACAGGTATTTTTATATTGCTATTTTTCTAAGGCAATGTTAAGGTAAACGTTTCGGTGGAGGTCACATTTTAAAGAGCTTCCTTACCTTTGTTACCTATAGCACACCGAACTGCTCAAGAGGGCAATTTTCACACGTTCACTTGCGTTTCCCAGCTCGCAGTACCCGTCTCTCAGTGCTCTTTGGCCAGGCTGACCGGTGAAGCTGGACTGGCCAGCTCACCCCTCTGCCCCCGCGAGTTCCCCGGCCCCACGCAGCCCAGGCCAACAAGCGGCGACTGGCCACAATGGCCTTCGGACGCTAATTTTTACAAATCATGAAAATATTTCTAACTAATCTTCATTATGAATGTTAAGAAGCAAATCAGTTTTAAGCTAGATATCAGATTTACTTTTAAACAGGTTGTTGTTGTTTATGCCGAACTGTTTCACCCTGTTTGTTCTCAAGCAAATGTCCCGCTCGGTTATTAACAACGGCACGTGAGGGCTACAAGGGGATGTGGCCCTACAGATTTTAATGCGCATATTGGAAATGTTGCAAACCAGGCTTGTAAATTAAAAAAGAAAAAATGTTCTTCTTCGACAGAGGCTATGTCAAGTGAGCTAAACACTAAAATACCGTTCGGTTTGAAAGAAAACCGTATTTCCTACTGCAGTTAGGCTGTGTTACTCTAACTGGGATAAAAGGGATGCAACGAGGAAGACATTCCTTCCTCTTTTCTGTCAGTTTAAGTCTTGAATGATTCCAGTGAAGTGACTGAGGTTACTTAAGACGTTGTATCTCTGTAACTGAAGGTCGCTTACCACTACATCTCCTGGATGGTTTAATTGACAGACATGTCTTCTACTATTTGGTTCGAACTTTCTCTACCTCTGCTGTAGCCAAAAATACATTAATTGGGAACAAAGCACCTCCAAATTGGTCAAACTCCTTCTGTCCCAGAAAGCAATGAATAGATTTATCAACGATTCACCATGTCCTTCCACAGTGTATCGATAATTACCTCCTTCACAGCTCCAAAGGCAGTGGGGAACTTAGAGTGGATGGGATCTCCTATGTTGATGAATAAAGCCAAATAGAATAGCCAAAATAGACCATTTGGGGCAATCTTGTTACATGATCCCTTCCATTAATTAATCAAAAGCCATAGCTAATTTTCTTGCCTGTTGCCACTGCTCCTGGAAGAAAGTTGTTTCAGAACTCTACACCTGTGCTGGCTAAAGCTCTTCCCTAATTTTGAGCTTACATTTTAGGGTCACAAATTGGAAGTACAAATTAGGACAAATCAATAAAATCTCCAAAGTAAAGCAGTGCCCATCTGTCTCAGGACATTATTAATGGGCGACTAAGTAGAATTATGTCGTGAGGAATGACTGCAGAAATGCCCCTTGCTCCAGCATATATTTCCTACTTTGATGTTTTCCAAGCCACATTGACGTCATCTACCTGGAGTCCTGCCTAGATCGACGCATGCAGTTTCTGCTGTCGTCAGAGAGAATTCCCATCATGTACCAGGGCCTCTATACAGTCCTTTAGTTTTAATTCTGCCAGTGCAGAGCAGTGAGTATAGTGCTGGAAGGATATACTGTACACTTCTCCTTGCCTGGTACGTGCCCTAACCCTCTTCTTACTCTAAACCTGTGATGTTTGGGGATGGGATTCAAGATGGGAAAAAACCCCAGCATCGATACTGTAGATGACATGTGGATACGACTGCAGAGTTAATCTTGGAAGAGCAGGAGGAAACCTGGTACTCAACAAACTGAACAAACGTATCGGGGTGCTCCAAAATGATGAGCATCATGGAAACTTTCTCCAAATAACAGCTATCTATTACATCGTCAGTAACACTCTGTTCTTATCCAATTCCTTAGGTAAATCCAGTCCTCAGAGTGGAAACACAAAGGCGTTGGTATGAATACCAGGATGAACAAAGGGGAGAAAAAAACTGTGGTGTGGCCTTGCACGATATTGTTTTCTGCGCACAGAAAAGTAGTATGGCTCTTTGAAGTGCTGGTAGGTAATGTGTAAGCCTCCATCCATCTCAAGCATTCGATAAATTCATCTATCTCTTGCCATATCCACCAGAACATACAAAGCTTTCTGACATACGTCAATGACATCAGTGACTAGGAACAAGTCATACCGTTCAGAAATCAGATATTTAATGGCCACTAATCCCATCATAATAATTACAAAATAATGTAATGGTGAGCTAGAGTAAACAAAATATATGAACAAAAATGGCAGGGAAAAATGCAATTAGAGTCTTGGCCTTGATCCAACTCCCTTTTGCTTCAGTGGGAGTTCTGATAGACTATTACCCCTATGTAATTAGAGATTTAGGCTTAATCCAGCTCCCATTTGCTTCAGGGGAATTGGGATAGGCCCCCATGCCCTAATTTTCTGCTGTCTTGCCCCTTGTATACTCAGTTCTGCATAAGCAAAGTGGACCTGTTTCACCATGCTGGTGCTCTGTGTCATCCGAGGGACTCATGGTTCAAGACTTAGATAAGAAAACTAAGCGCAAAACAGGGTGTCTACATCTGTTTGCGCTGACTTTGCACAGGCCTGAATTATCAGATGAAGCAGTGAAAAATCAGGTCTTTATTTTTATTCAAGGTGCTGGAAACTGAAATACTTTTTTTTTGTTTTCTATTACTGTGACAAAAAATAATTCCTGGTTCTTTAGCAAACTGTACGAAATGCTCCCAAGGAGATCTTCGGGAAGGTTACTTCACTTAACAAATTAACTAGACAGAACAACTGATGGATACACTCCTTCACTTTGGCTCACCAGACAGCTACAAAGAGCCTGTAAAACATTTACTAGGGATGCAATTTCCAAATCTGGGATCAGAAATATAAAGTTTTATATTTCTAAGCATGAGGCAAAAATTAAAAATACCGAAACCAGTCTTGGCCATATTCTGCATTTCCTAAAAAAAACAAAGGTCACGTCTCTCAGAGTGTTGTAATTCTGAGGTCTTTGGGGGGATGAGAGAAAACAGAGCCACTTTTGTGCAGGAATATGGATATTATTGACTTGATAAATAAAAATATCTTTAACATTAGCAGTTATCACTGACCCTGATGTTGTCATAAGCACTCCGTGGTCAGCATTCTGTACACTGAGAATACGCTGAATGTCTGCAAACCAGGACAAACATGCTTCCCTTGCCCAAACGCTACTGCACAGAGAGCTACTAGCTCTCCAGATCAGGCAAAACCAGACTGACCATGCCTACACGAGTGCATGCATACACATATTACGGATGAGCACAGGTCCTGACTAATACATGTAGTATGAACTCAAGTATGTGAATCTTTTCATCACAGCACTAACAGGCACAGCTAAATGGATATATTCATGCCTCATACTGACTTCGAAGAACCTTTAAAATGGACTGTATGTATGTCCAGACAGACACACGTAAAAATAAATACAAAAATAGGTAAACAACTATTTGACATAAACATATACAGATATTGAGGAAGCTAAGTGCACATGCGCAGACACACGCAGAGAGAACACGTGCACAGTTACACTCAGACAGCACACACGTTACGGAGGCATTCGCATCCTGTGTACACATTCTCATATTACTGTCTGCCCAAATCAGTCTCGAATTTTGTTTGAGCTTGAACCATCTTTTTCATTCTTTTTTTCTTGCATAGAGAGACTGTGTACACGTAATGTTTCAAAGACACCAATTACAACAAATGCAGGCACACTTTAGTGTGTACATACCACCACTTACATACATTCCAGAGAGAAGTCCCTATTTTTCAGGAAAAAAAATCAGCTATTTTTCCCCGTCAAGTATGCCTCTTTCTTTACGAGCTGCTTGTGTTCTTCAGCAGCAAGTGGGATGAGAGAAGGAAAGATTTCAGCTATTAAATAATAACTGCTTGGATTACATTTATAAAGATCTCCTTCCCCCACTTCACTCTACTCCTTCAAGCTTTATTCCAAAGCATGGCTTTCCACCTGCAGCCTTGTCATGAATGATCTGACTTGAAAACCAAAGCATGGAGGAGCAGAAATAATTAATCCCTTGGTTAGTATGCACAAATTTGAGCTAAAGGAACTGTGCTGATGCCTTTCCTGTTGTTATTGATACGCTGCCGTACATACGTACATTCCAGTACAGGCAAAAATATAAAAAAATCTGTTCCTGAGAAGCTAGTGTTCTAAACTAGACTAATCCAAAACATACCTTAAGGGGCATGAGGAAAGGGGAGAAATAAAGTGGGGATGCTTGGGTGGTGCAAGGGTTTTCTGCAGAAGACAGCCAGTGGTTGCTGTTTTGTTCCACATATTCCTTGCCATTTTATTTTATCATCCTTTTCAACCTGTTATCATTGACATTTCACTGGTAGAATCTCCTCTGAAAGGACTTGCAGGAGAAATCTGTCCTGAGGAATCTGCAGAAAAAGACAGTACCTGAACAGCAAAATTAAACAAGACTTGGTGTAATCAATTTGAGAAAAGAGGCATCCTGGGAGTCAGTGTGGAGATGGGGAGAATGAAAGGAGAAGGGAAAGCAAGGGAAACACCTTACAGAAGCTAAGGTTCTAGTTTCTTGCTAGAAAGCCAGAATTATGGTAAAGATGAAGGCAACAATACCCCTTCTCCTCATGCTGGTAGGAAGGTCAAGGTAGTTTCTCCCTGAGACACTGAAGCATTTACTGAAGGTCTCCTATGAAAAGATTTCTGTGATAGAAGACTCTGGTACCACTGGAGTGATTATGAGCATTTCTGTCCTTCTTATAATTACTAGCCAACACTAAAATGGCCTATGTGACAACCACACTTAGTCCCACTGTGGTAGGGTTATACAGTCCCACAACAACTGGCTGCCTCTACCCCAAAAGCAATCTGGAGGATAAGCCCAGCCAGACAAAGAGCTTGGCGGGTCTAGTTACGGAGCTCAGTTTTGACAGTATGTATTAACTCACGCGTTTATTGGTAAAGCCACATCATATAACTGTGTGATGGTTTCTCATGTATTTAACAGGGAAAAAAGCTTTAGGTTTTTGTTTTTTAATTTCAACAGGATTATTCCTCAATAATGTTGGTAAAATGTCTGAGGATCTCCAAGCTGGCAGCACTATATAAGTGACAAGAACCAGGCAGTAGGTGCTGTAGTATTTAAAAAATAAACGCACACACGCATTTTGCTGTCTAGCTGACAGTTTATACTAGACAGCCTGGGTATGGGTTGGTCCTTGGAGCTGTAAGTGAGTACCATTAGTTAATATACGTGTATACTTTCCTCTCAGATGTGGAAGTCAGGTTTCTTCTAGTCTCCTTTATCATCCGTTATCGAAACCTAGTGCTTAAAGGAAATGAGTTGTGGAAACAGACAAGTTTTAGGGATGCCAAGGATAAATCAACGCTTTAATTGTGTGGATACATATGAAAAATATATGCACATGTATAAATAAAAAGAAAAAATGTAATGGATCATATTGACTGCCAATGAGCAATGTTGTTGGTGGTATTTTACTTTTAAAATAGCTTTTAAATATTAGTCTTTTCCAGCAGAATGCACTGGTTAGATGTACTGTCTGATATGCCCTTGGCCAGAATTATCCTCACTCACATTGTGCAATTCACACACATTATGCCGTTTGGTATAAGCTGATTATTTTCTTGGCTGCAGCCCACCCTCTAAGCCTGGGCATTCCAGTGTGGAAGGAATTCCTGTACGTATGTCACTTGTAAAGCACTGTGAGATCCGTTGGGTTGAATATGCACTCTTAGCTGCACACAAAAGGAGAAATAAATAATAGTTGTGCTGTATTTTTGTTGCATTCGATTGGTTAAAAAGTGCTAGTCTCGGAGATGGACTTTAAGGCTTCTTGAGCCGTAAAATAATTACACACATGTGCGTGTGTGGTAGTACAAGTCTTCCCTAGCATAACTTCTGCTGTTTGAACTCCCCCACAAAATTTCCAGGTAAAATTACAAAGAAATTATACGATGGAATGGACTGTAAAGCGTAATTCTCACAGCGCTTGGTTTGGGGAGTCTTTGAGATCATCTGGAGAAAACAAGGAGAAGTCTGCTGCGGAATGTTGTTCTCGGGAAGGGTTCAACACCATCCTGCTGAATCACTGAGGAAGCAAAGAGCTTTTCAGTCTTGGTCATGGCATTTAAAAAAACAAGACTTGAACTAAGCAAGTCAAGGAATCACATTTCTGTTAAAACTGAAATCTTTCTAAGGTCCCTAAATTGTAGTTATGTATTTTTGATGTTTCTTGAAGATAGGTACATGCTCCTAATTTCAATCTTATTATCTTAGCAGTTAGGAAATTTGCATCACCATCTTCCTGTCTGGGTAATTTAATTCCCCTTTTTAAAATAAATTCAAATTAGCAACAATAAAAGAAAATACAAAAACACCGTTGAACTCAAGCAGTTACCATAAACAACCCCCCAAACCAATCAGGCATTGTGCAAAGTTATTGTTTCATTGAGGAAAGAAATCCTGAGAAAGAGGGACGGCCCCTGGTCTCACAAAAACCTATACTGTAATTCCCATTGACGGAAAGGAGAACGGGGCCAGGATGAGAGGGACAGCTGATAACTGGGCTAGGTGTACGAGCCCGTGCCGTGCGGGGACAAAAGCTTGGATATTTCAGGCCAGCCACATCACCGTTACCGGTGTTGGGAAGGCTTAATTCGGTCTCATCACTGAACACTTAAAGAAAAAAATAACAGACGTTGAATCAAATCGTAACAGGCTTAAAGGCACGTGGCTGCCTCAAAACACGGATTCCTTAGCGATTTCAGAAATCATTTTGTAATAAATCTTGTCAGTCTTTTCGAGTCTTTCTGACTTTCGGGTCATCATTTGCGTTCTGCATTGCAGTACAGGTCACTAATCTACAATGAACAAGATTCATTTTCTAGTACTTGTTAGTTGTCATTTCTTAATTACTGTGCACTAGAAAAGCCCCGTTTTGGTTTTGGATAGCAAATCATTCAGAGGAAAGCTGAAATCCAAAAATATAAACACAGGCATTTTATATTTCAGGAAAAAGTTCAATGAAATATCTCTACCCATCTCCAGTTGTTTCATTCTAAAAAAACCCTAAAAGTAGAAACAACTTCACTCATTTGCCCCTATTAACTATTATTTCCATGGCAAGGCAGATGCATCTGGCAGACAAATTATTTGTGAGGTACCTATTGCGGAACATGTTTTTTTGTTGTATTTTCATTTAACTGGCCTTGAATGTGAAGGGTTTCAAAATTTTCCATACTTTTTAACTGTATAAAATACAAACCCAAAATTTGTTAACGTCATAAATTGCTTCTGGAATATTTTGACAGGTGGGCAGACAACACAAAGTCATTTTAATGCTGACGTACCATCAAATTACAATGGGAGGATATTGGTTAGACTGTGCTAGGGTAGTCATCGCATACTTGAGAACCAGAAGAAATTTTAGTAAAGCATGAAACTACTTTAGTAATATGAGTGCTTTAGGAACTGGATTTTAATTGGAAAATTGTAAAAAATAAACACTTGTGTCAGCAAACTATATTTAAAAAAACAGAGAAGAAATGTATAAAACTGTCCATGTCCATACATGATGAGATCTCTTGTCCAGTCACTACTGAGCTGAGGCTGAAATGGTACAAATAACCTTGAAAAAAAGAAATTGGAAGTAGCTATGCCAGCTAAGAGACCAATCTGAAATCAGTGCAGGCACATACGGACCACAAGTTGTGAGCGCTGTTCATGTATCCTGCATGAAATGAATCCGTCAGTGTCAATTCATGTCCCATGCCCACGTCACAAAAATACACCCTTTAAAATGACCTTCCTTGTTGGGAGTTTCAGCAATGACACAACAGGAAGAAGGAGCCACAGAAAATCAACCTCCTTTGAACCTCTACAGCACGTCACAGAGGAGCAGCGTGGGAGAACTGATGTTCCCGATGGTCCTCGAGAAGGGAATGGTGCAGGAATGGGCCTTCACAAACGTTACAGCTGCAGCTGATCACAGACCCTGAGCTATAAACCGTTCTGGATCTACCTCCATGCCTGACGTGGTCAGCAGAGGTGCTTTAACTAATGACTGCCAACAAACGCTCTTTCAAATATATGCTCGGATCCCTAACGCACATCCACAACAGCCTTTAGAAGCGAATTGTGTTTCAGAGTTCAAATCACAATCCTTTTTTTAAATACATCCAAGTATAAGGATTTTAAATTTTGTTTAAGGAAACCAGACAGCTGCAAATTTCAGATTGGGACGAAGCCACAAATATAGGTTTGGGCCTTTTTTTCAAATTGTGTCGCAACTGTGGGGTTACATTTCTTCTGTTCAGGGAACTAGTAGGGTCTGTTCATCCAGACACACCTCTTCCGATAAGGAATATCAGAAGTTCAGAAGGTTAAATATTTCTAAGTGGAGTCATGTCTTTTGCGTTGTTACCTGGCAAGATATTTCCCGCAATGCATTTATGAGATTTATCTTTCTTTTTTTTTTACAAAATGTCAATGAGCAGACATATTTTTCACAAATTATTGAATGAGTAATTGCCAACATATTTCTGCCCGTGATATTGCTCACAAGCTATTCACTAAAATGACTGTTTTGCGTATTTTAGGAATTCACCACTCACAGATTAGTATTTATAGGAGTTACTGGTCACCCAAATCACCTGACATCATTTTTTTACCCTCGGTTGGTGAATTTACAACCCATCAAAGGCTTCCCTAAGAGCTGCACGCAGACTTCCAGTTCAGGCATTCATATGGATACAGAAATGCATCACTGCATGTGACAGTTTTTCTACAGAATATCACTCTAATGAATGTTTGTGGAAAGTGAAGGAATTGCCTCAATTACCATCAAAACAAATAGTTATATTCAAACAAAAGTTCACAATTTTTTTTCCAACAGTCATCAGTCTTTATGTACCAACCTCCATTGACAGAATACATTTCCAGATTTTACAGATGAATAGAACGTTTGTTAAAACTACTCTAAAATTCTTAGTTTAGAACGTAATAATTCCAGTATATGCTGTATATGCACGACTCCTCTATCCACAGAAGCCCCATATATACATCAGAGGGTAAGAAACAGCCATGGATATTACTTAACGCCGTTTAGAGTGTATTGAACTTTGGTTCCATCTGCCCCACGCACGACCCTCCTCTGAGGATTTGTCTGAAAATCCTAAAACATTGCAAACTCGGTGCCGTACCTTCTGGTTTTTCCACAGGTTTCCCATTTATTTAAGCGTATAGTGGCATCCACATTAGTGGAGGATCCTCAGTAAAAATACTGTGAAGCTTTCTGAATAGTTTCTGAACAACAAAAGCCAGTTTGCTTTGGTAACTCGTTGAAATAAGGAGACCAGCTCCCATGAGTTAAGCAAACAGCATTTGGCCCACAGAATATTTCACCCAACTATCAAGCAGAATGCCCCAGAACAGCAAAAATACCTTATCTACTTATCCAACATCGCTCTAGGAATACATACATCAGTTCGAGAATGTAAGCACAACCTTATAGACTACCGTGAATCTATACGACACTGTATCACTGATTTGCCACAAGACATATCAGCATCTGATCAAAATCTTTCCATTTTTATTTTTGCCCATAGATTTGTAAAATATTATGAACAAGAAATTTAAAGTCTTCTCAGTTAACCAAATAATCAGCAAAGGGAAACCACTTCTTCCTGGCTAACAGCACGCCTCCTAGACCACTGCCGACAAATGGTCTGACTCAGTGCACAGAAGACCTACCAACATGCCTGGCCAAATTCAACCAGGGCTTACATCAGGCTACAGAGGACATTTCAGAAAGAAGATATGCCTTCGAAGATTATACTGACAAAATAATCATGACCACCTTCTGCTGAAGAGCCTTCAAGGAATCAAAAGAATCCAAATGCCCAAATCAAGAAAACCGCATTGACCGAGCGCATCCTGCGTGTACTGTGGGGTTTCTATGGATCGTGGCAGCAAATTATGAGTTACAAAAAATACTTGAGAAGGCATTACGTGATTCATTATCTGCCTTTGATACCTTGGGCCTTTAGCAAAGGTTCTTGTAATAGGTAATGTCCTTTGCAGTGGCACTAGAGTTTCTCGTAACAGTGGCACGGGGACTACGGTGAAGGTAGCACAGGAATAAAACCAGAAATGCCTTTCTGTCCTTACTGGTCATTCTCCCATCCTCACTCCCCTACTGCATTACAAAAGAAGCTGACATTTATTAATTAAATCAAATAATATTTATAGAATCCCGCTCCCTATCCTTGGGGAGATAGAAATTCAAACACAATCAAATACAATCACAACACCAAACTATTAAACAGCTGAGTATAGCAAGTCATTCCAGCCTTAACCAGAATAAAATCTCAGGTTTGAGAGAGAAAACAAAGGGATTGACAATGAGAGGAAATCACAGCCCTTGTGAAGAAGATCAGCCCTTCCATCTTGTTGCTGTGGCAAAGGCTCGGTAAGGCTGCTGGCTACACCTCCTCCGAAGCATTAAATGCTGCCGGGGACACCACTGCTGGCACCTCTTCTCCAGTTTCTTGAAGATCCCTGGCATGGCTGAGGCCGGGGCCAAACAGCACTCTCCCAAACGGCTCCTGGGTGTGGGCTGGGAGTCACCACGAGCCAGGGATTGTTCTCAGTAGGCATTTTGCATATGGCTGTCCTGTCTTGGAGTTTGAGACAGCTTAATAGTATGGATGCTGGCTATTTTGTGCCAGTTGACCTCAATGCCAGAGAATGGTCCAGGATGTGTTTAATTTACTAGCACGGACACAGCCAGTGACGTGAGCCTTGGAGATACATGGTGCCAGCTCTGAGATATCTCTCAGTGAGCTGCCAGATCCCTTTTCTTTAAGGATTTTAAAGCTATGTGCCCAGGATTCGAGAGACATGCAGGGAGATAGGCGCACACTCTGTGGCAACTTTAATCTCCTAGATGGCTCTTGAAAATAACTGCATTCTAGTAGTTCCTTTCTCTGTGGACACGATAACATCAACCAGAACATCAGCACAGCTCCCAGACTACAAATATTCCACGGCTCGGCACCAAGAACAGACCAAACCGCCTGTACACAACTAGTGAAGATGGCAATATGGCTCTAGGGAAGCTGGTGGTGAAAGAGAGTTTCAGAAAATTGGCTTTCTGTGCCCTTGCTGGTGGCCAGAAATAATCCCAGTTTCACAATTTCCCACCATTACTCTAGCAGGCTTCCCACTCCCCAATAAACCCTTGCTGCCGAGAAGAGCTTTTCTCCCTAGAAGGCCCAAAACCCCTGAGGTGGTTAGGGGCTGCTGCTGAGGGTTTTCAGGTACTCTGTCTCTGCAACACTGACAAACCCTGGGAGAGAAGATGTAGAAACGCAGATAGGATCTGGGTGATCTACGTGCCTGGGATTTACTCATTGTCAGTAGGTCAAAAGGCCAGCCAACCCAAGCAGGGAGTTAGAAAGCAAAGGCGCCACTAATAAACAATATGTACAGTTAATATATAATTTCCATCCACCGAAGTGAAGAGACCATCCAGACAAGACCATCCACCCAGGAGAAGAGGAAGTATTTTCCAAGGCTGAAATTTTCCTGATTTTACCCAAGAACAGAACTTCCGTAAGAGCAAGTACAGGTGGAAGCATGGAAAATAACAAGCCTACCGTGGTGACAGGAACGGGCAGTCATAACTAAATAGTTCTAAAACAGTTATAAGAAAAACAAGAAGTTGGATTTATCCTCAACATAATATATGTCCAAATAACTGTGCCCATTTGTAGGCACCTTAATTTAATGTTTACATGCGATAGATAAAGGGATATGTACTACGCTTTATCACTAATTAAGCTGTTTTACACGTTCATACCCAGATGAATTCCTGCTCCTTATGATTTGTATGTTGTAATTATATTTGCTAGAAGAAGAAGGTGTAAGAAATTGCAACAATTCACGCTGAAAAGGAAAATAAGTCTCCACAAGTAACCATATTGGTCAAAAGAGCAGGTACTTGTGTCGCTGTACTAGGGGGACCAAAGGAAGAGGTATTATACGTGAAGAGCTACCAAATATATCGCTTTCATTTTCCCTGCGGAGAGAAGTTCTTCAAATTTTGCAGCTGTTTGCCCCTGTTTTCACTAACCTCACGTTCCTCTGGTCACAGCCATCCTACCCTTGCAAGATGTTAGAAGTGTCCACCGGTAGATAAAAGGCCAGAAAGGTCACCAATGTCTGCAGACAAGGGGCCTCCGGCATCCATCTGATATCCTGCCCAGGGTCAGCTCTGCAGCCTGCAATACCCTCGGAGGCAGAGAACGTGGGCTGAGGTGAGGACGGGGAGGGTTTGCCGGCTGGTGGCATTGAGAGCGGCTGCTCTAACTGACAGCAGAGACTGCTTTTCCATCTGTCACCAACACACCACTTCGGAGGGGTGGCTGGCCATCACCTTGGTCACAGGATGAATGTGGCTCACACCCACAAATGCCAGGCAGCGTAAGTTACAAAGGTTTAACCATAACGCACTATACGTATTTATGATAAAGCAAAGATGACAGCGGTTGAGTTAGTCCTAACCAGACTAGAGATTTCCTTAATATTTAACCACTGACGACCCCGCTTTGTGCTTTTATGCAAAGAGTGCAGCCCACTGGAATCCATTTGAGAGCATCCCTCGTCACCATGATGCTGCTACTTTTTCCAAGGCGGGCAAGACTCTGCAGTGAGATCACAGCGATTACGGAAGGTATTCTCAACAACAAGCAGGGGACCAGGAAGGAAACCTGCAAGCCAAGGCATCAAGTACGGCTACCGAATCAAGTAGAGAATGACTAGGGAATGGGCTAAGGCCTGGCAAAGGTGGCAACCGGACAAACTCCACGACGGACACCACAGTGTCATGCCTGACAGAACACAGCCTAGCACGCAGCAAGTATGATTTCCATTACCCAGCGTCCAATAACACATCTGATCTAACGAATAAAAAAAAAAAAAAGCCCAGGCTAGCAGTTTTAAAAAGGAGCTAGAAAGGAAAAACAATGAGCTCATGCCTTCTGACCTTGCTTGTTTTTAGCCTGGTTTCCTATGGCAACAAGGCTTGTGATCATGCTGTGTGTGTGCATGTGTATGTGTGCGTACGTGTGAACGTAAAAGACAGAAAGCAACCACCAGAATGTTCCATAACTGTTGAATGCGTTGCTAGTCTATAGTCAGAGCCAGCACTCGGATACGGGCCTCAATGATAATTAAGTTCCTACAAGTTTTGTGGAAGCAGGTGGCCACCAAGACTCCAGAGACCTCTAAGTTTCCCAAGTTGGAGGGAAAGCTTGCACTGTGAGCGTATGCGTTATCAGGCACCAGAGAATCCACACAGGAGAGGGTAGTTATGAATGTCCCAACTGCAGGAGAAACATCCATCAAAACTTGAGGCAAAGCGTGAAACAACCCTAGGAAATCAGCTTTGTCAGCTCTGGTGCTACCGTGTGTTAAGACATTCAGGCAACATCCCTTTCCCTATTTTTCCTGGTGAAAGTTAACTGGGACATCCCCATTTCTGGTCTTCAGGAAGCCAATCCTGATTGACAGCAAGGAGACGAGAACTTTTAATTCGGGGTGGGAGGTGTTTAAGACTGTTGTGTATGTCAATAGCCACATAAATAAAATGTTTTTCAAGACAAATGAGAACCAAAGATTTGATGACCATCACCTTCCACAAAGGGCCAAGAAAGGCCAAAGGGCCAAATAGGCAGCTTAGCTGGGTCCTCTGAAGACAGCTGAGAAAAACTAAGTGTTGACGTTGCTGAAGTCTGACAGAGTAAAAAGGACAGTTCATTTCTGTTCAGTGTGTTTTGGGAAGACTCACCAAAACCTTTCCACCTATGTTTGGACACAGCCTTCTGAGACAGCAGGCTGCCTTCTTTCACCTTCTCAGTAATTTTTAACAACGGAAAGCGAGTAAATAACTGTTCCAGACAGGAACCTTCAGACACTATCCTCAACCAGGCCATTCAGATGGGATCACCAAGCTACGCTTGTAAGAGAAGTGAACGAAGTAGAATAAATGAGTGCATGCCAGACTCCACAATTCAGGAACTACCTACCCAGGATCAGCCTACCCAGACCTGTGCCTGTTCGCTGAAGCCTCCATTTTGCCGAAACATGTTTCATGTGAATACTACATACCATCTGAAAAGCAGATGTCTGTCTGGGGTTACGCTGAAAAGCCGGTGGAGCCTGGAGGAGGACCTGGAAGTCCTGCTTATTAATGCTCTATTTGAACCACAGAACCTAGCAATCCATTTGGGCTAGTCATATTTACAGGATGGAGGAGCAGAGCCGTTAATGAAGAAGTTTGAAGAGGGAATGACGTCCAGAATTGCCATCACTCCTTTTAGGAGAGACAGTCATCTGTAGCATGAAGTTCTACATAAGAGAAAATTCCCTCTTTCCTGTAAAGGCCAAAATTCCCATTTGTCATTGCTACGTACGGTTAAATAGCTATCACGTTTGACTCCAAAGAGACTGCTCTCACTGCCTAATGAAATCATATTTCTATACATTGGCAGATGAATTTGGGATCCTCTGATCTGGAAGTCGCTCCAGAGCCATCTGAAAATAGTTTTTTTGTTTTGGTTCCAAGTCAGATGTGAAATGTTAAAATCTTCCCTTCTCAACGTCAACAGGCAATATATGAGCGTATCTAAGAGCAGAATTTGACCCTCATAGTTTCCCTTAATTTTCACTACTATAAAAATAACATTGTTTAAAAACTTAATTGCCTTTTCCCAGGTAGATATATTTATCACACTTGCAAACATGGCTTCTAAATCACTGATTTTTCCGGCCTCCTTATTTACCATTGACTATGTCCTCATATCCCTTTTCTCTCATTGCACAAGCTTCTGACTACGTTATAAATATTCTCTGAGTTGTGAAATACTCTTTTTATGCACTGCTGTCCTTCTGCTTTTACACCATACCCCTCATCTCTAAAAGTGATACTGATCCCATTAAATTCCGTAGGAGAAGTAGCAGGAACCAGGCATGGAGCTTTTCCTTAGCTGGTTTTTAATTTGTGGCTGCCGTGTGGAAGGGATGGGGTGAAGGGGAAAAAAAGCCTAACTAACCAAAACAAAATTCTTAGGGAAAAAATACAGCAACTGTAAGAACTTAAATATATAAAATAAAAAGCTGTTAATCTAACAGCATCTTTTATAAGCCTTTTGGCCCCCCGCAAATTTTAGATTCCTATTTTTGCAAATTTTTCAACTAGGTATCATTGGATGGGAAGATTTCTAGATGCTAGAATGTTACCTATAAATTTAACTAAATCAGGACCAAAGGTTTCAACAATCACAATGATTGGGCTCGATTAAGATATCAGGTATTTGAGTTAACTTTACCTTATGGTACCAAATTAAGCAAACAGTTTCATTTACGTCTTACGTGTCCTGTCCCAGACAATCCAGCCAATTTAATGAAATATACTGTTGTATTTTTTGATGATCCTGGCAGGCATATGTAATTAAAAATAAAACTTAGTATCTGTAACCCTTCCCTGTCTTCTCCTCCATCCAAATATCTGCAGGTCCCAAGCCTGCAAGCTCGTACTCGTTCGAGGAGCCCTGCTGGCTTCGACTACTCACAAAATTAGACTTACTCATACGTACAGAAGTGTTTACAGCCTCAAACCTGAATCCCCAAGCTTGCAAGAAAGACTACCCCAAACAGTGACCGCTCAAAACAAGAAAACTTCAGTACAGGGTATTTAGGGTTTTGCAATATAAATGGCAAGTTATAGAGGGAAAATTCTCATTTGGAAGACAAGGCATTTCTAAGGAAAACATCAGTAATGGATGTACAAATAGAGGATTAGAACAACACAGAAATGAAAACCTGCTTCATATACCACCCAGAAAGAAACATCAAGTAAAATATCAAATAAAAGCAATGACTGGGATGGCCAACAACAAGTGACAAGTAAATAAATTGTTAATCAGTGGTTTAAATGGAAAAAAAAAAATCTCCACCCTTTGTCCTCAACAGCAAAAATTGATAATATTTTTAATGTCAAAATTAAAAAAAAAAAAAAAAGGAAAATACGACTGTTATCATGAAGTAAATATGGAAAGAGGATTAACATTAATTTTTAATATTCATATGTATTTAATAACATTTATGTTACCAGATGACAGAGTGGTAAAATGGCAGTATGCTGCCCTGATAAAATTTTTTTTTTTCTGATCCAGGCTTGTTTAACATTTAGCTTCCACTACTACCTCAATGGACTGATTTTTCTTTCCTACTTGGGGTTACATTCATATAAAAAATTCATCCTAAACCTGCTTTGTTGGTTGTAAATGGCCAGGAGACTTTTGTTTGCATACAACTGAGCCAAAATATGCTTTCTTGATGTATGTGAATTGCCCTTATAAAGCCAATGGGCTAGTTCCTGCTTATGTGCAGTAGGACTAGATTCATGGGACAGAGTAATATGGATTTGACTGTTATCTAAACATGCAATTAGCTGTAGCAGCCATTACGCACTTTATATCAATAACCCTCTGACTAGCTATAGCAAGAATGACAGAGTAAAGTTTTAATTTTTTGTTTGTTTTCTGCTTCATTATAAATTTGGATTATTTTTTTTTTTTTGCCAAGGGATGCAACAGAATAATACTCATGGCTAATTTTTAACGCCAGTTTCTGCTCTGCCCACCCAGATAAATACTTTCATTTACTGGAAACAAGACTATGGTAAATAATGTACGGAAAGCGAGCTGCATTTGGCCTTTCCACACATGGGCTTGGAATCTGCATCATGCCTAACAAACTAACTTATCTTTTTCTTTTTTTTTCCCCTACAAAGCATTCTCTTACTCACATACCAGACCCTTGAATAAGCATATACAAAGTAAAACTTTCATTAAGGTTTACCTCCACTAGGTAAACGTACTCCTTAAGCAACTATTTTAAAACATCCTCAAGGTCTCCATTAAAATGTTGCCTAATTTCATAAAAAATAAAACAAAGCTCAAAGCTATTACAAATATTCCTTCGAATAAGCCGCCAAGCCTGCATTCATCATGCATCCAGAACTTCTAATCTCAAAACCAGCCCCCAAGTATTTTTTGGTATCTTTTTTTTTTTTTTGCATTTAAGTTTCCTTCCTGCATTTTTAGCATTGAGTTTGCTTCACTTTTGCTCTTCCCCAACAGCCGGACAAGCTGGAGCCTCAGCACTGCAGGCACTGAGGCCGGCTGATGGCTCCGTGGAGTGGGACCGGCCACCGCAACTCCAAGGGACTTCACACACGTTACAGTTTACAAGGCTAAAGCCCACTAAAGTGAAAAACCGTGTGGGACTAAAGGTCAGGACCAACTAAATTCCATTTCTTTTGACCCAGATGTTCTACCAGGCTGGGCTAGCGTTGTTGGTAGACCGACCTGGTGCTGCAGCTTCAGCAGGGCTGGTGAAACCGAGCAGATGGCCTCAGCGGGATGGCGCGTGTCCCCTTTCCTGCCCTCTTGGACCGGCGGCCACCTCCCCACGTGCCTGCTAGCCGGCACGGGTGGGCGACTGACCGCACCGATCCGCTCCCCCCGAGGATGATGCCTAGATGACAGATGATCAAGCAGGCACGTTTCATTGCGCTCTGTTAGCACCATTGGCACCTTTCAGAATTCCCTTAGATCCAAGTTCCTCTCTTTGCCCCCCTGGAATTCTGTTATTCAAATTCTATACTGTTCAGGGCTGCTAGAAATGGCAAAGAGCAAGTTGACTGGATTCCTTCTGTACATCTTTTCCTGAAACTCCATTAGACCCAACTATGGTTATCTTTCAGACACCAGAAAGCAGTATCTCATAATTTTTAGATTCTATATACATTTATTCTTAAAGCTGATACAGAAATAAGTGCTGCACAGTTTGGGGACTATCCATAAGGTTAAAAACCAATGGCCTAAAATTTCAAATTTGCTTGTCTGACGTTAGGCTCCTAAACTAGCCAGCAGGGAAAGGCAACCCAATAAATAAAAGCATTTTAAATCAATGAACAACTATTTGATGTAATGTCTATGGTACATACAGATGCAAAAGTCCACCTATGACAGCAGACAGTATTTTTAGCTCTGTAACTAAGTGAGTGGAATTTGTTAGGAAAATTTGGATAATAAAGTAAGCAGGATTTTGCCCACAGCTGCTTTATCACTACAGAGAAAAAAAAAATCTTCTTTGGTGTGTTAAGACACTTCAGATATGTGTTCATGGCTTCTGAGTCCCTGTGCCAGAGACATTACAGTCTCTTTCCAAACAAAAATTGTGACATGAAGTGATCACCAAAATAATTTTGACCTTCAAGGACAAATTAAAATGGAAGAACGCTGCAAAAATTAATCTGCTGGTTTTCTCATTGAAGTCTAGATGATGCCTATTCCCCTAGATATAAAATATATGTATACTTGTGCATAAAGAGGAGACCACTGTTACACAATTCTTCTCATGTACAAGCTCAGGCACATGTGTCCACCTCATGAATGCACAAAGCCACAGAGAGAACTACACAAAGCATATGGGTTTTGTATATGGACAAATAGATTGGTAAAATATACATGGCTACATGGGCCCACATACACACACACACAGATCATGACTGCTGTTGCCCTCAAATAAATGAGACTACTGAAGGCACTGATAGAATTCCTACTCGGTGAAAAAACAGCCTTTCATTTCAGTGGGGTTTGGATCAGATTCGGCTAAGCTAGGTGAGCAGTAGGCACCTTACAGACACGTATGTTCAAAGACATTTTCAAAGCAACTATTGGAACAGCAATAAACGTGTGAAATCCCTCTCCAGCGTGTTTCACTATATAGGAGAGCTATACTGCAGTTTCATGAACAACTTAAAATTCTATTAACTTACCCTAATGCCTTATAAGCAAATGAACTGAGGACAGATTCATTTGATTCTATTTATTATTTTCAGTTATTATACTTTTCCCATTTTTTTAATGCACTTATGCCTACATATTTGCAGATATACCCAGGCCCCCCTATACAGCGTCCTACTATACTAGTTCAAATTTATACAAGAAATTCCTTTAACAGGAGTGAATCAAGAGACTGATTTAGTTTAATAAGAGTGAAAAGCAATGACCATTATTTAATTGGGACAGTGCTAGCCAAAATTTCACATATGGAGCGTGGGGAACGTGAGGGGGGCATGCTTATGTGGTATGAGTGAGTTCAGCAGCATCTAA
>VXBO01006675.1:145258-156297 GCA_013400135.1 Rhinoptilus africanus | reverse complement strand
AGACTCCCGCTTTTTTTGGGGGGGGGGGGGGGGGGGGGGGTGGGTGGGCAGATGACAGGGGTTATTTTAGGATACCGTTCACATTCTACGAAGCCGCAGCTTCCACTTTCTCCCTCTAGATTCATTTTAAAAATATCCTTCCTTCCTCACCCCACCTCTCTCACGTGGACCTGTGGGCAAGCACATGTCACCCCCATTCATACAAACACAATGCAACGGAGCAGCGGTAATTTGCAGAGACGGTACATTCACAAACAGCAACCCAGTCCCTTTACTGCAGGTTGATTTCACAGAAAGGACCCCGCAGCCCAGAGGAATTTGATTAGACCGGTGATTTAAATTTGCCGGCTGCTTATTGGGTTCCTTATTGTCTTCACCCGAACTTAGCAAAACTGATTTAATCTCTCTCACTTTCTTTAGAAAGAAATAGGAGAAAAATTCCCTTTACGCTGTAAATGGAAGTCCTAAATCTTGGAAGCGGTGGTAAAGGACAGTAAAAAAAACATTGACGGCGATCAGCTTCCAAGTGCTTTGCATCAGAGCCTTAAGCACACACCCATGGCAAGATACAGCTCTATCTCTCTATCCGTGACCTACGCTATGCAGAGCTGTGCATACGTACCGCGCAGCAGATCTAATCCTGCAACGTTCACGATTCAGGGGAGTGTTTCAGGTTTTTCTTTTCTTTTTTCGTCGATGAAACTATTCAGGAACAGAGGCAGAGTGCTAGACAGTAATAATTTGCAAGAACAGGCCATAAATAGGGCTCTCACCCTGCAAACATTTATTCACGTGCCAAGTGTTAAGGCTGTGACTAATCTAATTTGAAATCAAGGGGATTACTCATAGTAGTAACATTAAACTCATGCATGTTTGCAGGATCAGGGCCTAAATGATTAATCGCCACTGCAGCGAGGCACTATTGGGCGCACCATTTATTACTCACGATACTTCAGCACTGTAGATGCTCACATCCATCCTGGAGAGGGTGCAGTGCTCTGCCCTGGCGAAGAACGAGCACCATATTCTGCTTAACGAGGAGGTATGCAACACACCTCAACGCTCGCGGGCTTGATCGGATTTTCGCGATGCTGACGAGCCTCCCGGAGGCCCTGGCTGATACCACTTGGGGCAAACGTGGCGTCATTTGAGCAAGAAGTTGTGGGCGCGCAGTTGTGGATGGGCATCTCACGTGTCACGTTTTCATATGTAAGGGTTACACATGTACCATGGCTGCAACGACATTGGCAGACTGCTGATTACCCCAAGTTTAGCGCTGGTGTGCGCAGAGGCTCCACCCTTAGTTCTGAGGGCAAAATCGGGGGGAAGAATGAAAGCACGACTATTATGTGCATCGCTCATTCATGCATTCATTCACCTTTGTCTTACTGTTGATAGTACTATTATTGTTTCGCAAAACGTGGCTCGGTCCTGTTCTTTGGTATTCATTCCTGGGGGTGCTCGGCACCCAGAAATGACACCCTACCGCAAAATCGTGACTGACCTTTGAGCTCCAGCCCCCACCTCAGCTTGGGGCAAACTATCGAGTCCAAGAATGAAGTGCACATGGGCAGTAAGACATGTGCTGAGGCAAGGAGGTTTCCAGGCAGCTTGCTGCTAAAATAACCGGGTGATTTTAGGTGACACGGCGCGGTCGGCCGAACCTGAGCTGCACCCGTGCACTGCGCAGGTGACTTCTGCTCTGGACGGCTTTCGGGAAAGGAGTGATGCACATGCCTCCCGCGTTTTACAAGGGCGCCTTTTGTCCAAACCCCGCTATCTCTGGCTTAAAAACAACGTTCGGGAGTTCTCTAAAATAAACAGCCCGGCGTTGTTTTAGAAACATAAGGAGCCAGGGAAAATCAGTAATGACTGAGGGAAGAGAGAAGACAGTTAAAAAAACAGGATTAGGTTACCTGGAGCAAGGCAAGTGAATGCAGTCAAAGAAAAACAAGCAGCTTGGTTATCTGCCCCAGTAAGTCAGCAATGTAAAATCCCTTTAACTCAAACCGCTCTGGAGATCCTAAATTTTTTACATTTTGGGGGGCGGTGGTGGTTGTGAACAGAGGGAAGGCTTTGGGGCACGCACACCGACTGACGAGGGGCAGGGTGGGTTGGTTGGATGCAGGGAGAAGAAGGGCCGGGAGGGGAGGCTGGGGCTCTGGAGAAGTGAAGGGGATGAGAGGGAGGGGGTTGAAAGGTGGCAGGAAACCAAGGCAAAGGAGCAGATCTGGGACCTTCGCCCAGAAGGGAATGAAGGCCAGGTAAGCAGCGAAGAGACCGCCTTGGAAACTCTCTCCCTTCCCGCTGTGTAAGCAGAATGTGTTAGTCAGGGGGAAAACTGCATCCAGCTCGCTGCCCTTCTGCTGAGCACCGGGCTCGTCTCCGGCTGGAGCCACTCGGAGCTGCGCAGGCAGTGTTTTCCTTCACGCGGCATTTTTCTTCGACCAAGAAGGAATCTCTGAAGTTCCAGGGCTGTTGACCCCTTCCCAATACACCAGGACCAGTCTGGGGCTGGAGCTTGGCTCTCGTTCCCTGTCTGCCCCCCCGCACCTGGTACAATCACCCCCCGCAGCGCTGCCGGGCTCCTACTTGCCCCCAGTTCTCTCAAATCACCTCCGAGCGTGGGGTGGGGAGGAGAAGGGTAAAGCTGAGATGAACCCGTGGGAGGAAAAGAGGGAGGAGAGCTGTGAACATGGAGAGGAAGAGGAGGGTGTCGGAAGAGAAAGTATGGGTGGAACGGAGGGTATTTCAGAGGAGCTGGAGCGCTGTAGGGGAGTACAAAGAGCCAGAAGGAATACAGTGGATGGAAGCAGTGAAGAGAAATGGGAGAAGCTGAGCAGTTGGGCTTCACAAACTTCACAACCAACGTCCATACCTCGTGGGGCTTTGGAGGGCTTTGCTTCAGGTCTCCTGCTCATGGCACGCACTCTCCCTTCACGTTTGTCCTCTCCACCTTTCAAAGGGTGCTCAGCGGCTCCGGGCTGCTGGACTGGTTCTTCCCCAGGAAGGTCCCCTCCTCTCCTCCCCTCCTCTCTGGGGCTGCCTGCCGGTCCCTGCAAACACGGGAGGATAAAGGAGAGGGAAGCAGCAAACAGAGGAGGACAAAAGAGAGGGAAGCAACGAGCAACACAGTGAACTGAGCTCTGGGCTCTGGACATGGAAAAGGTTCCTTTTTTGGGGGTGGTGTGGGTGTCTGGGTGTGAAGTGAAGAAGGTTGGATGTTACAAAACTTTACTTAGAGGGAATTAAATTGCCTTAATTTCCTTTCAGGAAGTGGAGGAGCAGAGAGTGGCTGAAAGCAAGCACGGAAACCCAGGAGACACAGAATAGTGTTGCACGCACTGGTTCGCAGTGCTTCAACAAAGACTTCAACCCTCCCCTCTGGGTGCTGTGCCACAGCAGGGCCCTCACCCGCACGCCAGCACCCTCCCTCACCCCTCACCCACCACTGCTGGGGTGCTGGAAACAAGGATGGAGGACTCCCGGCCAAAGACTAACATCCCTCTTGCTGTGGCAACATGCAGGAGAGGGTCACACACAGCAAACAGGCTCAAGCTAGACCTGGCCTACGTTCAAGTGCTGAGACTACACACATCACGGCAAAAGTTCTCTTGGCTTTTCCCTTTCTTCTGCGAGGTGGCCTTGTTCACCTCTCCCAATGGCCAGGAGGTCACGCTGACCTACACCACCAGGCTGGGGACGATTCCCGCAGCAAGAGATCACCGTGGGCACATGGGCCAAACCTCTGTCGACACAGCGAATAACCTACGCTCTGTCTCTCAACGCAGACCTTGCGCTGTATCATGGTATCAGCTTTTCCAAGCTGCTCCAATGGCTAATCAATACAGCTACAGTCAACACAGTGAATACACTCAGAATAGATGCAGATAAATGCTGGATTTCCAATTCGTTGTCTGTGATTCTAATAATAGCACACCCAAAGAGAGCGTCTCAGGTCTGTTTATGAGGCTCCTCACTTTTTGCTGTGCCATTCCCAGGAGCTAATGACAGCAGGACACAGTTAGGATTGCGCTGGGGAGGGATGTTGCTTCTAGCATTTCGTTGCTGACTTCCCAGGCATTGCAGTCCTGTGAATGTCGGAGTTTTCTAGAAGAGCAGGGAGGCACCACGCTAACTGTGCAGCAACAAATGTTCTGAGAGCTAAATAATGGTGAAAGAAGGCAGTCCAGTGCACAGAATTCTTTATGGTCAAGTGCAGGAGAGCATCCTGGACACCAGGAGATTACGGTCTAAATGAGGAACCACACACAGAAAAAGAATTAGAAAGGGGGAGGGAGGATGGAAAAGGTAAGTCACCAGATTTAACTCTAGGTCGGACAGACACATCTTGCTCTTTTCAGCTTTTTAATCGAATTGGCTTTCTGTGTTTTAGGAATTACGGCAGAAGGTTCAGTCCTGGAAGAAGAAGCAAATTTTCAGTCTGGATAGGCTGCATGGCACCTGGGTTTAGGTGTCCTAGAGGCCAGAGGCCACACAGGCATTAGAGCACAGGAGCAAGTGGCTGCCCCTAGCCCCGGGTCAAAGGAAGATGTCTTTTTGCCCTTGCAGGGGAAGGCTACCCTCACAACTTGAAGTCCGCAGTAAAATTTCTGTTCTGGACAGAGCGCAAGGAGCCCAAGGAATGGGGGATATATCTGGAATTCAACAAAAGCAAAATCACGATCAGCTCTGGTGCTACCCAAGCTCTGGCAGCACAGTGGTAACACTGCGAAAGGCGTCCGTCCCGCGTCCTACCCAACTAAACGTGTCCCAGGGGTCAACTGGACTTCCCAAAGCTCTGTCCATGCCACGCATGAAATGTTGAATGGTGTGGTATTGCCCTCAGCATCACGAACTGGTCCCAGCGTTTCTGACAGGAGACACCCCTGCAGCAGCCTTGGATACCATGTCCCAGGCTTTAGCGTACTTCAGGCTGGGTTTGTTTCTCCTGACCTCCCATAACAATTTTATCATACGCGCACGCCGCCGTTGCGTCAGAGCATCGTTCAGGACAGAAAGCCCTTTGCAGTTTTATTTCTACCTCCGCTGCATTATAGCCCAAAGTCTCAGAGAGGCCATTTTGGGCAAATTCATTCAAGAACTAAATCTGTTTCACACGGCAGGTAAATCCAGCCTGCTTCCCCTCTCCCTTTTTGTATAAAACCTTGCAGCACCTACGTCCTGCTCGGACCTGTGCAGGGGGAGAGATGGAGACAGAGGGCGAGGTTACCTTCTGACCGGCGTGGCAGGGGCTTTCTGCTTTTTATAAGTGAGATGAAGGGGCTTGAAGGCTGAATCGCTGAAGCTGGGTAACGGTGGCTGTAGGCCCGGTCCTCCCCTGCGTGGTTACTGGGGAGGCGCTCCCCATGACGCACCGGCTCGTCACTACGGAGCCATCCAGTATCTCCCCTCCACGCACGGTGGGGACCGCGCTGGTAGTTTTTCTTTTCTGCCTGGCTTTTTTCCCTCCCCTTCCCTGACAAAGAGGGGAAAGGGAGACAAGAAAATAGAGGGAGCGCTCTGCAACGCTGCCCCTTATCGCAGTGCAGTCTGTACGGGCTGCAGGAGGGACCCAGTGAAGGTCTGACTGCGCTGCCCTGACGGTTGGAGGGGAAGGGTTGCGGCAGACGGGCACAGGCTGGCGGGGCAGGCAGAAGTGAGGGTTGATCACCCGTACCCGATATTGCTTAGGAGCATCCTGACCACCCCTCTTTGCCAAATTCGTCCTTGGCTGAACCCCACCGCAGCCACTGGAGTTACAGGCGGTGAGCTGCACGCTTTGACTCATATCCTGCGGAGTTATAAGCTGACTCCCAGCACATCTGGCTCCATTTTGGATCAAGAGGATAGGACTCTACGAAGCCAATAAAACAACTATTTGCTGCGAGACACCCAGCCAGGAAAGCTTTTGCTCATCTGGTGTTTTCTCTTACCCATTGCATTGAGAAATCTGTCTGAAGGCAGCACTTTGCAGTGGTCATCGGCAGTTCCTGGTCCTTCACTTCATCAGAGCACCCGCAGGTACCCCTTGAGGCCAGAGCAAACTGGGCTAAAGCGTCCCCAGGGGTCCCGGATCTCCGTTCAGTGCCCAGTCCCCCGCTTTCCCCTTTGGTGCAACCCCCCAAAACCCCGCCAGCGGTGCTGTAGGGCAGGAATAGATGGCAGAAACTGGGGAACTTACCACCGTGAGGACGGGCTCAGTCACACCAGGCTGGGAGATGGAGGCGAAGCGTCGAGTTCGCTTAGAAAGAAATGCTCGGTGTGTAAATGTTCTTCTTAGCCATTAGTCTCCTCTCACCTAGCAGAGGAATTAAAAACGTTTGGCAGCTGAGCGCATTTGCTACAAAATCTTAAAAAAAACCCAACAAAGCATCCCCAGAGCCAGCTAAGGCTCCAGCCCGTGACTATCCCTAACATCCTCCCGGCCTCGGCGTTGCCTCCGTCGTTACTTTCAGCGGAGTTTGGGAGCAGAATTGGGCTCTCTGCCTCTCCCCGCTCCACGTCTCCCTGCGGGAGCGAGCCGCAGAGAGGCCACAGGCGCATTTTTAGGCCCCCAGGGCTCCCCCCACCTCCTTCTCTTTCCCTGCAGACAAACCCCACGGCCACGCTCCCCTGTCACTACCCGCCTGGTCCCCAGCAGCATTGACTTCGGCGCACGCCATTCACCAATTGTTCAGCGGGTTTTTGTCAATGAAGGCACATTTTATGAATTAGAAGAGCACATGCCCCCTTGTGGCTTGCCTGGGCTCCCTGCTCCACGCCGCCGGCCCCCTCCCCACCCAGGGGGGGGGGGGGGCTCTCCGGCGAGGAGGGGGCTCCGTTGAGACCTGCCCCCGGGGTGGGGGGGGAAAAACCAGCCCACGGCACCCGAGGAGGTGTCCGGAGGGTTTCGGGGATGAGCCGAAAGGACAGCGTGCAAGGAAAAGCTGGGGGAAAAAAAAAAAAAAAAAGCAAAAAAATTTAAAAATGCGCAGCTGCTTGAGGAGTAAAGGGATATTTCTTAGGGATATTTCTTTCCACAGGGTTTTAAGAAGGGTTTAGCTAATTGAAGGCGAGTGAAAAGCCAGGCGGCCGGCACATATCCCCTGTTCGCCCACGGAGCAGGGAGAGCACAGCAAATGGCTCCTGCCTGACCTATATGGCTCAGGCACTCGCTAGAGAGCACGAGGGGAGCTGGTTCCTCACCCCCCCCGGTCCCTAACCTGGGGTTTTCGGGGGTCAGCTGCGGCAGCAGGTTCATTACGAGAACCGGTTTTTACTGAGGAGCAAAATGAACCCCATGAGCTAACCCACGGAGGGACTCCTGGGGGGGCCTGTGTACAGCGCCAGGGTTTGGGAAATAGAAGACCAAAGCACATCCACCAGAGGAGCAGAGGCACCGCTGACAGTGCAGAACCCCCCCCCATGGACCTCATTTACAATTGGGGTCGCATCCTGCGGCTGTTATTCACGGCAAAAACCCAAGGAGGCAGAAGCCAGAACAAACCTCCCCAATCCAGCGAGAGCCCCAGAGTCACAGGTTGTGGGATTGCCGTCTCCAGGACTGTGGTTGGGGATAGAAACAAGGAATGCCAGGGCTCTGATCCCAGCTCTCACGTCACTCCTTTCTTAGGCAAGTCTCGGTAAAATGAGTAGTTAGTTCTCCACCTCCTGGGGGCTGTGTGGCTGAATTATTGATGGCAGAAGGGGAAAAGCAATAAACAAGAAATCAGCCAAATTGCTAGCATGAGGGAAGAACAGGTATTAATATAATTACGGAAAATAAAACCTTTGTTCCTGCAAATGTGGGAAGGAGCGCGGTCTCATGGTTACCGGAGAGAGGGAGAGGCAGGACTCCCGGGCTGCGACGCCAGCGTGTGCGTGGCAGCTTGTTAGGCTCGGACTAAACGCTCGCATTGGTTTGCTCTTTACTTCCAGATGCATCTTCCTCAGTCAGGGATTTCCTCGTTACTTTTGGGGGATCGTCTAGCACTACGGGGCCCAGGGGCGACACTGTGAAGAGACGTGATGCCAGAGGTAAAATCCGTACCCACACTCAGGGATTTGGGTATTTGCGACCCCTTCCTGCAAATGTACTTGCCCTGCGTACGTCATCAAAAGCATTTGGGGATGGGCGCCTTAACTTTACGGCTGTATACACAAGGAGCTCGATCATGATTAGGACCCCTGAGAATGGACATAATAAGAGTTTAAAAATACACACAGTAGTGGGTGTTACGAGTGACCTTTGTTTCTTCTGCCTTAGACAGAAAGCCTTGTTTTTCCGTAAGCCTTACACAGTCTAATACAGCTTGTGGGATTTTTTACTTCATGTGCCTGTCAGTTTAAAATACACGGGTGGAATATTTAGCTTGAATGCTTTCTACCTTCTCCTCCCGCTCTTTGCATGAACCGGCACAGGTTTCTTCTCCTGAGTGAGCAGAGCCTCTCTAATAAAAAATATGGCAGCTAAATCTGGGATTGCTGCCTATTCTCCTTCACAGGTTTTGGTTCAAGATATCCAGTCTTGCAGAGAAAGCCCCTTCGCACGCAGGGAGATCTAGAGCAGCCAGTAAACTAGAGCATCTCTCTTCCCTCCTCAGGAATGCAGCAGAAGAAAGCAGCTTGCTAAGATGTCTTTCCTGGGGCCAGGGGCCAGCTCTCCTGGCTCCCCAAAAGAGAAGGGGGGTCAGCACTTGGAGAAAAAATCATTACCACCACCTGTTCACGGGAGAAAATTACTAAGACTGCAACCCAAATTTTTCCTCTCTGCTTTTCAAAGGTACAACACGCAAGGTGCTACCCGGGAGAAGGCAAAGATGATTTCGCCCTGCTGGATTTGGAGCTCCTGCTGGAGACATCTGGAGAGTTAGTCTAGGGAGCAAAAGCATCCTGAAGGACCCAGTATAGCCCAAAATATCTTTAGTCCTCCATGCTATGGAGGTCAACTCCGCTAAGTCCCTTGTCTCATGCCCACTAAATTAATGAGGAAATTAATACAAAGATGCCTCTGCCGAGATACCGTTCTTCCCTGGTGTTGCTGGTACCTCTCCCTGCCTGGTTTGCCAACAGAAGTGGGGATGTAGGAGAGAGGTCTGGGGGTTTTCCTCTCTGTTGCCCAGAGTGCAATAATCTGCCCCTTTGAGCATCTTTTCACCGGAAATTTCTGCTACCCAGGCCTGAGCCCACATCATCCTGACCTGCCGCAATGGGAGCTGGGGGGGGGGGGGTTCAAGGCTGACCCCTGAGGGCACTGGAAGCCCCTGCCAGTGCTGGTTCTTCCCTGGGGAGAAGCCCAGCCCTGCTGCTGCTGGCCAGCACTGCTCCCGAGTGCGGTTCCAAGGGTTGCTCATTCCTGTTCGCCACATTTGCTGTGGTGGGGACATTGCACCCCTCTCTGCGCTGCTCACCCAGGGCCGGCGAGGTGCGAGTCCTTGCCCACTCACGCTGGGGCAAAGGTGCCCTCGAAGAGGAACTCTGCTTTTCCCTGCCCGTGTCCCTGGAACAGCCGGTAGCGCCCGAGGGGTGACGCTCTCCAGGTCTTTGCATCGATGCAGCCTTAACCAGAGGCTGGGAGGAGGCTGGATGGGGATGGGCTGCAGAGGTTTTGGTACTGACGTTATTTCTGCGTGATAGAAATGGGGAATCCAGGTGGTTCATTCATTCTGGACCCAGCGTTAGAAGAGCGGATGGTAGGCAAGTGCTGCATGAACTGGGCAAAGGTGCAAGGAGGGAGGATAAAACTGTGCTATCCATGCCCTGCTGTAAACCCCAGTGGGGTCGGAGCAGCCCCGTTGCCACAGCTACACCAGCCCACCCACAGCCGGAGCTGTATTTCGGATTTTTCCTTTCCTCCTTTCCAGCTCCTCGGCACAGCGTGGATGTGACTGTCGGAGTCACAGCACAGGTGGCCTCTTGCAGTTTGGGTATTTCGGGAGGCAGGGGCACCAAGCACTGGGGCCAGGGGTGGGGAGGTGGGCTGCAGCGAGGAGAATTTCCTACCCCACTGCTGGATAACACTCACCTTGGGGATCTCCGGGGTTTGTAACGGGGTTGTTTGGAGCTTATTTGCCCCCCAGCACGTAGGGCTTATGTGCCTGTGTTTAAATATAGACCTCAAGCTCGCCGAGTCCCTGGTTTCGGCATGGTGGGCAGAGGCTGTGGCTCGGCGGAGAGTGGCTCTCTCCCCCCCAGCCTTCCCGGTGCCGCAGGGACACGGAGGGGAGCCTGCGGCGGGTGGAACCCCGTGTCCCGGGGATGGGGGGGGATGTGGTGCTGCTTTTGTGCGTGGGGCTCACGTGGAACCGCTCCTGCAAGGTGGGGGTGTGTGGGTGTGCGGGGGCTGGGGGGGGGACACGGGGAGGCCTCCCCTGGGCCACCCGGGGTTCTGGCTGCCCGGAGGGAGCGCAGGGTGGGTGTATGGTGCTGAATCCCCTCCAAAAATCTGCAGCTTGGTGTCTCACTGGGTTTTATTTCTCTCTGCTGTTCTTCTCTCGCCCTGGAGTTCTGTAGTAGCCCTGAATTAGCATGTCACGTGTACGGCATGTGGAAATGAATCAGGGGCATGTGAGGAGGAGGAGGACGCCTGTGTCTGTGTTTGCATCCAAGGATCTCCTCTCACTCTGTGTTTGCGTAGGTGTCTAGCTCCCTTCTCCCCCCTCCCATCCCTGCCTGCCTCTCTCTCTCCCTGCCTCCCTCCCATCCCTCCATCTGGCCAGCCCAGCTCTCCCTGCCAGCTCAAGCAATACCTCAAAGCAGAGACTGCAGCTTTTTCCCCGCACCCTGTTAGGAAAATAGGGTGGCCCTAAACTCTGGACACCTCCTCAGGGGAGAGCACGCATACGCGTTCCCAAAGGAGGGCTCCCTTTCCCGCTCCCCCCCCAGATTTTTGCTCCTTAGTCAGCACCTCAAGCCCTGCAGACTGCACCAAGGGCAAGCTTATTAACGCTAAAAACAACCGCACGCAGCCCCCGGAGCGCTGCCGCTGTTAGTGGGTAGGTTGCCCTCACCCACGTTTAGGCAAGTGCCCCCAGCACACCTCTGCACATAACTCAAAC
>VXBO01006675.1:74716-128371 GCA_013400135.1 Rhinoptilus africanus | reverse complement strand
CCCTTTCTGCCGGGCAGCTTTCCAGCCGCTCCGCCCCGAGCCTGTAGCGCTGCCTGGGGTTGGTGTGACCCAAGGGCAGGACCCGGCACTTGTCGTTTCCCGGTAGTCACGTGCAGGACAACCTTCCGTTGGCTCTCACAGATGACCAGCCACCAGCCTTCAGCAAGAAGACCGCAGACTGATGAGAAAGCTTCATAAGCTTCAGTGTTCACAGCCCCATTTGCTTTGTTTGAATCAATACTGCTGCACGCTCGAGCACATTCAGCAAATTAAGAGGGGAAAAAAAAATATATATCAACAAAAGCAACCCCACAAAGCTCACCCTTTGGGGACATTTCTTTCAAGAGAGTCTTGTTGACCCAAACAAGTCCTCTGAGAAATCAAGGCAACCTGCAGCACTGCAGAAGGACACCTCTAAGTAACGCTTGAGATGGGAGGACCACCCTGAACCCGCCACACAGCATCCAGTAGCTCTGGAGAAGGAGCTTGTGTTTTTCTCAATGCCAAGAGAAGTTCCAAAGCATTTTCACTCTTTCAGTGCTGATACAGAGGCTGCTAAACTCTTCCTATTCCCTGCTTCATACCCCCCTACAGTCACTTTTTATTTGCGTTGCTACTGTCTGTATCCTCTGGAGCTACAACTGTTTCTCATGCAAAGACATAACCAGCTCCAAAACCCCCCGTACGTTCTAAAACGACATCAGACAACACGTGGGAGGAAGAGAGGTACGGCAAGGCGGGGAAATACCTCGCCTGAAGTCACAGGGGGGGACAGTGACAAGGGCAGGAACATTACTATTCATGAAGCAGATCTAAACCCAGGAGGTCCTAAACCGCTCGCCAGACAAGTTCACGGCAGCTCCTGAAAACCACAGGAAGCAAAAGCATCACAGTAGCGCAACAGAGCCAATACACCATCTCTGGCTATATCATGCATTTCTTAGGGAGAGGTTATGAGGTTTTTTGCTTGTTTTTAATCGTTTTCCTGTTAGAGGGAGGGGTAGAGAGTGGGGAAAGGTTCTAAGCTCCATCAGAAAACGCTCCTGATTAGTATTTTCATTCTGTTACAAAAATTGGCCGTGACAGGTGACGCAAGCTGCCCAGGGGTGATGGTAATTAACATCTCAGCCCCCGTCGCTTCATAAAATCTGTTTGAACGCGATGCTGTGGCCACACTGGGTGCTAACGTGGTATCTTGGGGGTGTCGTTTTTGTATGGCATCGGCGCAGCCCTGACCAGCAGAACTATGCCACCGATGATGAATCCAAACCATCACTCCACAGATGGAAGTATCCGATTCTCTTCCCTTAGCTTTTGCCCTCAAAAGCTCCTGGACATCAAGAGCATGATGTTACCTGCAAACAAACACAGAGGTTTTTCCCCACCTATGCTTAATTTCTGGGTATGCTCTGAAAACAACTCAGAAAGAAAACTTTTTTGGAAAAGAGAGGATTTTGCCATTTATGTCATCCCTAAACTAGACTACTTTGGTGATATGTTTAGCCGAGCCAGTCAATATGAAATGAGTTACTAAAGTCCCATTATTAGAGACCATATTGAAGTTCAGTTGGTCAAAGGTACCTCAACAGTCAACGGAAAGGAACAGGCAGCTGGAACAGGCAATTTGTCACGCTGTGCAACAGGGAGGGTGGATCACCCTCTCAAGATAATCATCTTTCCCATTTACTGAAGATAGAGCCTAGACAACTACCTTAGCTTATTCTGAAATAGCTTAAATGGAAGGAGATGAATGTCATCCTTAAATAGCTAGCTCATCCCGCAGAGAATTGCACCTCTGCTCCGTAAAATTCACTGGCTTCCCTTTCAACATGCCGCCTAACTTGTCTTCTGTTCATAAGATCAGCATAATTACTTTTGCCTTTGACGAACATTTAAACACAGCCAAACCACTCAAACCCACCATTCTTTGTACTTATACGGGAGGCCCGAAGACACGAAGAAGAGAAAGGAGAGCCTTCCACCCGACATCGTTCTCCAGAAGATTCATCAATAGGTGAAATCTTTAAGACACGCTCTATTGCTAGCGTTAAGTCAAGTTTACGCTCGAGTAGATCTTTTTTGTGCCCCTGCTGCAGTTTTACGTACACTCAGAGAAATTATTTAAAATTTCTGAAAATACAGCTAAGAGGGAAGCATGGGCTATTTAAAAATTAGTGGTATGGCAGACACCGCATACAGAAGCCAAGCAGCAAATGAACAGCTGTACGTAGCAATTTCACGAGAGTAAGGCAGTACACATTCCTTTAACGCGCTAAACCAAGATTCAGAGAAAAATGATAGGAAGTCAGACTACTGCAGTTTTCAAGACCCATTCATAACGTGTAAGTTCTCCAGAAAAGCAAAGAGAGCAAGAAGAGCAATAGCCTGCTGTTCCCTTGGTGGCAATACCCATTTATAGGATGGTCACGCACACAAAACCCACCGTTTCTGCCTGTTGTATGCCGCCGGTACACAGCGCATCTTACCGCATTTCTTAATTAAAACTAAATACATATTGCACTAGGCAAGATGTAAACTGACGTGAGTATTAACGGCTGATTTTAAGTGCCCATCAGTGCCATCTATGAGAATAACCCCTTGTGATCCAGAAAAGGTCTAGTTTAATTCCATCTTTTGTCAAAGCCAAGGATGACCATCTGCGCTCCGCAGATTGCTGCTTCAGGTTCTTCAGGACCAGCCTTGCTCCGCACTTGAATCCCAGTATCTCCCGTCAGCAGTGAGACTGATGAAGAGTTCAGCGCGTGGCAATTGTTTGATTTGACCCTATGACACGTCAGGAAACCAAGCGGTAAAGCGGATCCTCTGTACCAAGAGAGGTTTTGGCATATTACATTTTAAAGCTAGCACACGAAATGGAAGATTTAACAAACACATTTAAGTGACGCTCAAGCATTGATCAATCGCTATCAAAGTAAAGCAGATCAGTTAATGAAACTGAATAAAAGCAGCCACTCTTTATTTCGAGGAAAAGCCTTTGCTCTAACTTTTTTCCAGCTCCAATGGAATTTCTTCCCATTTACTTGCACCTGCCTTACCGGTTTCCCTTCCCACACCTTTACGTGAGAGATCTCTGTAATTCATTACCCCGGTCCATGATCCTAGTGGTGGTGTATCAGACCTTCCAGAAAGCGATCTTCCGCTCAGAATTTATATAGATACAGCTACACCCGTCTCCAGTCAACAACATCCAGCCTTCAAGCAGCCTTGGAAAGGCAAGAAAATTTGACACGCTGTTGGCTCTGTTCACAAAAATTTAACGTATTCATTCATTTTCAACAAAAATCTACCCAACAGCAGCACTTGCTCATACCTCTGTCAGGCTTTGTAGATGAACAAAAATTACTTGCAATAAACCAGGTAAAATTTGCATTCGAACTGCTCCTCTTCAAGTACATATAAAAATATTCAGGGATCCTTTTATGAAGTGAAAAAACTACAGTATTAAAAAAAACCTACGTTGACGTCATAGTTTCCACACTGCCATCACCGAAAGAGGAAAAAGACTGAAAAGAAAAAGAGTTAAGTTCATAAATATTGTTAGTTCTTTAAAAAGAATCGCTAAGCAGCAGGTTTAGCATTAATAGCTGGAGGGTAGGTTACGTGCGAGACAGCTGATTTAGTTAACTACCCATTAGCTCCTTCTGCCATGGAAAAGGAGTCAGGCACAGAGGTGCAGGGAATTTTCCAGGGATATGCAGAAAACCATTGTCTAATCAGGAGTGTTAAGGCTTTCCCGCCTCCTGGCTCCGTCTGCTCCTGAGGAATGGCTGTAGCCCCCCAGGCCTAGACTCCTGCAAACGGCGCGGCACACGCACTAGACGAGAAACTGCGATTTGTTCATCAACAATTTATTTTATTTCAAATATGTGCCCTTGTTGATTCAACAATGTCTGGAGAATCGTGTCCTCCACCAACCAAAGAGAGAACCGATTTGGAAATCTTCCACCTGACTTATTTGCTGATGACACCTTGACGCCGCCTCCCTCCTCCTCCTCGGCAGCTGAAAGTATGGCTCAGAGTGACCATAAACTTGCACCTTAATCCGAAATGGCTAGAAATACAGTGAACAAAGAATTAGTAAAGCAACCACTCAGGGAGGCAGAGGGCTACGAATATATAGACAATAGAAAACATCTTATTGGGATTTTTACCATTTTTTTTTTTTCCTGCAAGTAAGATTAAAAAACACTTTGACTTTAGTATCCTGCTGTCCTCTCCTCCTCATTTCCTCCTCGTCTCCCAACAGAAATAAACAATCCCCAAAAATGCTTGATGATCCTAATGTTTTTTTTTTATAAACATTTAAAATCCCGTCCCTCTCCTTCCAAAAAAGCAGGTAACGTGGTACGGAGTGAACAAGACTGGAGAAAGCATGAGTTTCGTATGGATGAATTGCTGATTATCTCTTCTTACTATTTGGTACGGGTGTGTGCGCCGCATTTCCACTGACCTAGATTATAAGACATGAAGCCAGTTATTTTGGATGCTGATGCCAATCTGAGCATTAAGGAAAAACTAACAGTGCCTGCGTCTTGGTACAGGTGGTCATGGATTCATGGAAGTTTCTCGGTTTAATATTTACACGGATGTTTTAAAATTATGGTCTGTGAAATATGTTTTCCAAAGATGCTCCTATATTTGAGAAAAAAAAAAGAACCCTTGATCCAAATCCCATCTCTTTTTTAAAAGTCTTGTTAAAAATTTTGATTCATCAATTCATCTTAGCACACTTAAAAGCAGAACAGAGAATAATGACATTTTTAAAAAAAGAGAAAGATGCTGATCTCTACGGAGACCGTCGCTCTTTTTTCAGAAGTAAATGACACTGAATGGTGCGGATTCGATTCTTTGCTGGGGCAAACTCCGGCTGAAGTTTTAGTGTTGACTCATACCATTTCATCGCCTTTTCAAACTCCTCCTGCGAAGAAAGAAAGAAGATTGCGAAGAGTGAGATTCTAAAAAGACTAAACGCATTTTCTATGCCTTTCCTGTCCCAAGTAGCTGGGTAGTATGGTATGCACAAAAGTAACTGAAGCAATCCTTCAGCTTTAGGATTTCTTTTTCCCTCTCCCCCAAATAACTCTGATATTTTCTTGGGCTGATGACCCAATTCTGTATAATCCATGGAAGGGAGTCAAATCACTGCTGTGCGTTACTGACCAATGTTCTCACCTTTTCCTGCTAATAGTAACCTTAGCGTTCTTGCTGTAAAAGTAACTTTTAAAAACAGATTTCACTCAGAATTTACATACATCAAAGCTTTAAAATCTTGGACAATGCAAAACCGACAACTTTGCTGAAAAGCTAACGTTTTTTGAAACAACTTGAAATTATCTTTAAAAGATTACTCGAAATATAGAAAGTAGAAACAAAACAAAACAACCCCAAAACTTAAAGAGCATACAGTAGACTAAACAATTTCAGTTGGTAAGCTGGACTCCAGAATGGTAGGACAAAGCATTCCTGCTGAAATATCATCTATTTTTATATATCTGAAATCTAATTACCTGTGCCACCCCGCTTTTTTATTAACTAGGAAAGCAGGCCAACATCCAGTAGTGTATTAAAGGAAAAACAAGAAGGGAAAAGGCCCCAAACATTCTGTGTCTTTCAGTCACTTTCACCACTGTTTTTGCTCTCTTATGTCCCTTTTCTCAGTAACTTTATTTGTACAGTAGAGATAATATTTTCTAGCCACATTATAAACACTAAATAGATCAATGTGAGTTGTAAAGTATTTTTTTAAAAAAGCGTATTTTAATAGTTTCATCAGGAATTAGAGACACATCCTGTATTAGTTTGTAGGAGCACTGAGAAACAGCAATGAAAACAAGTATCAGATTTTTCAACTTTTCGATGTAATCACTTACATTTGCTGTGATACGGTATTATTTGATGTTCCTTTAGATTCCCACATCAGCAGTTTCTATAGTATCCATTCAAAGTTCTCAGTCCTTTACATGGCCAACTGTTTCCCTTTTGTAAGGCAACTTACTGAAAAGTTTTGCAAATAAAGGAATATTGGCCTCTATAATGCTATACTATTAATGAGTATGACATCTGCTCTTTTCAGTGGTGCCCAGGGACAGGACAAGAGGGAACGGGCACAAACTGGAGCACGGGAAGTTCCACCTAAACCTGAGGAGGAACTTCTTTCCCTTGAGGGTGGCAGAGCCCTGGCCCAGGCTGCCCAGGGAGGTGGTGGAGTCTCCGTCTCTGGAGACATCCCAAACCCGCCTGGAGGCGTTCCTGTGCCCCCTGCTCTGGGTGACCCTGCTCTGGCAGGGGGTGGGACTGGGGGATCTCCAGAGGGCCCTGCCAACCCTGTGATTCTGTGTGATTCTACAACCTGTTGGTCAGAGTCAGCTCTCAAATACAGCAGGGTTAAATATGACGTAAAGACACTAAATTGTCTTTACGTTAGTATAATTTGATCCAGAAGATGCATTTTGTCCTGGTGCTACAGTCATTTCTTATAATGAATACGGGGCTTCGTGGACAAATCAGATCCAGGGAAAATGAAGTTATCCGTAGGCATCACGCTAACTTTACAAAGACACTGGCAACTCAAGCTTCAAACTTCTGCTTCATTTCTTTCAAACAACTGTCAGCAGTAGTACCTTAACAGAACAAAGTCACGCCGTTCTTCAGTTTGTTCCCATTGTCTGTTTGACAGCACTGTGCATTTCGGCTCTTCTCAACCCTGATAGTTGTAATACACGATTACCTGCTCAACTTGCCCTGTGATCCCTCAACCACCGGAGCAAAACATTAAGGACAAATCTATGACAGGTGATGAAAACTTGCAGGGATACACAGTAACAGGTGTAATTGCAAATACTTTTGACACAGACATATATATGTATATCAACTATGTCTCAGTTTAATGGTGCCTCTTTTACACTTTAAATCTGCTGGCCCTGTTAAAGATAAGGATGAAACACACAAGAACCAATCCAGCATTAATAAAAGGAATGAACATTTTGCATCCAGAGTAAGCACTGAAAGCTAAACTGCAGATTAGACTATACAGACAGTATGAAGAAATTTGAGTTTAGTCTGTAAATCGTTTGGGGTGTTGATAATCCAAATACTGAAATTAAACTTCCCTTGTGTTTGTTCACCACAACTGAGAACAGAATTTTATTTATTATACTAAGCTCAGCTCTTCAGGATAGAGACCAAATTCATCATTAATTTTCCAGAATTATAAAAATATCCTCTGTTTAGATGGGCAGCCAACCCAAATTACCAATCATTTGCTACTGTCTTAGCAAAGCTTTGCAGGGAGCATTCTGAAGCCAGCTTATAAAAATGTTGGCCTTCAAGTACTAAATGAGTAATAAGTGTTTTGGCATTTAAAAAAAAAGAATTTTCTTGTTTATCCTACCCCAATTTCTTGAATGCTGCTCCTTTCAAAATTATTTGTGAGAATAATAGATATATACACACACACACAACACATTTATATGTAAAGTACACCAAAGGCAGACCTAAGTGGGTGACAGCACACTCACCATTGCTACGTAGACATTTGCCAGTGTGAAATGATTAACCACAAAGTGCGGCGCTATTTCCACTGCCATGGTAGCCACAATGATGGCATCATTCCAGAGTTTTGCGTTGTGGAAGATGTTTGCTAGGCTTATTAGTGGTACATCCTGGAAGAGAAGAGGAAGTGATAAACAGCGAGGTTCTTTCCATTGAAACTGCCTCAGAATTAGCAAGACAAACAGAAGACTCCACCATCTGGCCACTCTCGCTTGGTTACTACCCACCTCAGTATCTGGTGACTTTGAAAATGATTAGCCAGACTTATTTTACTGTAAAAAGGCATTTGGACCCGAGTTAAAAACCAAAAACCTTACATACGCACTTCTGCTCACAACAGTGACAAACGCTACTGTTGCACAGACAAACAACTCAGCAATTAACTCACTTAAGCGCCCTAGAATGTACATTTATTTTTCAGATGCCGTTACACTAGTTTTCTCCCCGAAGATAAGATGCATTCTCAGACACTGAAGAGAAACTGTTTTGTTTGACCATCCTCCTTCAGCTTTGGCATAAAAGAGGAAGGAATGTGAACAAAAGGGGACGGCTGCAAGTGAAAAAAGGGTCTAACCATTAGTGCAACTGATGCACTGATTTTTACCCTGCCTCTGCCAAGGAAATCCTATACGACACCGAGTAACAGCTATACATAAAATTTCCTCAGCTGGTCACTGATGATATGTTTTTATTTCCTGGATTTCCAGAGTGTGACCTTGTCTGACTGACAAAACTGTTGAGCCCTGACAGCCGTAACAGACTCCCTGGGAGCTGGGCTTCACACCTTCAAAGGACAAAATACTGCTTAGTAACGAGTCTTAGGTGACCTCAACAGGGCAATAAAAAATTCTGGATGTATTTGATCCCTGCCTCCTTGACCTCCACAAGGCAAGGAGTATCTCTGGTGGATAAGTCATTCATGTTTGCAAAGCAGATATTATGGAAGTCAGAATCACAAAAGAAGCCCACAGGAAAATTAATTACCTTTTATTTACAAGAGACAAGGCAAGAGGAAAGTAGACGGAGTGTATAAAACCAAAGAGGAGGGTAAAACAAAATACTAAATAGCTGTTAATTCAGTGTTAACTCTCACTGAGTTCAAGCTGCAGCTGTATCTTTACAAATAAGGCCCACAGTTTTCTCTGGAGGCAGCTTCAGAATGGAGGACAAAACCAAGGCACAAATTCAGAGAGTCAGCCAGTCCCAAACAACATTTTATCGCATTTCCAGAAAACAGCACTACTACACCATAATCTTGCCAAATTGTAGTTTCCAGTTCATACTCTGACCCTTACAAGCCACACAGCTAAAGGCTCCATTTCTGAGAAACCCTTCCCAGTTACATAGAAAGACAGGAAAATAAGCAAGAGCTTGTTGCGTTAGATCTTGGTTCCAACCTTGTTTTAAAAGGACAAATGCAAAAAGACAGAATTATAGGGGACACAGATACATAGGATGTGCATTTCTGGGTTGAGGCATTTCTACTGTTAACGGCTAGATCCTCCTAATAATATCCTCCATGTGTAAACTACTATGTCTCTCGATTTTCAGAGAAGAATTTAAGACCGAGATTAAAAAAGGAGTATATATTTTGCAGTGCTGCACAATTTGTTGCTCAGGTCCCAGTGAGACATCTGTGATGTTGAGTGAGGAGCACATATCGCATTTATCGGTTTGCAAGGGGGATCTTGGTGTACAAGAAGAGACATTATAATGCCCAGAATACCATGTGGCAAGGTGAAGCCTACTTTAGTCAACTGAAACATCAAACTGAAGATTTTGTCTAAAGTACGGCCTTTTTTTTTTGGAGTAAAGCACAGAACTGCTGCACAGAGGCAGGCACTAGTGCCCAGCTGAGACTGACAGCCCGAACATGTAAGATCTAAGTGTTTACGTTATTCCTTTAGATATCGCCTCCTTCCCTCTTTAAAAGCACAATCAGAAGATATACTCCCCCTCTTTAAAAGCACAACCAGGACATATAATCCCCATATGTTAGGTTAGAAGACTTGTCCAGAAAAAGGCTAATGAAGACTCAAAGTCCTACATAAACAAGAGGAAGTTAAGGCCCTCATTGCCCAGATAGGTATCAAACCCACTGAACTGCAGAAAATTCCACTGAACCCCTTTTGCAGTTGTCCTTTTTTATTATTTTTCTTTTTACAAAGGAGAGACAATCCACACTAAACATGTGGTGAAAGTCTTGATGTCTCACCACAACTAGCTAATATCCAGTACATTATAGACACTTGATACACACGGTGTTGGCCTTAATAGTCTGTGAAAGCCTACTGTGACAAGCAAAAAAATTATTTCATCAGAGTAGCAGGCACGTGTACACACCTTCATGTGATGGGGTGCATAGTGCAATGCTTGCCGTAAGCAATCAATGGCCTTCTTTCCTTGGCCTTTTACCCTCCAGTAGAGAGCTGCCATGCTGGAGAGGACCCATGAAGTCTGATTCTGGCAAAAGAAGAACACAAAAACCAGTCACCAGTCTCACCTGCAGAGAACAGTCTTCCCGTCTTTCATTCTTCCCATTTATGTGATATATCGAGGTAGAGGGTGTTACAGTTAAAAATACCATTAAACTACTTCAAAGCAGCAGAAAGTTTCTTACCTAACAACATATATGCAACAGCCAGGTAAGCCAGACTGCCAAACAAAACACAAATTCCAAATGCAACGCAATTTTCTTAAGAAAGTAATAGCGGCTAAATAACTTTAAACAGCAACAACAGTTTCAGTAGCCACAACAGCTTCCAACCAGGTGTCTGATGCTGAGCATCTAGGTGTGTATAAACATCACCCAACTTAAAGCAAAAAATTTTGCTAAGTCAGTTGGTTGGACTCGTGGGCTCTCTGTAGTCACTGGAAAGAGAAAGGATGCTGTGGGAGGCAGCGCAGAGTAGAAGCCTGGCAAGCCTAGCTGATTAAGCGTGGTGCCTCTAGCTGGCTGGCTCCCACATCACGTGTTAGAAAGGAAAACACGACGTGCTTGAATTCTGTGGACTCAGATTCAGTAAATGAATGTTTATGCTCACATATGCAATTACATAAGTAGCCATCTTGATTTGTTTGATTAGCTCTCGTGAATACTGAATGAGACAGAACTGCGTTTTATTTTCAACACAGCTAGCCTTACTGGGAGTTCTGTTCCCGGTCTTAGCACTAAACTTTCAGCTGATTTGGATAAAGCTTGCTGTCTGCAGGGGTAACTGTAGCATGTAAGAGCGCAAGTTAGTATACATCCCAAGTGAAAAGAAACTGAGTCTTGTAACACGACTGGCAAGAGTAACATCTTTACTTTCTGGGACTGACAAGCTATACTGGCTTTACTTGCAAAGCATTTTAAGTTCCCCAGGTGGCTTTTGGTGGAACAGGTTAGGGGCACGCTCTTTTTTATAGTAGTCTGGGATATGCTCCCCGCTAGCTGTGAACGTATAACAACAAAGCCTGCATCCTCGTGTACCTCGTAGATCCTGGGAAAACTATGTCCCTAACCATCCCCTCCTAAGGACCTCAGCTGAGGTCCTAAGCAGCCTTAACCTAGCTAAGGACACTTGGCTTTCTCTGGGGACAATGGGAAGCATGGCCTTGCAGGTGGTGCCACACCTCTGCCTGAACTCATCGGACACTTCATCCCAGCGCCGCACAAGGTAAGAGGAAGTAGGCAGAGGAGAGAGAAAGCCCCTGCCCGCCGGCTGTCTGACGGCTGCACGCCGGGAGAGGAACTGGAGAGCTGAGCCATGGCTTAACTCAGCTCTCCAGAAGCTCCAAGACAACGCAGCACAAAGAGAAAGCAGAGGGCTGAGAATGGCTGAAATAGTTTAATATATATCAACAACCAGGAATACTGCTCACTGCAAGGCTGGAAACATTGGGAAATCTGACAAGCTTAAATTTTAGTAGAGAGATACGCAAAACACTTGACAGCATAAGCACAAGATACAGCTCAACAAAACACCTGTGAGGGCATTACAGGACACAAATCCCTAGTCCACTTACTAATACACTCCTTGACTGGGATTTCAAACAAACGGTTCGAGACCGGATTGACCACTGCGTCAGTCATAAGCGGTAAGCCCAGACTTCTCATTTTCCTCATTTGCACATACCTTTTCCAAAGCTTTGGCTATTCGAGTACCAACTTGTTCTAATGACTGTGGTGAGTACTGGTCTTTGCCAAGATTCTGTAGCACCTACGGAAGAGGAAGAACAAGTGCTTAAATGCTGGAATCTTGTGAGAGATCATAGAATCATAGTGTTGGCAGGGCCCTCTGGAGATCCCCCAGTCCAACCCCCTGCCAGAGCAGGGTCACCCGGAGCAGGGGGCACAGGAACGCCTCCAGGCGGGTTTGGGATGTCTCCAGAGACGGAGACTCCCCCACCTCCCTGGGCAGCCTGGGCCAGGGCTCTGCCACCCTCAAGGGAAAGAAGTTCCTCCTCAGGTTTAGGTGGAACTTCCCGTGCTCAAGTTTGTGCCCGTTCCCTCTTGTCCTGTCCCTGGGCACCACTGAAAAGAGCCTGGCCCCATCCTCCTGACACCCCCCCTTCAAGTATTTATAGGCATTGATAAGGTCCCCCCTCAGCCGTCTCTTTTCCAGACTAAAGAGACCCAAATCCCTCAGCCTTTCTCCATCAGAGAGGTGTTCCAGTCCCCTCAGCATCTTGGTGGCCCTTTGCTGTCCCCTCTCCAGCAGTTCCCTGTCCTTCTTGACCCGGGGAGCCCAGCACTGGCCCCAGCACTCCAGATGTGCCCTCCCCAGGGCAGAGCAGAGGGGGAGGATGACCTCTCTCAAATGAGATGTCCCTCACTTGTTGGTTACTTTTGTCACCAGCCTTTTACAAATGCTGTAACCTATTCCAACCTAAACATCACTGCCTACCTTCAGTTATATACCATCTTTATCATCACACAGTGTATAACTCCATGGCACTGAATACTAAGAAAGCTAGGAGTTTATGCAGGCTCAGTTGGACTTTTCTTTCACTAATTCATCCATCAAGAGCTATAAATACAAACACGCTAACGGTGTTTTAGGGTTTCCCTCAGGCCAGATCGTCAATGGCTAGAAAAACATTCTGTTTCAGCTTGCATTGTTCTTACAGATTTATGCTGGCATTCACTCGCTGAAGGTCACTTCTGGAAACAGGGCACTGAGCTAAGTGTGCCTCGAATCGGGCCATTTTTGTGTGACAGCCTTCAACGCTGGCATACCTCTTTCAGTTGACTTTCTCCGGTGTAATGCAAGCTGGCCCGGCTAGAGACACCTTGCAGGTGGTCCAAAGTATGCATACTGGCTGGTAGATTTGAGTTACAAAGGGGCTCCATGGCTGGTTCTTGCAGCTGGGTGGCAAAATCAATGTGTTCTGTAATGCTACAAAGGTCATAAACCAAGTTGAATCAGTCGGGAGAAGAAAACAAGAGAGTCATTACAAAGTTCTCAAGTGAGTGTAAACTGCCCAGGACCTCGCAGAATCTCATTTGAGTAGCTCAAGAAGCAAGAGAAAGGAGATCTACCATCTGTACTTGCACTTTTCTTTACAAGTCTACAGATGAAACACCACATAATGTTTTCAAACTTCTTTGAAATCCTGGCAGTTCTTTCTTACTTTAAAGACGACTAAAATCTTCAGTTTGTGCACACTGAAGGCCACGTAACTGTCTTGCTTTGTGTGAGCAGCTTATTGAAGGTTCATATCATACTTACTCAATGTTTTTAGCAGAAACAGCAAGCCATGTGCTGGCGACAGTTGTAAGCTCTACCCTACGGAGTTTCAGGCATTCATCAGGACTTGGCCAGCCAAGGCTACGGTAGTCACGCCTTTTCCCTTGAGAAAGGAGGAAAAAAAAAATATAGAAGAAACTATCTGGAAGCAGAAAGACATTCTACTTCAGTACAACGATTTACAAAATACCTTATGCCAGCGGCTACATTCCCTATGTTACAGAAGTCACGGTCCTGCAGCCATATTTCTTTAAGAACATTCCTGACCCTAAATGGACTGAATGGAACTTGTGGGATCCAAAGACAGAACTGGATCCTATGCAAGACAGATGAGGAGGTGGAGTTTTAAATCCTGTTCCATTACACTTTTCCGATAGCTACAGATGAAGAACAATCACCACTCTTGTTTACAGGTAATGTCTACTTAAATGTCCTTAAAGAAAGTTCGTAAGTGACTCATCATTTATGTTCAACAGCTCCAGTAAAAACTCATGAAAGTTGATTGCTCCACCTTCTGACAATCCAGTGTGAAAAATACTGCCGTTTCTTTCCAATGAATATTGTTTAAGACATACACTGGCTTTTATCGCATTCTTACATTCAAGAAGGGAACATTTCTGAAACTATTAAGTAGTTACGCTTCAGCCCTCCCATTTTCAGAAGAGTTAGCTGAGGCAGGGAAAGGTTAAATAACTTGCTTTATGTTAAAAATAGGTCACTGGGAGAAGCAAGAACCTGATCTTCACATCTGAACCAAAGGCTAACTGAAATCTTTCCCTTACATTTGGTGGATACTGCACCAAGTCCTAGGAATCCTGCTTGTGTTAACAAGCTAACACTGTTCACCTTAACTTGTGTTCTGATATGAACACAAGGAAAGTATTTCCTCTCATTTCAGAAACATCCAAACTGTTTGGAAACATAAGAAAAATCCATTGTAACTGTAAATTTACATAGTGGGAAGCCAAGTTTAACAATGTGCCAGCCTATTGCAACAGCCACATAGGCAGCATTTCAGTATTTATTTTTAGTTACCTGAAATTTTGCCCATTTGGATGCAAATCCTATTTCCCATACAAGGTACAGTAAACCACTTCACCATAGTTTTGCAAAATAACGATGAAGTCTGTGATGTCTTTCGTAAAGTATTCTGATTAAAGGAAAATTAACTTAGAGAAACGCTGGGAAACTTCAGAGGGGACTGATCAGTCCTCATCACCACCACTGTGAACTGTCTGATTGTGAGTTCTTCTTCGTGTGAACAGCAAAAGATAGCGAGAGGTACGGAAACGCTAACGAGCTAGTTCAGTAGTCTGAGATATAGTCAATCACAGGACAGCTACTGTGATTTCCCTGTTCTACCAGCAACTCCCCAGGTGACCCCCAAGATGTTACTTAAACTTCTGATGATTTAATTCTTGCAAAGAGGATGCCAGCAGACCCTGCCTCACAGGAGCGTTAGGAAGGTAACTACTTTACAATAAAGGCATGCTACGTAATAAAGCCACAAAAGTAGCTCAGGGGGAGAGAAGATACACCGAGGAAAGGACAAATGTGTGCTCACAAATGATAATCTGTTTTCATACAATCCCTCCCCTCTATTTAAATATTTAATTCAATAATTTACACTTGTCAGTTGCTAAAAAAGGAGCTCGTTAAAGATTTGATGTAAAAGTCTTCAAAACGTGAAATCACTTTCCAGGTCACCAATTCATCAAGGACTAAAATGTATTGGAGAACACATCTCTGCTTACGCATCAGTCCTATGACATTAAGATTTTACCTCCACTGAAATCAAGGTAAGACCAAAGTAATTGGCCTCCATGCTTTTTGGTCTCTTCTTTGGCATCATTAGGTTCCAGGAGCTCTAAATTTGACCCCAAGCAATCCCGTGCTGATGATTTCTGTCCATCTGAACGCACCAGTGGAACCAGCTTGCACCATATTAATAGACCACCCTCCGATACCTGTTACTCAGGTAGAAAAAACTCCACCTCTCTCTCCAAACCTCCTCATCTATGTTGGTGCAAAACTCTGCTCTTCTGTAGCTCCAGTATTCTGTAAGACAGGCTCTAAGATTTCTCTTATAATATTACCAAGCCAATTTACAGCAGAACACTTAAGAGTTTTAAATTTATTTTGTTTTTATTAGACCAAGCTTTCCACTTTTTGTTTTTGAGTGGTGTGTCTTACGTTTAGTCAGTAATCAATTCAAGCTCTCATCCTGCCTTTGTCCCCGGAGGGTTGTCTCTCATCCAGTAAAATAACTTCTCTACCCATCCAGTTATAAAGAAAAAGATCATTAAACACCCCTCTCTCTTCTACTACTTCTACTGACAATATCTACCTCTTTCATTCTGCACTCTTACCACCTCATCCCCAGAAGTGCCGGGAATTAACTAGAAAGCACAAAGTTATGCTGAACTTCATGAAGAAGGTGCAGAGGGAAGAGATTTCTCATTTTTCCATGTGTTCATCTAGAAGGCATATTTTACTACGTAGTCTTTGTGACTCATATTTACGGTAATAAACCAATGCAATATAAAAGCCACAAATGACTTGCTTTCTCTAGAAGCAGCAGGTTACCTATTGGTCCAGGAGAAGGTATCTTTGGTCCACTGATCTCCAGGGCAGTTTGGTAAAAGTTTTCTCCGTTAGTCCCTTCTTCCCCGTTTCTCCCAGCTGGTTCCTGGAGATCCAAGCTTTCAGCTTTTGGTTTCTTTAAACGTTTGACCTGAAAAGTGATCTACCAAAAGAACAGTATTATCAAGGTTAACAGTAAGAAACACCATGCACTTTATCAGCTCCAATACACAACTGGTTTTAGCCCAAAGATTCAATTTCAAGTATGTTACAGATGACATCTTTCTCTCCCTTCCTCCCTCCCCATCTCAACTCATTCTCTAAGCCTGCTCACTTTCACTGCATCACACCATGCAAACAAAGCACACAACTTCAGTCCCCAACATAGGAGAAAACCAATTTAACTGCGGGGGAACTGAAAGGCATTTTTCACTATATAGTTTGTTTGTAACACGATGACAACAGATATTTCATTGTTTCATGCTAACTGGAACTTTTGGTTAGAAACTTTTCTCCTTCGTAAGTGTAAGCAAGAAGTTTGAAGGCACCCAGCATCATTCAACACCTAAGCTCTTGCCGCTAATAATCAAGACACATGATGTCATTTTTAGTGATGTGGAAGCCTTTCTTTTAGAAGACCGACTGAAACTACTTGTTCGTTTCACGCAAGCCATGAACCAGCTTTTAGGCTCACAGGGGACGTTCCTCTATATATTCCAGTGTTAAACCCCCTGAACCGTCCTCATCTTTCTCTCCTCCACAATATTAAGTTGGTACAAGACTTAAGTAAACTCATCCAAACTTACCCATTCAGCTTCATCGTCATCACCACAGTCCCCAAAACAGGAGCTAGCCAGTCCATCCTGAGATCCCTTCTTTAGGACCCGGATTCCCTGCAAGTCCATCCGACGACCTTTTACCTCCAGCGCCCCTTCAAAAGCTTCCTGAGGCCAGGAGTTTTCAAACTCATCCACCAAAGCCAGCATCTCTTCAGACATCTGATCATCTTCTAAACCCTCCATTCCTTCTGAACCATTGCTTTCGGCAGCGACTGCGTCTAAGAGGGAATACCATAAAAACTTCAAATCTTCGTTTCCTAGTGCTTCCACAAATTGTATAAAAAGGATCTTTTTTCTGTGACCTGACTTTTCCACTTGCCCAAACCAAACATGACTGACTCCTCACTGCCTGCTGCAAACGGAGAAGGGGACTGGAGAATGCAGACTCCCCCACTGCAAATAAGCATCAACTGCTGCTTCAAAAATCAACAACTCTAGACCACTTTCATCATTTTCCTTTCCAAACCAGAATTCTGCCTGTTTGAGGGAGTAAACAGTTGGTGTCTTTTCTCTACGTAGGTGCATTAAACACTGAATAAAGCTCTCTGTACCTTAACCATAGATGCTGTTTTCCTTCCCTTCTGCCTGGCGCAGCTGATACAGAATTCACTGAGGTACAATCACCATGTGTTTGTAGACTCTTGTAAGAAACTACATCCTTTACTTTGGAAAAATCTAACTTTTTTATTGAATGCATTTTGATATTATGCTTGGAGAAGAAGAACAGTGAACAGAATGAAAACAGTTTTAAGGGTTACTTGTCACTTTTCAGAGGGGGTGAAAACACAGCTTCTTGGAGGAAGGGAGACACCTCTTCTGAAGAATCCAGAACCGCTTCGTTTGCCAGAATTGATTTGGTACGGTTGACTTACTTTCCAGTTTCAAGAAGGAGGGATCCCTTGCTAAACTCTGAGTGAGGACTTCTGTATCTTCTGTACCTCCCTCAGAATGTCCTTCTGTCACTGTTGTAACTGACTCATGGTGGTCATTGAAGTATTTCTCCTTGTCATGACTGCCATCTGGATTTTTCTCATGACAGTGGCCTGAAAGAGAGAAATTTAATGATATACCACGTAAGACCGCTCCTCCTGGATACAAGCGCAGAAGCCATACTGTGGAAGCTACAGTCTCCTACATAAGGATTAACAGAATAATTCCACAAGGTATCAAAGACTTCATTCAGTGACTAAAAAGCTGATCTGCCTCTTGACAAGGCAGATCCCCCGAAACAGTTACAGGAAAGTATGTTATTAGGGATACACCGTGAACTACTAATGAAAGAAAAAGCAGGTCTCTTTTGAGGGAAGGTTGCACAGTATGTAGGAAGTTGCTGCGTGCTGGTAGCCACTCCAATGAGCATTCCCAAGACGTACTTTTAGTGACAACGCACCACACCTGGGAGTTGCCTGTCGTATGAACTTCACTTAGGTACCATAATGCTCACCATGCTGACATGCGAGAGAAAAAAGGGCCGAGGTAGACTCACATGGGATTGCCAGGCTCTGACCTCCTGTGCCAGCAACAGACAGTATGTAGGTAAGACTAGTTCATTACATAGACAAAAGCTACAAGTATTAATCTGTGCCAAAAATCAGAAGTTTATTCAGCTGAAAATCTAACATCTATAATTCTCTGGTCAGGTTACAGGCTCACGTTCCATCAAAGGCAAAGATCTAGGAATAACATTGGAAAAATCCAAATGCAGCACCAGTAATGAGCAGATCAAAAAAAAAAAAAAAAGTGCAAACTTGCAACACTAGCCTTTAAGCATCCTTCAGCGAGACACTGTTAAGCTCCCAGAGAGTTTATAGGGTAGCCACCTGCAATTTTTAGCAATGTTTTTTATTTCAAATACCTTTTAAGTAAAGATCTCGGATTTTCTAACAGTAATTACGTGCCAGTGTTGCAGGGCAAGAGGTATTTAGAGAGCTGCTCCCCCCGCCGCCCCCCAGAGCCGCACAGGTAGAGACAGGATTCTCCAGAGGCAGGAGAGGCTGGGACCCGCCCCACACCCCACCGCACAGCTATGGGGCAGAGACATTGCCCAGGGCACCTGCCTTTCACCAACGGGAAGAACGGAGCCCGTGCACGAAGCTGCTGCTCTCGAACCCCCCCTTCCTTTATTTCAGTCACTTGGGGGTGAAAATACCATACACACACATGAATTAAGAAGCACACAGCGAATCAAAGAAAGCTTAAAGGAAACGGAAGATTCTCAAAAGTATGATCCCCATTCTGCCCTTGTGAATGTGAATTGTATTGCTCCGTGCATATTGAAAGCGTTATTTTTTTCAACTGGCAGCATATAATATGAAGACTGTGAAAGAAGTAGATCAGTGACTCGGTTCGTCTGCACGCACCGATCCTGTGTTACAAAAGAATCCTGTTAGGTCTCACTCTTAACCAGACCAGCAGGACGAGAGGATGGCTGTAACTCTTGGGTAAGGGTAACCTGTTCCACCCCTTCTCAGCAAAGCCAAACTATAGCTTTTTGCTGCATGCTCTCTATTTTTACAGCTGTGAACACTCAGGTAGCATCTTTCCAGGAGAAACAGCTCAGCACTGTGTGTGTGTGCATACGTGGGTGTGTTACCAAAAATCAAACAAATAAAAATGTATTCATAAACTCTGTGAAAACTATTTCTTGCCCTACCTTTCCTCTTGTATATAAAAGAAGTCAAACAATGTTATTTTATGAGTAAATACATGAACCAGAAGCAGTTAACTTTATAAACTCTTCCAACATGTGCCACACAGTTATAGTCTGCCTTTCCTACTCTATCAGTCATTGAGTCTTTCCTTAATTCCCTCCCCGTATCCCCCATGCTGTCAATAAAAATTTGGCTTCATTAAAAAAAAAAAAATCACTTCAATATATGGAGATCCTCTTTAATTCATGAGAAATACTGTGCACAGAAACCTAAAGCTGAAACTAGTCCCTCTGCCTGACATCAAACCAGGCTGGTGCTGATGCACGTCAGGTGCTTCTCAGTAATGTGATGACCACAATTCCCTTTGCTGAAGGTCAACTCATCATTAGTATAAAGGAAAAAAGCAAAGGGTCTGAAAACCAGACATCTGATTTTAATTGAAATAAAAACGCCAAAAAGAGAAAAAAGCTGGAAATAGCAAGCAGAAGGAAAAAACAACCATGAAGGCACTTAAAATTCTACTTAAGACCAACTTCATTAATATTAATTGACAAACACTGATGGCTAAAAACAGACTAGATGAGAGTACTGGCTTTCTTGGGATTTGAGAACTGCTATATATAGAAACCTGAGCAGCCTAATTTTTCAAATTGCTGCTTTCAGTTGTCTGACGTCACAGACGGGAAAAAAAAAACGCCGGTTGAAAAACCAGCGGAAGTTCAAGATCTCTGATGAGCGTAGCATGAAACTGGTGGCACTGAAACACCGCAAGTCACAACTTTACAGCTTGTATCAGCCAGAGGAACAGCAGGGAGGATCTATCCCATGGGATTGTGAGACTAGCAAGGGAACGACGTAGCCCCAAACTCCAGGCACGTGCACTGGCTGCAGACCATCAGCTGCATCACTGCCATACTTACACCACCTCAGCTGCGTGAAAGACAACAGTGACCGTCACCCTACCACTGCTCAGCTACGTTAATTAACAGCTCACATATGTTCTGGCTGTCTAAATATGCACATGTGATTTTTAGGTGTAAAGACACAGCTACAAAACTTGGAAATCTAAATCTACCTCATAGCACTCGATCAATTCAGCTTACTCCATCCTCAAAGCTTTACCACAGAAGGATCACTTTCTTCTTCGTTTATTTTCCAAGAGTAGCTGTTGCCACTTTTCCTACTGATTCTGCAGAGCTAAGAAAGCAGGGAGGAAAGTGGATCAGAATCTGTCCTACCTTGTGCATTATGAAACCTGGTTACTATGTTCCAGGCAGTGAAACAAAAATGCTACAGAGATGACACAAAATACCTGTCTGTGGCCTTATTTAAGTGGTGGAAATGATACAAATAAATAGCCCGATTGTGCCAGGTTAATGTGGAAATCGGGAGGAAAAAAAAGGAGAATCCTAAATTACAAAGCAATCTATTGGATAGACAAAGCAAATACAAACTCTAAAATAAATCACGGAGACCTTGGAGATTAAAAGCATAAAACAGTATTATATATTAAAGGTCTCTTTCTTGTATTGTTCTAGTCTGTAATGTTTGTGGCCAATGTGAATGCACTTATACAGTGCTAGGACAACACACTTTTTTTTAATATATATATATATATAAATAAAAATCTGCTAAATCATCCATCCCATCTAACATTAACCACCTGCTTGATTTTCAGGACCCCTCTTGAACGCCCATCGGAGATGCGATACCAACTACAGATGGTAGCGCTAAATAAAAAAAACCAAACAAAAAGTAAGGCGTAGGCTCTTGTTTAGGAATTGGATGATTCCAAGCTTTTAAGTTGAAAACCACTTAATTTAAGGAAAGAAACACCCAGAGTGTTGACATCTGTAGCTAGGAAGGCGAAACAGTAGGACGGTGAAGCGATACAGCAACTGACACTGAAGATTTGTCCCACATATGAGGGATAACAAATATTTACTCTGAACCACACTTCATATTGCCACATTTCTCAGAAAAGTGACACTTGGAAACAATTATGAACTGCCCTTATTACATACAAACGTTTTTAGTACTATGTAGGGGTTTTTTTGTTGTTTATTTAAGATCAAACTTATGTCAACTTAGGTGACTCCAGACCCTCTGACTGAAAGCCACTTACCCAAAGAGCAAGGAAAGAAACGTGAGAAGTATGGAAAGAGGGAAGAAGAACAAACTGTGCTCCCAGCCCATCCCATAGAAGTGCTGCACCTTGAAGGGCTCGAAAGTAATCACACTTTGCCATTAAAGAGGACACTGATAGCTTTAAAAATCTAAATTAACTGCCACCGTAGCTGTTTGTGTCTTGTGGTATGTCTGGCAGAGAGAACAAGGCCTCACTAAATATTTTCACCATCTGATTCCTATATACCAACTTAAGATAGATGATTTGGTGTCACCAACAGCATTGGAAATAAAAGTAAAATTATCTCCAAGTGTCTTTGGTCAGCACAGAGTTTTTACTGTTTATTCTTTGTTTGATTGTCAGTATAGAGCTTGCAAAATATGGTATTCCTGAACTCCACCATCTATGCTCCAACAGACTAGGTTTAAAAAAAAATTGTTGGCTCCTAACTTCACGTGATGAGACAAACTCATTTCCTTAAATCATATTCAGAAGCCGTGATGGCAGAACAACGCTTTAAAACTAAAAGTCAAGTAATTTAAAATGCTAGGTACTGATTTTTTTTTTCCTATCTCTTGGAATAAGCAGAACTAGATTATCTCTTGAACGATCGCAAGAGTCGAGTGACTATCGCTGTACTCAGTGGCTTGCATTAGGTTATGCAAAATGCAAGTTATCTGGCGAGAAGTGTCACTTAAATGATGCGCCCCTTTACAGTAAAACAGTACAAAGAGAGAACTGCCCTTAATACAGATGTAAGTCAGCCTAACGCCTGAGTAGCCAGAGTACAGAACAAACTGAAACCAGGCTGCTACAGGAATTATTAACTCCATACCTGTTTTTCGATGCATGCTCAAAACTAGTGTTCCTCACAGTGAAATTTAGTAAAGACAGCAGGAATGACGCCTCACTGAGCTTAGTGGAAATAGGTTTTAATCCCTGCATGTAGGTGAATAGTCTCATCTTCAGACATTTCAGGAGCAGCGCAACAATAAGCAGCCTTCTTTTTACTTTTGCTAGTCGCTGTTTACACAGAGGAAGAGAGACACAAGTCAAAGGGGGTCGCGTATTAGTGCTTTATATATGAAAATACACAACAATTAATGCTGCTCTTAGGTTACGTGAAAACTTTAGGGGTGCTAACAAGTGCTTCATATCACAGCCAATCTAGTCTTCCAGAGTTTACAAAAATATCCTGGAACGAATGAACTCACCTCTCAGGACCTCTTCATGCATCTAAAACTACTGGGATCTCAGTCCTCAAATTTTGGGCCAAACTAGCACCTGAAGAACCTTTCTGCACCTTGGTGACGTCACTGCAATATGACATTAATAAGCCAGGGTAGCATTATAGGAAAGTGCTGTTTGAGACACCATCCTTCATACAAAACACGAGCTTTGACTTTCATGGCAGTGTTAACACTGACGGTTAACACACTGCATACTCAAATTACCTCAAAGTTTCAATGTGAGCATGATCATTTCCTAAAGATCTCATGTGCTATTAACAGCAACCGTGTTATTCCCATCACATATGAACAGATACTTGATTGAAAAACGTTTGTTAATTGAAAAAATCCGTGCCAGTTGTTTTGAGACGAGTTCTAAAAGCACCAGGATGCACAGTAACTAGAGAAGAGACCTATCTTTAGCAGCTATTGCTGCTCTGCTCACCTTAATTATAAATTAACACAGTTCTATTAAGATTTTGCTCTAAAATCCACGCATTCCTTTTCTTGCTGTCTTCCTGAAAAAATAAGTATTTACAGTTCAAAATAAGTCCCATGATTGAGCTTTGAAAGCAGGAACTGCAAACCACTTATGACTAAACAGGAGTGTCATTAAAAAAATTACAGAAAGGTCACGAGCCGTAATTGCTGAACTACAAGATAGCACTGTGCTCCAGGAGCAATACCAAAGAAAATCTGGAGCTTGCCACACATAGAAGCACATAAAATACCCCACAAAACAAACCCAAACAAAAAAAAAGCCCCAAAGATGTATCAGTTTATTTTTAGTGAAAAACGATCAACAAAGTGACAAATGGAGCAGGGAATTAAAGGGAGAAGAAAAGCAGAAGTTCTGAATTACAATTGCCTGACTATGCAGTACTGACCTGTGAATGTTTGATAGGTCTACGTTTAACTGAAGAGAAATACACAAGTCCTACTACATATTCCCTGTGCACTATAGGACCAGGAAAGATACAAAGCAGACAGGCAATCTACCTCTGCAGAAGCATAAAATTGTTGGAAGCCTTGTTGTAGACTCGAAACCAGCCCACCCAGCAGCCAGCTGTGCTCTCTGAACCCGACAGTATCATGGTTCTTTCAACAAGGCATGACGACACTCCACACCAGTAACGCAAGCACACCTCCAGTACCTTTTACAGCTGCAACATACTGGGTATACCACTAAAATCAATGTATCTAATACCTACCTATCATCATAGCTGCTATTCTGGAGTAACAAAGGACAGATTGTAGTAATTTCCCTCTCTGGTCATAGAATCATGGAATTGTTTGGTTGGAAAGGTTCTTTAAGATCATTGAGTCCCAACCATCAACCTAACACTGAGAAAACCACCACTAAAACGTGCTGCTTAGAACCACGTCTACCCATCTTTTAAATGCCTCCAGGGATGGTGACTCCTCCACTTCCCTGGGCAGCCTGTGCCAATGATTCATAACCCTTTTGGTGTAAAAATGTTTCCTGATATCCAATCTAAACCTGCCCTGGCACAACTTGAACCCGTTTCCTCTTGTCCTATCCCTTGTCCCCAGGGAGAAGAGCTCAGCCCCCACCTCTCTCCACCCTCCTTTCAGGGAGTTGTAGAGGGGGATGAGGGCTCCCCTCAGCCTCCTCTTCTCCAGGCTGAACAACCCCAGTTCCCTCAGTCCTTCCTCATAAGGTTTGTCCTCCAGACCCCTCACCAGCTCCATAGCCCTCCTCTGGACACGCTCCAACACCTCAATGTCCTTCTTGGAGTGAGGGGCCCAAAACTGAAGGCAGCACTCGAGGGGGGGCCTCACCAGTGCCCAGTACAGGGGGATGATCCCTTCCCTGGTCCGGCTCACCACACTATTCCCGAGACAGGCCGGGATGCTGTTGGCCTTCTTGCCCACCTGGGCACACTGCCGGTCAAGTATTTCAAGTTAAGTATCAGAGTGGGTACTGGCAGAGAATGGTGAGCGTAGTGCCCAAAATTTAGACAAAGCTTTTGGTGTTTACTCCCCACAGAGAAACACTGTTCATTTTTAGCTTTTCCCTTTAACATAAACCTTCCTTTGCAGAACCGGAAGTTACAGGACAAAAAGAAACATTTTCAAAGGACAGTACATACTGCTAACTGAAAAATAAACGCTAAGTATAGAGAACAAATGAAGAAAAGCAATATGAACTATTTTAAAAGTTGATTTTCATAAATCCCTACCTCTTCTCTAAATTCCTCCCTTAGATAAGGGGTCAGTGGCCCTTCAAAGATGATGACAGGCACGCTCAAAACCAAGCAGTGAGAAAAGTGCACTACATAACAAGCACTGGTTTGATGCACAGCAAACAACAGGATGATTTATGTGGTCAAAATTTAGACTCAAGCCACAAAATGAAGCATACAAAAGGTTTGTTTTTTTTTTTAAATGATATATTCCAAACCAGGTTCTTAATTAAGAGGATTATACAGTAAAACAACTGTTCTCACTCGTAGGGAAATATTTTAAAAATATGATTGGTAGCCAAAATATGCCTCTAAATTGGCTTAGCTATAGATTTAAAGATTATCTATTTGTCTTATTACAGCAGTTCTGATTAAACCTTTCAAAACATAAACAATTGCCAACAATGCATAACCAGATTTCTTGTTCATACTAAGTGAGAAAAATACCTCACCGTGGCTTAACAGACCAGTCCCTGAGGAACACAAATTCTCCTTATGAAATACAAAGTGATAAATAAAACATGGGAAAAAAATCAATTAAAAACCTCTCACCTACATTAGATCACGGTATAATGTATGCTGTGAATACCGAATGACTAATATTTAGTTCCCTGCACACAACACGCTTTGGAGATCTGTTTCTGATTAAGCCAGGGAAATTCTTCATGTATGGATCACTGGCAGAAGCAAAGGCAACATAGGCCTGCATTTGGTTTGCTCTCTTTCTAATCTTTCCTCCACCATAAGATACATCCCTCTTCTTATGCTAAACATTAAATATTAGATCCTGTTAGATCCTACAGCACCTATGAATTCAAGTCTAAAAGGGACTTAAGTACAAGAGTAACCCGCTCAGGAGAAGTGGCGTCACGTAGTTGGACTCTACGACAGTTAGCTAACCCCATCGTGAGTTACTGTAGCTTTCCACTTCTCTCAACATACTGGGATGACATTATAAAGCCAAGTAATGGCCTTATGTGTGTGTCTTTCGACTGCCCCTCTGTCTGTAAGGTTTACACCGTATGTTGGATTTTAAACAGTATTGCACAGGGACCCAACTTCACATTTTTTTATTTTAAGAAAATATTTTTCATAGGCTGTACTATGTTTATCTGTGTGTCTCTTCACTAGGTTGTACTCCTCAGCAAGAGCAGATTAATGGACTTGATCCGTGACAACGTCCAGATTTGCTTGGGACAGATATCCACGCAATCTTCCTCCAGACTGGAGATTAAAGCAGACACACAGACACACTCAAACAATGTGTTAACTTGTCAGGTAGGTATCCCCCTTATTAATTTAAGATAGGTTTAAGTGCTTAGCAGTTTGTCTGACAGGCAACGTTTTCACACAATTCCCTGAAGAAGCAGAGTTCTTGCTGTAAATAAGAAAAAAAAATAATCGATTCTGGTTTTGAGGGAGTGATGAACAAGAATCGGATTAGCCTTTTCTTGAGTCCAGGTAAGGAATACCTGCAGAAGGCTGTTTGACAAGAATACTGCCAACCACCCCAGTTTAGGATTCAACAGGAAAATACTCTCCTCACACCGTTGGAATAGTACAAAGCCATAGAATAGTGCCTGCAGAAAGACTAGGAATTTTTGGAAGAATGTCCCTTCTCCTCAAAACTGCTAACATTCAAGAAGCATCAATCTCTTTCTTTAGGGAAACTTCGAATTGTCCTAGTTTTTGGTCACTAGTAGCCAGAACAGATGAGAGATTTAAAGCTTTGAGGACACTCAGAGCACAACACAAACTGACACGAACCAGGCAACCAGCCTTAAAAGGAAAAACCAAATCAATAAAGTAGACAGATCGGGGGTAGTTAGTGCCTGGCACTCCGTGGCTCGGCACGCAGCACTCATTTTAACCCGAGCACATGGCATTGCATGCTGCTTTGAGACAATCTCAACACGATTCATCACAGGCTGAGGCTACACCTCACCACTTTACAAGTTCTCAGCCTTAAGCCAAGTGAATGCAACCTTCAAGGCCTTGGCAATTTCTTAATGACACGGAACTATGCACTGTCAGTTCTCCCATACATGGGGACAACATGTCCTTTCTCTTCCAAACAGGCTTTAACCAACTCACTAGATCATTCTGTACAGCTCTACTATGAAGCTGTTTGTGCAACTACATCTTCCTGGAGATGGAGCTGGGGAATTACTGCTCCTCCTAAAAAGTCTGTTGAACTTATGCAGTTGTTGGACTTTTTTAAAAAGGTCCAGCTCCAGGTAGTCCACACTATTCAGGTTCAATAAGAATTTTTAGCAGCTATATGCAAGAAACCAACACTGGCAAAAGCAGCTTCCTAAAAAGAGAAGACAACGCAGACAGCAGCAAATTCTCATTTTGTCTAAGTTCCTATCACAAAAACCCACCTAAAACATTGCAGAGAAGTGTTACACATCTGGCAATGGACAGTATCAGCTTTGAAATATTTAGTTGGAAAGAAAACCTCTTCCCTTCCACTCTGACCCCTGACAATCCCCCTATAAGTAAAAGGGCACATACTTATGCTGAAGTAACTGAAGGATCCAGATAACTTATCACGAAGAACCATTTTCATTATAAAAGCAGATAAAAATGGGAAATGTCATATTACATTTAGTTTAGTACTATACTGCTTTTCCTTCATAAATTAGTAGTCTTGCATCAGGAAACGCTCACTGAACTCTCCCACAATTCTAGACTCTGTTCCACTGTGCTATTTCCTCAGTTACTCCTGCAGCTGAGGCCATGGCTTTCTTCTCCCTCCTCTGCTAGCCTGTGGCCTTCTCATCCTGGGAAAAGACAGAACGAATACAGAACACTAAATATTGCAGGCATACCATCCTTAACAGAGCGCGATGCAAAGCGAGACCGACGACTGCTGGGAGAAGTTGTCAGGCAGTGTGTCATGCTGCAAATAATTAAGTACATAAACTAGCAAGATTGACTTTGCACGATGTAAAGAAATCACCTAACGTCAGCATAAAAATAAGCCGCAGACCAAATTCACCTATTAGCCTGTTTAACAAAAGCAAAAAAGAATGGTATTTGAGCAATAGAGATACGATTAAAGACAGCACGCTTTGTTTGCTGGTTACAGAAACCCTGAAGATGCACAACAGCTTTCCGGCACGCAGCAGCTTGGAAGCAACGTGCACGAGCATTGGGTATACAGCCTTCGGGTACTAGTGTAGCTAAAAATGCCATGTTTAACATAGTGCCGCATTCTTCGATTTTTAAATTCAAGAATCTCAATCGATGCATCTCTGCATAGTTTTGAGAATAAAAATACACGGAGCTTGGAAAGGAAAGACAGGTTTTAAAGAGAGTCTGGCACGGTCTTTCACTTTCAGCTACTCAAGAGACACTAGACAAAGACTTTTCAGGGAAAGATCTGATTTATACAGCAAGCACGAAATCAAATAGTAAAAAGTATTAAAAAGACCGCATCTGGTCAACTACCTTCCAGATCACAGTACTAAAATTCTAGGAAAGTTGTGATTATTGCAGTAAAGGTGGATGGTAGGAACTGATCCTTTCCTAGCTGCGCTTATGCTGAAGAAACGGTATCACAAACCCGACAGAATAACTGGGTCATGTTACTGCCACAGAGCACATTCTCACCTAAGATTTCTCCAGGATCTCCCAGTCAAAGCATGTCTGACATTTACTGACACCCCTGCCCCCTAGGGATATCTGCCTCCACCAGGACAAAAACCAGTCCTCGTTCTCCGAATCTCCCACCTGCCTGCATTCAGTACCACGTTTTCATTCTACACAACTACAATTTAACCTCCTCTTACTCCTAAGAGCCCAAATACGGTGGCATGGATTCCATTTGGGGAGCAGCAACAGTTCTTTGAGATGGACCGACGCTGTGTGGTATCCCTTGACAGAGATGCTCCAGGGAGAAAGATTCCAGTTTGATTTTCAGACCCCCCGGTGGAACTTACAGGGTGAACAGCAGGCGCGCGGACGCAGGCATGAACGTGTAGGGTGTAGAAATAAGCTGCTGGGTACTTCACTTCAAATGACAACGCTGATTTTAGTATGGCTACTGTTTAAGACAGAACCTGCTTTCTCTATGCTACTACCAAACGACAACGCAGACGTTTGCCATGATGTGTTTGCCATGGCTCTGACGAGCTGCCCACGTGCTTCACAGAATTCTGCTTGTCTGAACAACCCTCCTGGTGTCAGCTATTCTGACTATACAGATGAACTTTCCCATAAGACAATGGAGAGAGTGTAAAAGTGACAGATAAATGAATGGTCGCGGATCCCATCCTTTGCATTAATGTAAACAGACAAGGTAAGAGTACTAACATATGAGAGTACTAATGTTTGTGGAGTCTAAACAAGGCTCAGGAGCGCTCAAGAACTCTGCCTTCACACGATATGCAAGTCAAAGAAAGAAAAAGCCAAGTTTTAAACATACAGTAGTGGTCAGTCCAGAATCCCCTACAACTGGTATAGATCCTGGCCTTTTGCTTTGACTAAAACAAGACTAAATTCTGGGCTAAGCTTAACACCCCTTGCCCCAAGAGTAAACATCCCCTCTTTCCACCTATTAATACCGTAAGCGATGAGCATTCCTCGGAGGAAAAAGACACAGCAGCTTGAGAAGGAGGAAACCAAAATGCTCTTATGACAAAAATATACTATATTTTACTATATTATCTCATACTATAGCAAATGGAAACAAAATATGGCAGCCCCCTGCTGGGACTATCAGGTCAGTCATAGCGTGTAGGGGATGACTGAGTAAGTGAAAGCTGCGTTTAAAAATGCAAAGTGTTTCACATTTCTATGTTTTAACAGGCTATTGTAAAGAAAATGTATGTGATGCTTTTGCTCAGTGTTTGTGTAGCTGAAATCACTATAGGGAACTCACGGTGGTTGCAGCTGTTAATAGTCAGAGGCTTAAACTGTGATGTTGATTTAAGCAAGTTATTTAACCTGTCCGTGAGCTTATTATCAGCGTCTCAAGCAGAGATTCTCCTTTCAGGTCGACCTCTCCTCTTCCAGTCAATTTGCTTCAAGGTCTAAGCTTATTAACTTTGTAAGAACTTAAGTGCTAGGAGATAAAGGAAAACCTTTACACTTAAAAGATCAAATACCTTTCCCCCACGTTTTATTTTAAGAGGAAGGAGATGAAATAAACCAAAAGACTTTCACTTTCATGTGGTGTAGGGTATTTGTACCACGAGAGGGCACTAAAACCACACTTAAAGCGGATCGTTAAGAACTAAGTCACAAAGTAAGAAAGCTTTCAAACCCACACACTCCCCACACAAAAGCATTCAGGTATCTTCAGGTCACGCACATACATTCGTAACGGACTCACGCTGCCACGACTTCTAAGAGAGCAGCACAAAGCTTTTTGTAAAACAACTATCCTGCCAAGTAAGGAAAAACAGAGAGACTGAAGAAACTGGAAACAAGTTGTGCTTCAGGTTTTGAATAGAATCATAGGATGGTTTGGGTTGGAAGGGACCTTTAAAGATCATATAGTCCAACCCCTATGAAACCGAGTAGCAAGAAAACTCACTCCAATAATAAAGTTTAAGATTTCCAGTTTTGATCTTGTCTAAAAGAATGCGAAGGGCATGAGCTTATAAAGAATACAACTACCAGAGATAGATGCTAACAGTCAGATAAAAATATTTCGGGTAAAAATGACTTCCGTCCATCCAAGCAGCAATTCTGTTTATACACATAAGGAAAAGTCTTGTGCAACAGCAATTAACAAATCAGCGTTTCAACAGCCAGCTGACCATCATGCTAAAAATATGTTTCGTATATTGTAACCTTTTAATAAGGCTCGACAACACCTGAATGTTTACATCAGCCGATTAAGTGCCACAGGAGCAATCCCTTAGGTATTAGTTGGATATTCCTCTACGGACTTTATCACGTGATAAAAGCTACTCGCAATTTTTTAAGCCATAAAGGCGAGCAAAGCCAATATTTGCAATGCACCATTTCAATATCAGATAAAAACAATACTGGCTTTTTCTACTGGCTTAATAAGCAGCACAAAGCCAAAGTATCCCATTTCTGCAGCTCTGAGAGTTGACCATGTTTTTCACATTAAGTTTTTTTACGCTCATTATGCAAGTCTCTCTGCTGCATTATTTGAGTGTCGGTATGGCTGCTTAGGTGTATGTCAAACAACATAAAGTTTCTTCTACTTAATATCCTTCAGGAATTGACTTGCCAGTAATGTAACAGTTGATTACTCAGTAGAGCAACATCCTTAACATTGCCAAGTCACCTCTGGAAGGACCGTCACAGGATTCTCCTGTAACAATAAAGTCTTACAACCGTTTTCTCAGTTATTTGGGAATAAGGCAGTATGTGGACTGTTGGTCCAAGTAATAGAGGCAGATGTAGTACTGCAGCACTGCTGCTGCATAGTATCCATGTCAGCTGCAACTCAAAATACACGTCATGCATGATACAGTTGTTTTGGACACTTCACACACCCCCTCCCGCAAGAAAAAACCCACCGAAAACCCTTGCGGATTTGGAAATCCTTTTATAATGAAGACAGACATTTATATAAACTTCAATACAGGAGGCAGAAGTTAAATAGAAAAGCGTCGGTCCGAGGTTTTTAATTCCTCTTCTCACAAGCCTGAAGTGACTTCAGTTTGAAATATAAATTTCTATCTAGAGTTTGAAAAAAGTTTGAAAAAAAAGTAGAGGGCAGCAGTACAGACAGGAGCGTATAAGCAAGCATCCAAGTCAGCATTAGTGTATCACACTTCCAAAGTCCTGTGCTAACAGCAAATGTCCCAACATGCTTGAGAAAATTCCTATTTCACCTACTTGAAATATACACCAGACACATACTGTAATCAAAAATCAGACCATAAATCCAGATTTTTGATCCCATATTCCATCCCATGCTAGCATATAGCTCCCACTGACCATTTGTCGGATTCTGCCGATGGCTCACGGCAGCAGGACAAGGAACTCCATGCCTCGCTAGTTAGTTCAGTTCTTGTGAACAGAGACTTTGGTCAGGCCAAGCAAAACCACAGCTATCACATGGGCCTACAACCCAAAGCACAGACAGCCCTACCGCTGCTACTTTCAGAAATACTGAATTGCCAAAACATTTGACATTCCAGTTTCTTGGTAAGTTTTTCAGCATAACATATCCATCTCAAAGGACATGGATATAAATAGTTATGACGTGCCATCAAGTGCATAATAACAAGAGGACAAACTGAATTCAGTATCTGATGTCCCCAAGCAGCAACACACGATACAGCTGTGGAAGTCTCCTGAGGGAACAATCCAGTGATACTGGGATTGTCAGGCAGACATTTGATCTGTAGGTTGAAAACGTGCATAAGCTCTATACCTAAAGTCGCACGCAGACAGGTACGTGAGAACAGTGTTAAGTTTGCATCTTGTCATCAAAACATGCCTTTCAGTCTGTCATGGAGCCAAACAAGAGCAGATTATGTTGCTTTTTGAATCTTGTAAGTCTATGTGATATTAACATTTTAACAAATGCTCTAAGTGCAACAGGTAATCTTAAATATTAGCATTTAAATACAGTTTGCGTTTTTTAGGTTTTATGTAGTGGTTGAGTAATTGTGTATACTATTGCATTACATATGTAAGGTCAAAATTCAAACTTAAAACCTCTTCTTAATTGTTTTCTTTGGACTGAAGGATAAGCAGAAGACTCCCAAGACTTCAGGATGTTTTTAAGTCCCAAGTGTGATTTCTGGGCACGCATTCTTGAAATAATGCTGATTTTGGAGACTTAATCTCACTTTCACACAGCCTATCAAGATTCCTCTTCAGTCAATTGTAGTTTACAATGGGGAAACAAAATTTCCCCAAACCTTATAAAAATAACATAGGCAAATCTAACTTTCCAGTTCTGAGTTTTGACTTATATCACAAATCACGATCAAGGCTGAATTAACTAATATGTTTATTTTACGCTCTGCACAAGAACATACAAAGAACATTTATACTCTTTGTCAGGTTCATACTTTCAGGTTTCTTGCACTCAGACAAAAGACGACCTAAAGGATATTATAAATAGAAATGAAAAAGAAAGAAATATTAAGACAGGAAAAGGCAAAAACATAGAGTAAAATACTTAAATACTGAAATGTAACGAGCAAATTAACATGCTAAGGCTTACGCAGCACTCTCTTGATTGAGCAGCCTCTTTAACAAACAAAACCAACCCAAACCTATCAGGTGAATATATTCACCCTCACTTTGTTAAGCTGTAGCCAAGCTAGCAGAAGAGAAATGATAACACTCTTCTCATAAGCACTTTTGATATGGGTCTCTCCTCACATTCAAGAAACACAAACTTCCTAAACAGCTTATGCAGTAATAGTTGACCTCAGAACGAACATCCTGGATCAGGAATCAACGCAAAGAGCAGCCAAGAATTAACCAAACTAGAGGAGTATATTTTTAAGTATTACAACAAGTTAAGGAAGAAAAGCAAACAGAAGTAAAGCAAGATGTAAAATACAGACATTGCTTGTTACCATCTCAGTTCTGTGAATATATTTTTAAATTATTTCCTGCTTAACTTCAAAATTGAGTGGTTACCATTAAGGTTTGACTGGAATGAATTTAACCTTGTGAGTTACAGCCATTTTTAAAGATGACCTTAATAAAAAGTAAACAAACATTGAACTTTTTTCCCAGAACAGTGAAAGCATCTCTTGTGATGAAATGTGCAAGTCCCACTACTGCTTACAGTACCTGTAGGGATTTTTAAGAGAAGGGCAATCTGGTGTTAAGAGATTCAAGAAAGGTAACAGTGTAAGAGTTGACATTTTGGAAGTCAGCTAGAGACCCATGAGCTGGGCCATAATACCACTTACTATGCTACCTTTAGCCAAACAGCATTGGTTTCTCGGCACAACTGATGCGCTGTCAATCAGAGCAAAAATGCATAAGGCCATAAAAGATCTTATTACTCTAATAGCGTATTCTTGGAATTTCATCTACAACGGCATCACCCACGCTGTACCAGAGACATCATGGCCTCTAGTCTGGGTTTACACAGTGTAACTCTACATGTTAAATCAGAGGAGTTTTCTCTCCACTGGAGAGGGTACTAAAAAAAAAAAAGATTCCGAGAAAGTCTCAACAATACTAAAAATCAAAAGTCTTTCTCTCACATGAGGTTTTCATTTAAAAACAAAGGAAAGACTAGATGGAAAGATACCTTAGTAATAATCTGAGAGAGAAGGGATTACAAAATATATTCATAAATGTTCTTCAAGAGTGCTCATGAGCAGCATATTAGCCATGCACAAGCACAGACAAAAGACTTGAAATATGCCAGTGGAATTTAGTGAAATGAAAGAATCCATCTCCAAAAGCTATTATTGGGTCATTTGTTTNTTTTTAATACAAGTAGCCACTAAGGCCAACAAAGCATCCTTTCTCAGATTTTTTAAAGATTTTTTTTTGGTGGAGAAATTGGATTCAAAGTCATTCTCACAGATTTTCAGAGGGTTAAAAGCAGTGACCACAGATCTATATAAAAATAATAGACACAATGTAGTCTATTCTGTAAAGACTGAATACTAGAAAATGACATCCAAAGTATTGAACACACTGAAAAGTTATAAATTAAAACTAAGCTGCTCTTCACCAAGTTCTTCACCTTTAAGCAAACATATCCACCTGGCTGTAAAATTTGAAGGGATGTGCAAAGGGGTTGCTAAGTAGCCTAGCAGCAGTAGCTATGCACTTCCATAAACAGTGAATCCAGCACTCCTCATTTACCAGTAAGAGACACTGGTGAGGCTGCTAAGGTATTACTGACACACTCGGGAAGTAATTTGCACTCAGTGGCAGCCCTCTAGATACTGCAGTCATCCTCAAGCACTTCTTAACTGACTAACTTTTCCATTAAAAGCAGTGCCTCAACCTTGGTCCTTACAGGGAGAAAGCACTACAAAGGAAAAGGGAAGATCCTTGAGAAAAAAGTAGAGTAATCACGAATTTCAGGTGCAACACCCAAGGCAAACAGACACTATTTCACTTGTGGTCCATCTTTCAGCAGTTGCTTACCGCTGCACACAGAAGAGGTGGTGATGTTGTATAGAAAAGGGTAAAACTGCAAGCAGCGGATCATCTTCAGGCTGCTTTCACACTCCAAGCACTTGGTCGTCAAATCCAGCGCGTGTCTGAAGGCCTGCAGGGCTCCACTAATGTTGTTCAGAGCCAGATACGCATTTCCTAGGCTCAAAAAAGTCAGGGGCTGCAAAGAGGAAAGCAACACACCCTAGCATAAGTACGTTCATTGTTTAAAATTGAAGCCACTGAGGAAAACCCCTGTCAATCCACACCCTCTCCAATTTGGCGGAAAAGAATTTAGAAAACTTCTTAAATAGGGGACTGCTTATTCTTAGAATGGAGAACTACCAGCTTGATGGACTGGTGCTAAAAAAAAAGCTGTTCTGACCTAAGGTTGTGTTCAGGATTCCATGTTCCTACGATGAAAAACAGATGTTAAATACACACAAGCTGAAATGAAGCATTAAATACTTACTTAAAACCCACCATAAACATAATGCTTTCTGCACAGAGTAGCAAAGAATTAAACTGAAATGCTTGAAGACATTTTAAAATGATTAAAAGTCAGCAAAAACATGAAAATATTACTAGAGTTCTAGCAGGAGAGATGCATTTGTCAAGAGTGTTCAGCATTTAGTCAAGCAAAACTAGGTTACTGAAAACGCCAAAGTCACACTGGCTTAGGGGTACACGTTTATGCTTCCTTTCAATTCCTTACAAAACTTAAGATTTTTTTTTTTTCCATTGCTTTTGACTAGTCTCCCTAAATTAAGTATTTTTTTCTTAAAGTACAAATTACAAACACCTTTTTCACTGGGTAGAATTTAATTAGCACTTTAATACAGGCATATAGTGAAGCATTATATTTTGTTTGTTGACTGAAAATTCTTTCACTTACACAAAGTAATTTGCTGCAATTAACAGTATAATGCTATAATGATGTCTGTAATGTTGTAACTTAGCAGTCATTTTTTCCACGGAAATAATTTTACATTATCACCTGAAAATGTGGAAACCGACCAGTAGCTTGAGAGTTTTTCAAACTCATCTTTGTATTATTAAACACCATTCAGAAAACGGTGCAAGCTGAGCAACAGGATTTTTATTTTTTTTTTTAAAAAGCTTTTGCTAATGTAGCACATCCTTCACTCCCTGTCACTGTAATTCATTTTAATTTGTATATACTTTCCATTAAATTCCAGGAAATACTATTCAAGTACAAATTCTCCTGCCAGATTTTTTGATACAATAGGTATCAAACAGGACTGAGAAAGCCTGAAAAAACCCAGAGGCAGACATTATTGTAATGAGGTAGGACTTGCCAGTATTTTTGAAGAAAAACCCTCCTCCCGCAGCGTGGTCCTAAGGATCCCTGTGCTCCTCCCCTCCAAGGTTGTGCTTTCAAGTGTTCTTAAGGCACATCATTCAAGCGTAGTTCTTTCTGTAGTTCCTTTTTGCACTCTTACCTGCCACCTGAGCGGGCTGGATTCCTTTCCAACAATTGCAAAACTGTTCCTGGATGCTATACTGAAAATGGTTATTCTATTTCTTGCTTTTTTACATGCTAGATGACTGACAGCCTGGCAGGTTTAAGCTCTCTGTTTATCTAACTACAGAGGTAGAAGCACAGAAAAAAGTCACTTGAACTTCTTAGTGAAGTACCTCGAATGTAAGACCAAGATTACTCGCTAGAGAAAAGGTGTCCCCCACAGTGCCTCCCCCCTCTCCCTTTCCACAATTGTTCTGGCCAGTCCAGTAGTTTACATAGTTAATACAGCAACTTTTTACGTGACATAGGTGACAACTTACACAACGTTTATAATGTTACCATTCAGAAATACAAAAACCTGTTTTGAATCTATGATTGGAAGTAAAGTCAATAAAAACAACTAGAAGACAGCTTTTCCTCTAGGTATGTAGATAAAAACTAGGCACAAAGAAAACAGGATAGATAAAAAGTCAAGTGGGACAGAAAGGTGTCTATACAGCCAAAGGTCTTGGTGACATACGTGCTACTGTAAGGGTTTTAAAAAGAGAGGCACAATGCTGACAGCATTATGGATCTGTTTTAGATGAAAACGTTGCCAAAACACCAGGACTAGATTCCTTGGAGCCACTGCTGATAACCCAGGTTTCGGGAGGCAAAGAGCCTGTCATTTATTTTAGAAGAACTTCTGCTCTAGATGTTTATATTCTCAGCAACCAACATCATCCCCAGTGTGATCAATAAATTAAATGAAAATTAACATCTGTTGTAAATCCCAAGGTGGAAGTTGAAGTGCATGCACAGGCAGGTAAGCAAGCACAAGTAACATGTATTTAGAAAATAATAAAGGAAAGAACATTCACTGCTGAACGATCACAAAACCCATCATCTTACCTCAGAGGCATTGATGGCCAAAGCCTTCAGCAGGAGCCTGCTGGCATCCAAATGAAGACCATAATGAATCAAGAGGTTAGCAAGATTGACCAGAGGGATGTCCTGATACTCATGTGGAGCCAAATTAAATGCTTTTTGCAAACAGGTGATAGCAAAGGTGCTATTTCCAACTGCACGCCAGTACAATCCAGCTTCATTAAGCACAAGCCACAGAGGATCTTCCGGCTATAGGAGAGTTAGGGAAAAGGATGAAAACACCCACGAAGAGGTGTCTCAGGAAGACAGACTTGCCTGCTCTTTGGGAAGAAACATACAAAACTCACTCTTGCATACTGCCTTATTAACCAGACACAAATTACACTTTGCTGTGACTGCTAGCAGATTATTCAATCTGCTCTACCCCACTCAAATTGACCGATACTGTAATTCAGTAGCAGCTGCTGCTCACACTCTACTCATATGACTGCCTTACATTATCACCACAAAGTCACTTAAAATATTCAAGTGGTAATGGTTAGCTCGCTTCAGGAAGTGATGTTTGTGAGCCGCTTCGGAGTCTTAAAATTACGTTAATACAGATGTATGCAGAAATTGCAGTTTGAAGGTCAGGCAGCTTTTAAATTGTAGTTAAATGCACTTCCAGGCCTTATTATCCACCATCCAGATTTCCTGTCAGTTTAAGGTTGCAGAATTGTTTTTTCTTAGATTTAGTTATCTGTCTTACGAAAGTTGACAAGTGACATGCATGAGATACTGTTTAAAGATTATAAACCGGCAAGCAACAAGTGAGGACAGGTAGAAGAATGGAGGAAATGTCAAATGCACCTTGAACATTCCTTCCTTCTCTTTCACCTATAACAGAAAAAACAACCGCTCATCCTCCAGGAAAAATAGCAAAACTTTGACAGGTGGACAGGGCTATGTAAAATATCCACCTTCAGATGGAGCAGTTTGAAATGGTTTAGAAACACTTACACTCTCGTTTTTAGTATTTTCAGCATTCCATGGTACCAAACTCTACAAAGAGCTTAAAACATAAAGGCAACAACTGAAACTAATGTCCAATCCAACCTACACATCTGAAGCTCAAACACATGCATGAGTAAGAAACATGCAGCTAGGATTAAAGCAGTGGAACAGATAAGGCTCTTCACAGTAGTACTGTATTAACGCAATACAACGCGCTGCAGTACTATTGTGTTGGAAAAGTTAATCAGTACAGAGATTTTCTTCCAGATTTTAAAAACGACCTCACATAGGAGGGTTCTACCTATGGTTCAAGATGAACTGGGAGATAGCAATGAGATACACTACTTCTCTGTTTGGCATACCTTACATAATCTGTAATTGTAAGAGTATTTATCACCCCTCTTTTGCAATGCACATACATAACATTACTCGCATGTTTTTCATGCTAAACTCCTCACCCAATGACACTCCATACACAGGCCTCAACGATCTTTCTTCAACTAAACCATCAGCAAGTTACTGGCACTTTGTCTTTCCCAATAGAAAAATACCAACTGCGGCACTCCTACTCTACAAAGTTTATCATTAGCAGAACAGGCATGACGACACAACAACGTTCTTGCATCAGCATCTAAATGACCAGGAAGTTCAGACTTTTAGCATGGAGGCAACAGAATACTACAGTTAAAAACAAAATACCTACGCACTGCAGCAGTTAAGGCATTAGACATATATAGGACTGTTCTGAGCAGCATAACAACAGGAATCAATTGCTACTGTTAATTTTTTTTTGGGTAAGACAGATGCACGTAGTAAATGGTACCGATTTTAGACTAAAAGCAATACATACACACACTGCCTTGCCACAACTTGTACGAGAGAGAATTTCAGAAATATGAGCTTGACTCGTCAAAAAGCGTCAACCTCTATCTCAATGCTTCCTGTCATTTGACTTGTGATGACTCTCAAAGGCCCCACACGAGGTGGAGGTGGCGTTCCACAAGGTGTTATACAGATCTCTATTCTTTGCCCCAGAGCGCTAATTATCTGGACAGAAGACTGGCAGAGGGTTGGCTTCTTTGGAGAGTGACGGGGGGAAGACGGAGGGTAGTGGCGAGGAGGAGGAAGAGCAAAAGGCAGGCATGCAGGAAAGGGTTAAAGATGGAGAAGTAATTCCACACTATTTCTCTCAGTTAAGCAAATAGGTGCCAGGATTAGCTAATATATTGCTGCTCCATGTCCTGCAGTCACAACAAGAACTATAACTACAGCTCTGTTTGGTCCACACTAAGCTAAATTAAATGGATACTTATTTCTATGTTTGTGTTGTACTTGTAAACATGGAATTTTAAGGTGGTTTCATCTCAGCTACACGAAGCAAATAAGCTTATTTCTTGCACATCACTGACTGACTTCTTTGGAAGTATAGAAAAAAGCCTCAAATAAGAATTCTGAATTTATTTCATGCTACAGATTTTACATACCTTTTTCATGGCATGATCTAGAAATGCTCCTATCTTCGCCTGCGTAATAGATTGATTGTTGATACGAGAATGCAAGACCTGGACAAAAAAGATTTTATTATTTTTTTTTAACAGCTGAAGAACTTTTACAGTATCTATCTACCTTGGTCATTCAAGTCTCACTTCCCTAAGTATTTCTTTAGTACAGGGGAAAAAAAAAATTTCTAAATACGATGTGAACATGTAATGATTAAAGCAGCCAATCTCCAGAAAGCAATATGAAGGAATACCCCCAGCCTAAAGTTACCAACTTGGTAGAATACAGTATTTATTGGAAACCCCAAGAAGTCAAATGACGTCAAAGGACTGTTAGAAGTTTTAAAAGAAAGCAGTAATTTTAAATAGCAAATTAACTTTCCTACTCTGTGTACTTCTGGGCAGCATTTGAAAGAAGTCAGATAACACCAAGTCTTATGCTGAGCGACAAGTTCTCCCTTTCTCCAGCTCCATTAGAAATCACTTGCTTCCCTTTTTTGGAAATACTGATTAGCTTGTGATATCAAGTAATCTTTTAATACCATAACATGAAAGGTTCTGAGTAAGATTTTTAAGGCAATACAAAGGAGAACTTTAAAATAGAGGAGAATCAATGGGAAAATGTCTCTTACTTGTCTTGCTTGATCATCTGGCATCTTGAATTTCAAATCTAGATTACTGTCTAGCTCCTTGATCAGTATGTTTAGAGATTCATTGTTACGAGCATCAGTAATGGAAGAACAGTCTGGTGCCTGGGTTTCTCCATGCCCAACGGTATCTGGGATTGGCTGGACTCTAGCGATAAGGAGAACCAAGACAAATTAATAGCATGTGCTGCATGTCACTAATATATAAACATAAGAATCAGCTACACTATCAACTGACAAATCTCACGCTGTAGACTGCCACAAGATATGAGCTTCAAGCCAGCAGAGTTCAAGGACAACCCTTTCCTTGAAAAGTCATCAATAAATAAGGTCTCTACTTTCCATTTTTAAGCACAGAATAGCTGCAAATAAAGGACAATGCAGTAGCAGTAAGACACAGAAGATTCTCATATTATGCTTATAAGAACTGTATGAAGTTTAGGACTAAAAAGACAAGTAAAAAAGAAAACGCTGAAGTTTTAAACTAAAGTTTGATGTCAAAAACATCACGAGGTAGCTATATCATTTGTGAGGAACATTTTAAGTTGAACATTGTTTGTTTTCAAAGGAAACTTCAGGACATTCGTTGGTCGGAATCTTTGCTTTAACACCTGCTCAATACTAGAATTATACCGACTAGGAGAAGAAAGTTTGTGTTGTTAAGTGAGCAGGATATTATGAAACTGCACTGATCTATGTAAGGTAGCTATTGCAGCATAGGAACGTTTATTTTATCCTATGTAATAGCAAGTATTACTGACGATTCTACAACTAAGCTGGTTTTCTACCTCTGTCCCACAGGAACGATCCAGGGCTTTCCACTCATAATCCTTTTTTAGCATTTTCTGGTCTTCGCAATTTTCTGTTATCATAACTAAAGCTAAGAGGATGTATGCAATGTACAACAGTTAACTGCAGTTATTAAATAGATAGCTCATTCTCTCTCTCAAGGTCTTTTTTTTTTTTATAAATATACTCTAGAAGACATTCAGGCTTGTGCTTAAATACTCATTCTTTTAGCAATACTGTAAATATTTAATGTATTCACCTTGTACTAACAGTCAGGGAAGAATCACCATGAAATTTTATCTGTTACAGTAAAGACAATAATAAAGGAAAACACCCTCCTTTCAGTGGAACAGCCAGAGAAAGAGGTCCAAACCCATCTGTGCTGTTGATCACTAGTTGCATCCATCCTCTCCAGAAAGAAAATACTCATTAAGGCACTATAGTATGAAAATCTACAAATATAATTTTTTGAAAAAATCAACACTTGCCTGAATCCTCTATTTTCTGGAGGCAGGAAATAAGTTGGCAGTTCTTCTGGATCAGGAATTTTGGGGAAAGATTTCATGCACTCTGATCGATGAGGCCAAAGAATGTGCTGTTTTTCCTAAAGGGGAAAGTAATTATTTTTTATTATTTTATCAACATTTTAAATATTCTAATAAGATCACAAGAACATAAGGAACAGCCTGGAGTAAAAAAAGAGCGGAGATCTATTAAACTGTTATCTTTTCTGAAGTAACAGCAGTTCCATTTTCTATCTTTACTCAGCTGTACTGCTTTATTTGCAGCAGAGGTTTGCAAAGCTACTTAAGAGCAACCCCCTCTGCACCGCAGTGGAGTTTCAAATGACGGGAAACTGGTACAGAGAAGCTACAGAAACGCTCGTATGTTGAAGAAATTCGCTACACTCTGAAGTGCTGCCATACATCAAACCTGCAGCCCAAATGCCAAGAAGTTTCACGTAAGTAAGGACAAGGTTGACTCTTCCCCAGCTCCTCTTCACTCACTCTATCGGATTCCACACTCCACACTGAAACAACAGAACGAGCGACAGGGGAAGACTGCAAGGACTGGCTGTGGTCGCTTTGGTTTGCGTGAAGATCCAAATTCACAGACGTCATACTAGAAGTCGAAGAGTCTTCACCAAACTAGAAATGACAGAAAAACAATATTTAATAAGGAAAATATATAGTATATTACTGGCTGAATTTCTGAACTTTATTTCTTTCCCTTCGCCATTTACGTTATGTTAAGCCTCACTGATGAGCTGAAATTCGGGCAACAGGAAAAAAATGGAATTTAAGCCTCTTGATCCACTCCATGGAAAAGTAATATTCATGTTGTAAGTCAGTCAACAATGAAAACACAAGTGCAACTCACCAAAAAATGTTAAAGCTACCAAGCAAACATTCCTAATACACCACAAACAAAATCTACATACCTAAACTGCACAGCTCTAGTTCAAGTCAGAGTTACTAAGACTCATGGCTCGCAAAGTTATCTTGATAATCTGAATTTATAATTACTATAATGGGAAGAACATCTAAGAAGAAAACACAGCATCATTAAAAATAATTATTCCTGTTTATTAAACTAGTTAAGGGGAAACTCCAGAACACATTCCACATAGCAAAATAAATTAAACCATAATCTTTATCTGTAGTTCTAACACAGCAGCAGTGTTGCCTGGATGGCTTTCGTTACGGATTTTCAGTATTAGTACACACCCTGCTTCTAAAACTTCTCAATATTGCTCTATCAGATATCCTTGGTGCACTGTGTAATTCAAGATATACAGTCAGCAAATACTCACAAAACCAGGCTAATTTTTGGGCTTCACAAGCACTCACTAGCTTCAACACCACTGAGCTCTGCTCTCCCATTTGTTAATTGCTTATGGCAGTTTTGTGCTCCTTCTGGTAGGAAAGAGAGATCAAACTGGGAGAAGCATGCAAAAAATTGCCTGGCTTGAGTCGTACAACAGTGTAATAAACGGAAAATATTATGATCTACTTTATGTAGTAGAACTAAATGATTGATACAATATTATTTTAAAAACACTTTTAAGCTGTTTTATCGGAATATTCTTTCTGCTAAAGAGTAACTCTTGTTCCATATACCACACGCACAAGGGTGCGTAAAACTAACCCTTTAGAAAACCTTTGCCTCTTCATTGACATTAGCTGCCTAATGCTTTTTCTTGTCCTCTCTAGAGGAAACTAAACTGGAAAATTAAACATGTGACGCTCTGCTAGCATGCCTGAAATGTAGTATCCTTATGTAAGAGAAGCTGTAATTCCTGAAGTGAGGATTCTTGCATTTCTTAGAAAGAAATACATGGCTGTTCTACACAGGCTGAAAAAGCAAAGGAGTCAATACAGAAGTGGCTGGTATCTCACAGGAAACTAAGACGTCAGACTAAAATAAAGTTTTTCAACTCAAGTAACTCTAATAGTTCTCTTCTCTAAGTAAAACAAAGTCTTATACAATAAACCCTCTAAGTTTCTATAATCCACAGTCAATCTTAGCTTGTATTTCAAGCAAAAGAAACTAGCATTAAATAATTTACTCTCTGGAAAGCAGACTAAATGAATTCTCACTATAATTACCACACCCCAAACATACTCCCTTTGTCAAGCCTCAAAAAAACCTGAACTATTTTGCTTATGAGGCAAGTGTGATGCAACTTAAAGGAGCGGTATTAATTCACAGACAAACCTGAACATATTCCACATTTTCAAAAATGTCTCCGCGGTGATAACGAACAGGCTGGTCCCACTGGCAGTGCAAGCTATGCTGCTGATTGCCCAGTCTACAAATCTGATGGTTCCCTGCAGAGCACAAAACATTTTTCTGCTACGTAAGTCAGGATTACGAGGAGATAGAGCCAGCACACAGTCAACCCCTCTGCCCTCAGTTTAGTCAATCCTTTTTATTTATTGAATCAGCACAGAGAAAATTCTGCCTTCAAAAGACTCAAAACCAACCCTGTTCAAGAACATATGGCAATCCCTTGCTTTAATAAGCAAAGCACAACAGCCACTCAGGGCCACCTCACTATATAAAGAAGTTACCTCCCCACATTAATCTGAATATGTACAATTCTTCATTGCTATAATGAGCATGAAGCCTAAAAAGTTGTACCTAATTGAGCTTCTTTTGCCATCTGCGTCTCGTGAATGATGTTCCTCAAGATTTGTTCCTCCTGGATGAGCTTGTACTTATCTAAAACATCTTGTTGCCTAAGGTAATGGTCATGCTGCTTCTGATATTCCTTCAATTCATTTAACGTTCGCTGAAGTGATCTTGAAAATTCAACAGTAGAAAAGATTTACTTTGAATGCTTTTAAAAATATCCGCTTTTTTCCTACAGTGTTGCACAATATCAACTTTGGGTTTATCAAAGCATTTTTATGAACAATATTATTGCATTGTCAAAGGAATACAGAAAGTTGAAAATCATTATTCTATGTGAAATGTAAATAATTGCTGCAACAGAACAACAGAAGTGAGATTGTATGAATTGCCACTAGGATGCTTCTTTAGTTACCTATGCTGGGCTTCCAATTTTTGCTCAAGTTTCTGCTGACAGAGAACAGCATGCTTCCTTTTTACAGCTTGCTCAAACCCTGGTTTGGCCTGGAGAGCATGATCATAACACAGGACTGAGTGGTTATACTCTCCAAGCATCTGAAGAAAGACGGAGAGAGAAATAGCCATTGTTCAGTAATACCCAATAAAAAATATTCGATTTTTAAAGAAGTCATTAACTCAAATTTTAATTTGTGATAACAAACAGCCTGTTGTTTCTGAAACTCAAGCCACTACATCTGATAAAGAGAGGCTGTAGAATTTCCCTGTGATTTATTTTTAAGTGCAGATAAAAATCTTGGCTGAAACACAGACTTCTGGATGAAAATATCTTGACAGAATCTTAAACATGAAGTGTGAAATGCATGTGAAACACCAGATACATTGTAAAAGAGTAAAATAAATAAGAGTACAAATAAAGCCAGAAAGATTAAATAGCATTCAGAGCCTTGGAAAATAAAGATAGTATTTACTGCATATATATTTCCCAAAGTGTAATAGCTGGTAAAGAAGTCACTGTAATCCAGAGCTGCATGGACCACAATAGCTGCATCTGCGGAGAAGTGAGCCCGGTGCAGAATATTTGCCAAATTTACCAGTGCAATATCTTTATTTTGCCTAAAAGAAACAAAGAAAACAAGAAGAAAAAGCAGACAAGAAAAGAAGGTCAGACTGTGTAAGAATCATGTACAAGGATATATTAATTCTTCAGTCACATATTGAATATGTAATTTGATAGGAAAATGTCTAAACTATATATATATGCCAAGTATAGCACATAAAGATTAAGAACAAGTAACATGGATTATTCCTTAGGAAACAGTCTTAGAAACTAAAACCTATTTGCTAACTATGATAACTAGAAATATAAACCGAAAAAAAATCTTTATTAGCAATTCTTACCTTGAAGAAAAATGAAGGGCACGCATGGCACATTCTACTACTTGGTAGGGCTCATTCTTTATTCGCCAGTAAAAAGAAGCCATATTATAGAGTACCCAGGAAGAAGAGTTCTGCAGTAGAGAGAGACACGTGAACTGTACTAACTGCTAAGACCTGAACTAAAAGGTTAACCAGGGCTTTAATTACTATGGGATGGAATTACTATGGAGCTGTTGTCTTAACTAAGTTATTCTCTTCCTCTGGAAAGCTGCCATCTGGCAATATTTGTGAATGTTCAGGAAGAACTAACTAGCATTTAAATGTATTAAAGAACCAGAACTCCTGCCTTTCAGACAGGTAAAAATTCAAAATGAAATGAAATCTGAAGTGACAGTAGTTTAAGCATCAGCAGCTCAGCCAGAGTTCAGTGAGTGTTTCTGTATTTTGCAGGAAGGCATTTCATAAAAATATACACATTTCAGTACTATTATTTCATCTTTGTTCTTTAAGTATCTGCATTTTTGTTTAAAAGCTCTTACTACTTTGACAGAGCAATGCATGTGGCTTGCCAGACCACACAAATACAAGAGTCATTAAAGATGACAGTAAGTACCTACTTACTGGCTTTGCTGATGCCTTCTCCTACCCCTGCTTATCTAGCAGAAAGAGTTTTTAGTCTGCCTTTTGTAACTGAAACGTAAACCAAAAACATATGTGCAAAACTAGGACTTGATCTGATCGCATGAACAGGCACATCTAACCTTGTGAGAGCATTCTAGCACTCTTTTTGTGCGTACAGTAAGACTACAGTTTCATACCTTCATTAGCCCGTCATAAATACGATGCCCTATTTCCTCTATACTTCTTCCCAGCCTCCGTGACAAGTATGTGAAGATTGGATCTTCTTTAGGTAACAAGGGTGCAGAGAGATTAACTCTTTCTTGGACACCCTGAAACAAAAATTGAATATAGGTATTTGCTGACACTTGAACTAAAAGTACAGAAACACAGACAAGAGCATGACTCCCAGGAAAACTTGATTATTTTACATTCCTGTCATCCCTTCGTATCAAGATCTTAGAGACTTGACAGGATAACATCACCTTTGACAGATGAATAATATACGTTATTATAGATAGGCAAACACTAGCAGCAGCCAAAAGCAGCCTCTGCTTATGAATGCTATAGGAGAAAAATTCATTTCTGGTAGCACTGTATATCTGGCAGCTATTGATTTCATTAATGACCACTGAAGCACTTAACTCATGTTTGTCAAATTACATGCATACTATGAAAGTATCCCTGCATCTCCTCTTCTCGTTCTTCCTTCCCCAACAACAAATATACTTGTTTCAAAAGTACATCCAGCCCCAGGAACAGAGCTAGAGAACCTCAGTTCCTGTTTTGTTTGTAAGAAAATCTTTATTTGTAGATGAAAAGCTATTTTAAAGACATGTAATAAAATAAATACCAAGATACAAGCACTAAAGCTGTGTCCGCGGTAGAAAATTTGCTCATACAATACTCTTGAAAAACACAATTTTTACATCACACTTCCACTGGAACCCTTCTAAAGCAGATGAACTTTGGACTAGTAAAGAACAATTATCTCATCCTCTGGGTTAGGGTTTGGTATTCAGATACCCAAGAGACAGTCAAGTACATTAGGAACTATTGATAAGTCTGCAAACAATTTTCTGACGCTGAATCTTCGTACAGTTTAATGACCCTGTTCAGCACTCTCCAATTTTCAACTGAAACAATACACAAGTTAGAATAATTTCCAATGAAAGCTACGATTTTACTTATGAAAAAGCAAACAATAACAAAAGAGAAACAGGATCTGTGTAACTGATGGAACTGCCCTCCTATAAGCAGGTACTTTGAGTGGGGCATGGTTGTGGTGTAAAAAAAATAATAATCCGAAACAGCCTTGAAAGATTACAATACTTTTCAACCTTGACTAAGAACTGTCAGTAAGAGTTTTCTATTCCTGTCCCTGATGGGGAAAAAACCCCCCATACTTGGATTTGCTCGCTTACCCGTAAGTGCTGAAAAGCATGAATGCTGTATGGAAGATCTAGAACTTTTGTACAGTCAGGCTGCTGCAGGTCTGGAGGCACTGGGGACTTTGTGTCTATATAGTCTTCAGGGCTGAGGACATAACAACACAACACAGCAGGCTCCAGATTAAAATACTGCTAAAGTTCATAAGACAGTATTGTAGTTGACAGACACAGTATTCTGATTTGACCATTACAAAAATTCTGGTTTTGAGCACGTCAGACCATTTCCAACGTCTTCCCAGATTTCAGTTGTATCGGGATGTCATCACTGTAGGATAAAGTAAATACATTTCTGTCTGCTTTAGAGAAAACATCAACATTTGGACAGCCTCCAAAATGTATCAGCGTCAACTTGGTGTACCACTACTGTGATTAACAATCTATCTGCCAGGCAAATGGCAACGCATGCAGATTAGAAGACTCTTCAACTGAAACAAACAAACAAATCCCAAGTATAAGTGAGAAGCCCAAATGAAGGTATCTGAGGATAAAATTCATCTTTTCCCACTTCAAGTACTCATCTGATTACATTAAAAAAATAAACCTAGAAAAACAAAACAGTCAGCCCTGAAGATGAATTACCAAGGAAGCTGAATGTCGAGCAGACTGTCCACACATCCTTTATTTGCTAAACACAGCAATATGTGCACGACCAGAAGGTTCAACAGCTTGGTAATCAACAGAATTTCATTCAAATTTAAGTCAAGACAGTTCCCACTACGAGAAGCGTACCTATCGCAAAATACCCAAAGCACATTCAACCCCCCTTCTACACGATGCCCTTCAGTTTAATTCACGCCTGGTCACATCACTACGAAGTTACAGTGCTAGAACTGCCTGGGAGGCTGGGAATAGAATGGATACGTCTCAGGGTAAGGCAGGGACAGTTTGGAGGAGACAGCACTTCTGTGTTGTACCCTTTCGTAATTAGTGGCAAAGATTGTTTCAATTTTCTTTCACGCTAATACAAAGTAAAACAACTGTCGTATAAAGAACAGTCAGTGATAGGATTTTTAATTGCATTTAGAGGTTTTGTTGATTTTTTTCATTCAGTAAAAATCTTAAAATATAAAGCATCTTATTACCGGATATCTTTGCTCTCTAAGGTGATGTACGTGCCATCGTATAGATCTAGGTCCCCTAAGGGCACCTTTGCTTTAATGCAGTCCGGATCCTCTTTATTATGCCTTTGTTCCAGCCCTGTGTCTCTGTCCTCATTTTCCTCTATATGAATCTTTTGAGCAACTAACTGTTTCTGTAGGAATAAAAAAAAAAAGGAAACAGAAGAATGTATACTGATGAAAGCAAACGCTATAGTTGCTAGGAATTGAACAGTCCAACTTTTTCTGTAAAACAAAGTCCATTTGAAGGAAATATAAAACACTCTCCTCAGATTTTGGGAATATTTTCCTATATTTTATAACATCTGTAGGACATTTTTTTTTATTTAGATGTAATAGAAATACTTTTATTAGAGATAATACAATTCAAACAGGCCCTTATTTCTCCTGCTGTATCTAAAAAGAGGGCTAATAGCATTCCAAATTCATGGCAGGCCATTCCGAAAAAGAAAAAATAGTTGTTAACAATGTGTCAACTTCTCCATATTTGGACCCTTTTCCTCCACTCTAAAACCTCATGGTTCACTCAAGCCATTTTCAGAAGGGTGTTTTCAGAGCCTTTTTCAAAAATACACGGGTTTGGAGAAAACCAGAGGTGACCTGCTCTCTGATGTGCCCTAGAAAGAGCAGTGGAAAGAAAGACTTGACAAACCCAGAGAGGAGCATGGGGAAATTCATGGCCTACAGGCTGTACTCTGAATAGCAGCTATAATAAATCCAAGACAAGGCTTCTACAAATAGTTCTGGAATATAGTAATCAGCTACAGAATCCAGTACCTAAATGACTTTACTTAAAAAAATTAGGAATTATAGATAACAACAGTGAATGATGCAGCTGGGGACAATGATAACCAACTGAGCAAACTTAAGGCCCAAAATTCTTGAGATCTGAAGAATTCTTCGTCCATTCAACTGAAGCACAATTATGCCAACAATGATTTCTGTTCCTCATCTAAATCTCTCACTAATAATCTCATGAAAAAATTCTCTATTTTTGTAATTAGTTAGTACTTAATGTTATGCTTTACCTCCAGTTCTTTGAGGTAGTTAACTGTTGTTTCTTGTCTCATTAGTATTACCAAATCATGTGGGTTCCTCAAGTTCATTGGTGAATCCACCTGCAAGACATTTCAACAGTTCATAAGGTAAGACGTTCTCTTAATTAGAGCAATTTTAAAAGGTAGTAAGTTATGTTTATTCAACTACAGTTTGTCTGTTCAGAGGTCTTCTGGCAATTCAGCATTCATAGAATCTCCACATTTTAAATCTGTATTTTAAACCCTGTGATTTGAGAATCTAATTCAAACCACGCTTTAATTTTAAATCTACTTTAGTTTATTCAGGCACACAAATTCTAAGCATAAGAGGCAAGTAAATTCCCCACAAAAAAAAAATTACTAAGAGTACCGACTGCTGAAATACTAGATATCTTAAATTGCAATCACAAAAACCTATTTTCTTTTATAGCTTTAAAATTCCTCCACCATGTCCCTGAATAGGCATAAAGTGCTTCAGCTTCAAGTCACCTCCTCCATGCAACCAATTTAACACAGTGGCCTAGAGTTCAGATCCATTGCCTTCAGGATTAAGTAAATGAGCAAAATCAAGAGGTAAGCAGATGAAGACTGAAAACTCCGTTGTAGAAGACAGTGCTACGGCTTCCATAGCTGTGCACAGGCGTTAGCAGCTCAACAAAGAGTGACATTATGAGTAAGTCACAGACAAAAGTGGCTGCATGCCAGACCTTTACTGGTCTGTAACTGGGCTCGGTGAGCTATGGCACTTCACAGCTGAAATACCCCAGCCTTGTCCTCACGCCAAATGAATTCTCCTGCCTGAGTGGGTAGGGAAAAGTCGTTACCGTCAAGAAGGTGGTGTACGAGCAGCTGAGCTGATCCAAAGGCTCACCTCCAGGGTTCCAGCCCCATGTCCTCCACTCTGTCAGTGCGATGCCAGCTAGTCCTGCACGCCAGCTCTGGCACCCACTAGGCTCTCCTGTGAGCTAACCCAAACTCAGTAGTTGAACAGGACATAATCTCCTATCAGTTGCTTTATTTGAACTAGTAAATTAAATTAGCTCAGGGAGGATTCAGTGAGTATGAGAACACAGGCAAGGAAATGGACAGGAATACGTGATGACAAGGACAGCAAGACCTCCCATTTTTAACACGACTGTTATAGTAGACGATCTACACCACGTTGTTCCTGTTTCCATTCAAGTTTTCAGGACACAGAACTAGCTTACTGTATAAAGACGTAAGCAGTACCTATGTGTTAGTGCTGACACCTCCACATGGGCTGTCCACCCCCATGAAATCTGCCCAAACTTGGTGACATTACAATTTAATGGAAAAGCCTGCCATATATACACGTGCAGGAGAACCTCCTGAGCTCCAGCTCTTAATTTTTTGTCACCTTGATGAACAACTAGGACACATTTCTGGGACGCTTTCTTATTGTAGAAAACTGCACCTCCAGTATGACAACAGCAAATTTCCTGGTCATTTTAATGTGTCCTTTCAACAGATTAAGCCTGGGGCCACGTTCTCTTGGCTGCAAGTCAGACAAGAAGCTCAAATCTACTTTCTTTGGACTATGGGCTGTGAGGTCTAGATTCCTCCCAAGCCTTCCTACTGAGGGAGGCTACTGATCCTGCTGAGTAAGGGTCCTGTCCTCTAAGATAAAACCATCTGTTTGCCCCCCCCTCAAAATAACCCCCAAAGGTGGTTTTGGTTAAATTGGGCTAAGTATTCCTTTCTAAATCAGAAGCTGAACTGCCTCTTTTAGCATGGAGACATTTTAGTGGATGGCCACCTACACAGTCCAGATACTTTAACATAACTCACTTTCTGCCTTATACAAATTAATTTTCTTAGTTCGCCAGATAAATAGAAAATAATAGGTGCTACACTATGAATTTGGAAATTACAGATTTAACTGTTGTGAACAAAGAGTATCCACAATGATTCAGAGAAGCAAAGAAAATACCACATAAAAAACCTAATGATGTTGTTAGTTGAGGTGCTAAAGTCTACAGCATTTTCCTTACAGCCACATTTCTCATTTCCTCCTATGGGCCCCACCTCACTTTGAACCGATAGCACACAAAACGAGTTACACACTACATGTAGCACTTCTTCATGCCTCATTTGCTAAAGAAACTACCGGGGTATGTGTGAGCCAATGAGAGATGAATCATCCATCCAGAAACAGAATTATATTCAGGTACAGCTTCTGTTTTTAATGTTCAATAAAACAGTCTCATGAGAGTTCACAGAATCATAGGGTTGGAAGGGACCTTAGTAGATCATCTAGTCCAACCCCCTGCCAGAGCAGGGTCACCCAGAGCAGGGGGCACAGGAACGCGTCCAGGTGGGCTTGGATGTCTCCAGAGACGGAGACTCCCCCACCTCCCTGGGCAGCCTGGGCCAGGGCTCNCCTGTCCTGGTGCAGGGGGTTATTCCTCTGTTACGTCTGAATTTAGCGTTTGGGAATTTTGAGAGGTATGTTACCAAACCAGGGTGCATGGGCTGACAGAAAAGCAATGTGACAAGTACCACATTCCTATCAACTATTACCTGGCAGCAGAAATCAAAGTGACAACGACAACTGAACATCAATGTTGCTGAATTAATTAATAAAGTTATGTCAATCTACCAGGAAACCATCTCAAGTTAAGCGGCATGCATATTTTTCTTTACTCTTCAAATCTGATTGTCACCAGATAATGAGCACTTTCTAATAATAGCCAAACCCTTCAACCTAGCAGAAAGTTAATATTATCAAATAATCTTAGCAGTCATTACCTTAGACCAATGAAGTGTGTAAACGTAAAGCTCTAAAACCAAAACTTCAGTAGTAAATCCAACCTTACACTTATTTACATTTAATAACTTCCGATTATGAAAGTTCAAGACTTCCATTGCAAGAAGCTACCAGAGTAAAGACTATTATTAGCTCTAAAAATAAAAATCCAATTTAGGTGCAATAATTTCTGAGAAAGAATTTGAATGGAAAAATTTAGCAGCTACACTGGACAATCATACAAAGTTTGCACAGGAAACTTGAGCCAGCACATCCAATGCCTTCAGAGCACTTTTGGCAGCTTGTAAAAGCGAGCCAAATATACTGTATCAGTTCTTATACTTCAGTTTATACATTTACAGTATGAAGGAATTACAAAACGGTAACTGAGGAAATGAAAAGCACTCAGATCTACAAAAAAAATGCTGTATGACACATAAGGAAAACAGACTCTTAACTGAAACCCACAGGAGACCTTACGATATCATGCCTGCAGATGAGAAAAACGCTAACTTGGGTCTTCAACAGGCATCAGCTTGGAGGACGATGGTACTCAAACTTAAGAATTTCATAGATTGATACGAAAAACCACCCTGCTGCCAAGTAGGGGAATCCTCCCTTTTCTTACTACCTGTAATCTTATAGCTCCACTGAGAAACAGGCCAGCCATTTCAACTGAAAAATAATTTGAAAGGTTAAACAATTAGTTTTCAGCCAGATCAGCAGGCTAGTCAGAACTGGCCTCAGGTGAGCACTTCATCATCCCTCTCTCCATAGCGACAGCCACATGGCTCTCCAACTGCAACCTGTTCCTCTCAGCTCCAGGCGGCAATACTGTCAAGATTTCTGGTTCATTATCCACCTTTTTGCAACATCTGCCACACAC